>CAUJBZ010000520.1:600000-962203 GCA_963082915.1 Dolichopus griseipennis | reverse complement strand
CCGGTTACAAATTTTTTTAAAAAATTTTCATGCCTGGGAAAGACATTTTTTGTTAAGCAGGTTACAAATTTTTTTAAAAAATTTTCATTCCTGGGAAAGAAATTTTTTGTTATGCCGGTTACAAATTTTTTTAAAAAACTTTCATGTCTGGGAAAGAAATTTTTTGTTATGCCGGTTAACAATTTTTTTAAAAAATTTTCATTCCTGGGAAAGAAATTTTTTGTTATGCCGGTTACAAATTATTTTAAAAAACTTTCATGTCTGGGAAAGAAATTTTTTGTTATGCCGGTTAACAATTTTTTTAAAAAATTTTCATGCTTGGGAAACAAATTTTTTGTTATGCCAGTTACTAATTTTTTTAAAAAATTTTCATGCCTGGGAAAGAAATTTTTTGTTATGCCGGTTACAAATTTTTTTAAAAAATTTTCATGTCTGGGAAAGAAATTTTTTGTTATGCCGGTTAACAATATTTTTAAAAAATTTTCATGCCTGGGAAAGAAATTTTTTGTTATGCCGGTTACAAATTTTTTAAAAAATTTTCATTCCTGGGAAAGAAATTTTTTGTTATGCCGGTTAACAATTTTTTTAAAAAATTTAAATAACCCGATTATAAAAATTATTTGATTTTTCTCATATAGTCCGTATACATATTTATTTTAATTTTATATAACCAAGATAGTAAAATTTTTTATATTTTTTGGTGTCCTTGGTATAGGTAAATTTTAAATTTTAGATAACAAAAACAACATAACAAAAATTTCTTTCCCAGGCATGAAAATTTTTTAAAAAAATTTGTAACTGGCATAACAAAAAATTTGTTTTCCTACCATGAAAATTTTTTAAAATAATTTGTACCCGGCGAGAGAAAATTTTTCCATCGAGGCTAAATCGACTAAAATTTAAAATTTACGTATACCAAGGACACCAAAAAATATAAAAGATTTTACTATCCTGGTTATATGAAAATAAAATAAATATGTAGACGGACAATATGACAAAAATTAAAAAATTTTTATAATCGGGTTATTTAAATTTTTTAAAAAAATTGTTAACCGGCATAACAAAAAATTTCTTTCCCAGACATGAAAATTTTTTAAAATATTTTGTAACCGGCGAGAGAAAATTTTACCATCGAGGCTATCTAAAATTTAAAATTTACCTATACCAAGGACACCAAAAAATATAAAAAATTTTACTATCTTGATTATATAAAATTAAAATAAATATGTATACGGACTATATGAGAAAAATCAAAAAATTTTTATAATCGGGTTATTTAAATTTTTTAAAAAAATTGTTAACCGGCATAACAAAAAATTGCTTTCCCAGGCATGAATATTTTTTAAAAAAATTTGTAACTGGCGTAACAAAAAATTTCTTTCCCAGGCATGAAAATTTTTTAAAAATATTGTTAACCGGCTAACAAAAAATTTCTTTCCCAGACATGAAAATTTTTTAAAAAATTTGTAACCGGCATAACAAAAAATTTCTTTCCCAGGCATGATTTTGTAACCGGCATAACAAAAAATTTCTTTCCCAAACATGAAAATTTTTTAAAAAAATTGTTAACCGGCATAACAAAAAATTTCTTTCCCAGACATGAAAATTTTTTAAAATAATTTGTAACCGGCGAGAGAAAATTTTACCATCGAGGCTATCTAAAATTTAAAATTTACCTATACCAAGGTCACCAAAAAATATAAAAAATTTTACTATCCTGGTTATATGAAAATAAAATAAATAGGTATAAGGACTATATGAAAAAAATCAAAAAATTTTTATAATCGGGTTATATAAATTTTTTAAAAAAATTGTTAACCGGCATAACAAAAAATTTCTTTCCCAGACATGAAAATTTTTTAAAAAAATTTGTAACCGGCATAACAAAAAATTATGCTATAAATAGGGGGGTGAAATGGGGTAGTATGCGATTATAGTTGATGGGTACCAGTTACATTAACCTAGCCTCTACTACTCAACGCCAAAACTCACCTTCACGTGGTATCCCCTGCTAGGCTGAGCAACTCGTTTGAAAGAACTGGTAACCAACCCAGTTGGTGTAGTATGGGTCAGCTAACAAACGAGTAAGGCGGATAAATCCAGAAGCGTCTGATCCACAATGGGCGGCTCCCTGGTCTGCGTCTGATCCCTAAGGGGCGGCAGTTAAATCACCTGGCAGTAGGTATGAAATGCTGGACGTAGAACTGACAGCTCTACACCATAATTTAATAGTCATGGAACCTCAAATATGGCCTCGGATAAATGAACGATCAAATTGGCAACGACCCCGGCAATGTACAAAGGATTCTGATTTATATTTATTTATTTTTTATTCCATTCTCAAATATTGGCTCATGGAATATTAGAACAATGCTACTCCCAGGAAAAATGGCAGAAGTAGTTGATGAAATTATGAACTATAACCTTAAAATTGTAGCACTTCAAGAACTAAGGTGGAAAGGACAAGGAGAACTACGTAAAAAAAATTATTCAATATTTTTTAGTGGTAACACCAAACCAGGCTCAAACGGCTCAGGTTTTTACGTAGACAAGAAAATACGTAATAGTATGCTATTCTTCGAGCCTGTAAATGATAGAATTTGCATAATGAAGTTAAAAGGGAAGTTTCAAAACATTACACTATTATCAGTGTATGCCCCAACAGAAACTAATGAAGAAGAAGTAAAAGAAGCTTTTTATGATGATATATCTGGGGCGTATAGTAAAATATCTAGACATGATATGATAATAATGATGGGGGATTTTAATGCCAAAATTGGCAAGGAAAATTTTATAAAAAATGTAGCAGGAATGCAATCACTCCACTCACAAACGAGCGAAAACGGTATACGTCTAGCAAACTTCGCCTCAGAAAATAATTTGTGGATAAGCAGCGTTTCATTTCAACATAAGAGAATCCATAAACAAACATGGAAGATACCAGGCCAACAAAGAGCAAATCAAATAGATCACATACTGGTAGATAAAAGACATGCGACCTCAATATTAGATGTCAAATCATGTAGAGGAGCCAACTGTGATTCGTATCACTATATGATTAAAGTTAAAATTCGGCAACGTCTATCCACAATTAACTCTAATAGAAACGCTTTTAGAAGAATAAAATGGGACACGGACAAGATTAATACAAATGAAAATACAAAACTTGTATACCAGCAAACTCTATCGCACAAATTCGGAAACATTTCTATGAACGGCAATCCCTCAGAAAACTGGAAACATATATATGAGGTGATTAAAGACACAGCTGTAGAAATCATTGGAAAGCAACCAAGAAACAATAATAATTGGTATGATTCAGAATGTAAAAGAATCAATGAGGTAAAAAACGAAGCATGGAAGAAACAACTAGCATGCAACACAAGAAATAATCGATTAGACTATGAAAACAAAAGAAGAGAAGCGAAAAAGATAATGAAAAGAAAAAAAAAAGAAGATCTCAGGAATAAAATCCTAGCGTTAGAAGAGAGTTCCAAGAACCAAGCTAAAAGATTTTATCAAGGAATAAAATATCAAACCACGGCATTCCAACCAAGACTAAATGTCTGCAAAAGTAAAGAAGGGGAATTGTTAATGGAAGAAGATAAAATCCTAGAAAGATGGTGCGAGTATTTTCAGGAAACTTTAAACAAGCCGATCACTGAAATTAACAACATGCTACCACTACAAACAGTAGAAAACACAATAAGCCAACCCACAATAGAAGAAACCCAAGTGGCGATTGGAAAGCTAGCGGAGAAGACTCCATTGTAGCTGAACTAAAAAAGTATGGAGGTAATGACTTACATTACAAAATTCATGAGCTCATCATTTCCATATGGAACACTGAGAGCATTCCCGAAACTTGGCTAGGTAGTATAATTTTCCCGGTGCATAAGAAAGGAGATAAGAAAATTTGTAATAATTATAGAGGCATCACCCTACTCAATGTAGCGTACAAAATATTCACAAATGTACTGTATGATAGGATGTATGGAATAGCAGACAAAATTATAGGTGAATATCAATGTGGGTTTAGAAAAAACAAATCTTCAGTAGATCAATGCTTCGCATTAAGTCAAATCTTTGAAAAATCACAAGAATACTCTAGAGATATTCATTGCTTATTCATAGATTTTAAGCAGGCTTTCGACAGGATCAACAGGGAAAAAATATTCGGAGTAATGCAGAGACTGGGATCTACAAAGCTCAAAATATATAAAACACTTATAAGACCAATCCTTACTTACGGATGTGAAGAATGGCACTTAAAAGTAGCAGACTGTAAAATGCTCTCAATTTTTGAGAGAAAAATATTAAGAAGAATATACGGGCCAGTCAGAATTGATGACAATATTTACAGGGCAAGATTTAATCATGAACTCGAAGCACTGATACAACACAAAACCGTTATTCGATTCATAAAATCGCAGAGAATAAGATGGCTAGGCCACATTATCCGCATGCCGAATGAAACAGTCCTAAAAATAATTTTCATGCATCGTGAACAAGGAACCCGAGCGAGAGGAAGACCAAAAAGCAGGTGGTTGGAAATGGTTGAAGCAGACTTAAATACCATGAATGTTAGAAATTATAACACCCTAGCAAGTGATAGAGGAGAATGGAGGAGAGTAGCCGAGGAAGCTTTGGCTCACAGAGGGCTGTAATGCTAAGAAAGAAGAAGAAGAAGATAACAAAAAATTTCTTTCCCAGGAAAATTGTATAAAAAAATTTGTAACCGGCATAACAAAAAATTTCTTTCCCAGGCATGAAAATTTTTTAAAAAAATTGTTAACCGGCATAACAAAAAATTTCTTTCCCAGGCATGAAAATTTTTTTAAAAAATTTATAACCGGTATAACAAAAAATTTCTTTCCCAGGCATGAAAATTTTTTAAAAAAATTTTGTAACCGGCATAACAAAAAATTTCTTTCCCAGGCATGAAAATTTTTTAAAAAAATTGTTAACCGGCATAACAAAAAATTTCTTTCCCAGACATGAAAATTTTTTAAAATTTAAAATTTACGTATACCAAGGACACTAAAAAATATAAAAGATTTTACTATCCTGGTTATATGAAAATAAAATAAATATGTATACGGACAATATGACAAAAATTAAAAAATTTTTGTAATCGGGTTATATAAATTTTTTAAAAAAAATGTAAACCGGCATAACAAAAAATTTCTTTCCCAGGCATGAAAATTTTTTAAAAAAATTTGTAATCGGCATAACAAAAAATTTCTTTCCCAGGAAAATTGTATAAAAAAATTTGTAACCGGCATAACAAAAAATTTCTTTCCCAGGGAAGAAAATTTTTTAAAAAAATTTGTAACCGGTATAACAAAAAATTTCTTTCCCAGGCATGAAAATTTTTTAAAAAAATTTTGTAACCGGCATAACAAAAAATTTCTCTCCCAGGCATGAAAATTTTTTAAAAAAATTGTTAACCGGCATAACAAAAAATTTCTTTCCCAGACATGAAAATTTTTTAAAATAATTTGTAACAGGCGAGAGAAAATTTTACCATCGAACTATCTAAAATTTAAAATTTACCTATACCAGGGTCACCAAAAAATATAAAAAATTTTACTATCCTGGTTATATGAAAATAAAATAAATATGTATACGGACAATATGACAAAAATTAAAAAATTTTTGTAATCGGGTTATATAAATTTTTTAAAAAAATTGTTAACCAGCAAAACAAAAAAGTTCCTTCCCAGGCATGAAAATTTTTTAAAAAAATTTGTAACCGGCATAACAAAATATTTCTTTCCCAGGCATGAAAATTTTTTAAAAAATTTGTAACCGATAAAATTATATAAAATTTAATTTGTAACTTGCGAGAGAAAATTTTATCATCGAGGCTATCTAAAATTTAAAATTTACCTATACCAAGGACACCAAAAAATATAAAAAATTTTACTATCCTGGTTATATGAAAATAAAATAAATATGTATACGGACTATATGAAAAAAATCAAAAAATTTTTATAATCGGGTTATATAAATTTTTTAAAAAAATTGTTAACCGGCATAACAAAAAAATTCTTTCCCAGGCATGAAAATTTTTTAAAAAAATTTCTAACCAGCATAACAAAAAATTTCTTTCCCAGGAAAATTGTATAAAAAAATTTGTAACCGGCATAACAAAAAATTTCTTTCCCAGGCATGAAAATTTTTTAAAAAAATTGTTAACCGGCATAACAAAAAATTTCCTTCCCAGGCATGAAAATTTTTAAAAAAAATTTGTAACCGGCATAACAAAAAATTTCTTTCTCAGGCATAAAAATTTTTTAAAAAAATTTGGAACTGGCATAACAAAAAAATTCTTTCCCAGGCACGAAAATTTTTTAAAAAAATTGTTAACTGGCATAACAAAAAATTTCTTTCCCAGGCATGAAAATTTTTTAAAAAAATTTGTAACCGGCATAACAAAAAATTTCTTTCCCAGGCATGAAAATTTTTTAAAAAAATTTGTAACTGGCATAACAAAAAATTTGTTTCCCAAGCATGAAAATTTTTTAAAAAAATTGTTAACCGGCATAACAAAAAATTTCTTTCCCAGACATGAAAGTTTTTTAAAATAATTTGTACCCGGCGAGAAAAAATTTTACCATCGAGGCTATCTAAAATTTAAAATTTACCAAGGACACCAAAAAATATAAAAGATTTTACTATCCTGGTTATATGAAAATAAAATAAATATGTATACGGACAATATGACAAAAATTAAAAAATTTTTATAATCGGGTTATATAAATTTTTTAAAAAAAATGTAAACCGGCATAACAAAAAATTTCTTTTCCAAGCATGAAAATTTTTAAAAGAAATTAGTAACTGGCATAACAAAAAATTTCTTTCCCAAGCATGAAAATTTTTTAAAAAAATTTTGTAACAGGCATAACAAAAAATTTCTTTCCCAGACATGAAAATTTTTTAAAAAAATTGTTAACCGGCATAACAAAAAATTTCTTTCCCAGGAATGAAAATTTTTTAAAAAAATTTGTAACCGGCATAACAAAAAATTTCTTTCCCAGGAAAATTGTATAAAAAAATTTGTAACCGGCATAACAAAAAATTTCTTTCCCAGGCATGAAAATTTTTTAAAAAAATTTGTAACCGGATAACAAAAAATTTCTTTCCCAGGCATAAAAATTTTTTAAAAAAATTTGTAACTGGCATAACAAAAAATTTCTTTCCCAGGCATGAAAATTTTTTAAAAAAATTGTAAACCCGCATAACAAAAAATTTCTTTCCCAGGAATGAAAATTTTTTAAAAAAATTTGTAACCGGCATAACAAAAAATTTCTTTCCCAGGCATGAAAATTTTTTAAAAAAATTGTAAACTGGCATAACAAAAAATTTCTTTCCCACACATGAAAATTTTTTAAAAAAATTGTAAACTGGCATAACAAAAAATTTCTTTCCCAGGCATGAAAATTTTTAAAAAAAATTGTTAACCAGCAAAACAAAAAAGTTCCTTCCCAGGCATGAAAACTTTTTAAAATAATTTGTAACCGGCGAGAGAAAATTTTACCATCGAACTATCTAAAATTTAAAATTTACCTATGCCAAGGACACCAAAAAATATAAAAAAATTTACTATCCTGGTTATATAATATTAAAATAAATATGTATACGGACTATATGAAAAAAATTAAAAAATTTTTATAATCGGGTTATATAAATTCTTTAAAAAAATTTGTAACTGGCATAACAAAAAATTTCTTTCCCACACATGAAAATTTTTTGAAAAAATTGTTAACCGGCATAACAAACAATTTCTTTCCCAGACATGAAAATTTTTTAAAATTATTTGTAACCGGCGAGAGAAAATTTTACAATCGAGGCTATCTAAAATATAAAATTTACCTATACCAGGGACACCAAAAAATATAAAAAAATTTTACTATGCTCGTTATATAAAATTAAAATAAATATGTATGTAGAAAATCTAATCTTCTTTTTTCTTTTTCTATATGTAGATATAAACTTCCTAATTGCAATAATATAACAAAAAAATGTAAATAGGCCCTGCACTTGTATAACACCAAACCAGATATAAATGTGAGATATAAATGTAAAAAAAATTGAAACAACGAAACGAGATGGTCAATTTATTATTTAAATTAAAATGATCCCGCTATTTAAATTAATATGTATCTCTGTCAATATTTATTAACACTGTGTTTATTCTAATCCAATTGACGGATTTCTTTCGTTCCTTCACTCCAATTTCTCTTCGCTTCTTTAAACTATGTAATATGCAATAAATCTTTTAGTTTTGTATGTAAACAAAATTAACTTGGAATATATAAATTTGCTTTTACTTAGCCATTCTATAATTTTGAATGACGTACTTGCATATAATTATGTGTATAAAATCATCAACTATATTATTACTAATATTTAGTTAATAATATTATATTTTATAAATAAAAATTTTTAATTAATTTCAATGTAGTTAGTTATTATTCAAACCAAAATAATTCTTTGTAAATAATAGCGAATAAGTCTGCTCATGCATATGTCGCGTAGTCTCAAGCTCAGTTCACAATATTCACAATGTATTTTAATTAGCTGTAGAATTTACTTTTATATTGACACAAAACAAAATAATGTAACAAAGGTAAATAAGAATTATATAAAATGCTGAAATTATAATTTTAAATAAATTTACATATAGATCAAAAAAAATAAGTAATCTACACACATGTATTTTTAAAATTCAATTGTTAGTACACTATATTTATTAAATTAGTCTTGCTTTATTTTCTGTTACTTGCTGCTTGCTTTATTTTCTGTTACTTCATTTTCTGTTATTGATGCATTTAGTTGAAACTCTAGAACTGATTTTTGATGAAATGGATTGTTGAACAAATCGATTTTTGATGAAATGGATTGTTGAACAAATCGATTTTTGATGAAATAGGTTGTTGAAACACTATGCCAAACAGATTCCACGAAGTTTTTGATGAAACTGGTGAAATTATTTCGTGATGGAAAAAAAAAAATATAATGTGATCTCACGAAGTTTTGATGAACTGGTGGGATTAATTCCTTCTGATTTTGCGGAGTATATTTCTATAACTGGATACTTTGATGAGTATTCTCTTGGGTATTTTAAAATGGACACCGCATTGAAAAAAAAAAATGGCGGGATATGTGATACCTGGTAAATCCCGGTTGAGCCCCCAATTTGTAGAAAATCTAAATTCCCTTTGAATGTAAAACTTTTAAAAACATAACACAAGTAATTTGTTCGGTATTAAATTTCAATTTATATTTTATACTTCAATTTATGATTTAATATACATTATATGTAATTTGTATTTTAATATATATTTTAATCTATATTTTAATTCGATAATTAATTCGATCTGAGTTTGATGACTACTGACAATGATCTGACTTAAAAAATGTGCTTTAGCGCATCTTTTAGAAAAAAAAAAAAAGAAACGAAAGGAAACGAAACAATAGAGTGAGAGGAAAGAAAGAAAAAAGAGGAAAGCTTTGACTTGTTTTCGAATATATATGATTAAGTGTTATACATAATTCGATAAGTGTTACCGCTACGTAACCTTCCCGATCCTACATGTATACGGACTATATGAAAAAAATTAAAAAATTTTTATAATCGGGTTACATAAATTTTTTAAAAAAATTGTAAACTGGCATAACATAAAATTTCTTTCCCAGGCATGAAAATTTTTTCAAAATATTTTAACCGGCATAACAAAAAATTTTTTTCCCAGACATGAAAATTTTTTAAAAAAATTTTGTAACCGGCGAGAGAAAATTTTACCATCGAGGCATAAAACAAAATTTCTTTCCCAGATATAACCGGCATAACAAAAAATTTCTTTCCCAGACATGAAAATTTTTTAAAATAATTTGTAAACGGCGAGAGAAAATGTTACCATCGAGGCTATTTAAAATATAAAATTTACGTATACCAAGGACACCAAAAAATATAAAAAATTTTACTATCCTGGTTATATAAAATTAAAATAAATATGTATACGGACTATATGAAAAAAATTAAAAAATTTTTATAATCGGGTTATATAAATTTTTTAAAAAAATTGTAAACTGGCATAACAAAAAATTTCTTTCCCAGGCATGAAAATTTTTAAAAAAAATTGTAACCGGCGAGAGAAAATTTTACCATCGAGGCTATCTAAAATATAAAATTTACCTATTCCAGGGACACCAAAAAATATAAAAAATTTTACTATCCTGGTTATATAATATTAAAATAAATATGTATACGGACTATATGAAAAAAATTAAAAAATTTTTATAATCGGGTTATTTAAATTTTTTAAAAAAATTGTAAACTGGCATAACATAAAATTTCTTTCCCAGGCATGAAAATTTTTAAAAAAAATTGTTAACCAGCAAAACAAAAAAGTTCCTTCCCAGGAATGAAAATTTTTTAAAAAGATTTGTAACCGGCTAGAGAAAGTTTTACCATCGAGGCATAACACAAAATTTATTTCCCAGGCATGAAAATTTTTTAAAAAAATTTTGTAACCGGCATAACAAAAAATTTCTTTCCCAGGCATGAAAATTTTTTATAATAATTTGTAACCGGCGAGAGAAAATTTTACCATCGAGGCTATCTAAAATATAAAATTTACGTATATCAAGGACACCATAAAATATAAAAAATTTTACTATCCTGGTTATATAAAATTAAAATAAATATGTATACGGACTTATATGAAAAAAATTAAAAAATTTTTATAATCGGGTTATATAAATTTTTTAAAAAAATTGTAAATTGGCATAACAAAAAATTTCTTTCCCAGGCATGAAAATTTTTAAAAAAAATTGTTAACCAGCAAAACAAAAAAGTTCCTTCCCAGGAATGAAAATTTTTTAAAAAGATTTGTAACCGGCTAGAGAAAGTTTTACCATCGAGGCATAACACAAAATTTATTTCCCAGGCATGAAAATTTTTTAAAAAAATTTTGTAACCGGCATAACAAAAAATTTCTTTCCCAGGCATGAAAATTTTTTATAATAATTTGTAACCGGCGAGAGAAAATTTTACCATCGAGGCTATCTAAAATATAAAATTTACGTATATCAAGGACACCATAAAATATAAAAAATTTTACTATCCTGGTTATATAAAATTAAAATAAATATGTATACGGACTTATATGAAAAAAATTAAAAAATTTTTATAATCGGGTTATATAAATTTTTTAAAAAAATTGTAAATTGGCAAAACAAAAAAGTTCCTTCCCAGGCATGAAAATTTTTTAAAAAAAATTTGTAACCGGCGAGAGAAAATTTTACCATCGAGGCTATCTAAAATTTAAAATTTACCTATACCAAGGACACCAAAAAATATAAAAAATTTTACTATCTTGGTTATATAAAATTAAAATAAAAATATGTATACGGACTATATGAAAAAAATTAAAAAATTTTTATAATCGGGTTATATAAATTTTTTAAAAAAATTGTTAACCGGCATAACAAAAAATTTCTTTCCCAGGCATGAAAATTTTTTAAAATAATTTGTAACCGGCGAGAGAAAATTTTACCATCGAGGCTATCTAAAATATAAAATTTACCTATACCAAGGACACCAAAAAATATAAAAAATTTTACTATCCTGGTTATATAAAATTAAAATAAATATGTATACGGACTATATGAAAAAATTAAAAAATTTTTATAATCGGGTTATATAAATTTTTTAAAAAAATTGTTAACCGGCATAACAAAAAATTTCTTTCCCAGGCATGAAAATTTTTTAAAATAATTTGTAACCGGCGAGAGAAAATTTTACCATCGAGGCTATCTAAAATATAAAATTTACCTATACCAGGAACACCAAAAAATATAAAAAATTTTACTATCCTATAACCATAACAAAAAATTTCTTTCCCAGGCATGAAAATTTTTTTAAAAAATTTTGTAACCGGCATAACAAAAAACTTCTTTTCCAGGCATGAAAATTTTTTAAAAAAATTGTTAATCGGCATAACAAAAAATTTCGTTCCCAGGCATGAAGATTTTTTAAAATAATTTGTAATCGGCGAGAGAAAATTTTACCATCGAACCATCTAAAATTTAAAATTTACCTCTACCAAGGACACCAAAAAATATAAAAAATTTTACTATCCTGGTTATATAAAATTAAAATAAATATGTATACGGACTATATGAAAAAATTAAAAAATTTTTATAATCGGGTTATATAAATTTTTTAAAAAAATTGTTAACCGGCATAACAAAAAATTTCTTTCCCAGGCATGAAAATTTTTTAAAATAATTTGTAACCGGCGAGAGAAAATTTTACCATCGAGGCTATCTAAAATATAAAACTTACCTATACCAGGGACACCAAAAAATATAAAAAAATTTTACTATGCTGGTTATATAATATTAAAATAAATATGTATACGAACTATATGAAAAAAATTAAAAAATTTTTATAATCGGGTTATATAAATTTTTTAAAAAAATTGTAAACTGGCATAACAAAAAATTCCTTTCCCAGGCATGAAAATTTTTAAAAACAAGTGAGGGGAAAAAACCAAGGGTTTTTAAAAAGCACATTTTTAAAATTATATACGGTTTCTTACTGAGTATTTTATCATGTATTTTTATAAAAATATATATTATGATAATATTATAATTTTGTTATTTCATTAATAATTAATTATATGACTAATAGTGAATTACTTAGAATATAACTCCAATGCACTCAAGAAATCCTGTTAATAAGTGCAAAATATAATGTTGGAGCTTCAATGTTAACGTTTAATTTTGGAAAAACTTACAATGGTGAATAAGTTATTGTTTTATAAGAACATAAAAGTTTTAATTTTGAAGACCTAGTAGCCCTTCAATTGGGAAGGTTCCCAAATTTTTGCTTAGCAAACTTATGATGGATCTGCCCACCCCCTCCTGTCCTCACCCTTCCATTTTTTTCGGTTCTAGGAAATCAATTTTGAACTCCAACAAAATTTGGAATTTTACCTAGAATATTATTATCAAACCAAAAATGGTTAAGACAAAGAACAATTTCTTCAATTTAAAGAGACCCTTTCAAATTTAAGAAAAACCTTTAACGTATGTTGAAATATGATGCCGCAGCTATAAATTTTGCATATTTGTAAAAAAAAATTTGAACAGGTGTTAAAGTTACAGGTGGTTGAAAATAGCAAAATTTCAATTTTCGAGCCCTTATAGCTCCTAAACAGGGGGCGTGACAAAAAAATTTTGTTAACCGACTCCTACTAATTTTGGAGGACCTAACTTCTCCCAAAATTTCAAGACTCTAGGTTGAACCGTTTAGAAGATATATGGGGCCAAAAATTTTGCAAAAGTTGAGTTTAGCTTAATGGTAAATTTTAGTACCGAATGGTAACCCTATACATTTTAGCCTTAAATTTTTGTGAAGCTTATAAAACCAGCTATCTTTTGCCGTTTTCAAATTGAAAATACACTTAACAAAACTCATGTTATAATAATTTAAAAATAGGGCTTTTTCCAACTTTGAAGGGCTGTAGCTCCGTAACGGGTGGGGCTAAGGAAAAAAATTCTTCTACGAAATTATTTTTTTTGTAATATCTACCCGTGGTTAAAATTTCTTTACTCTATTTCAAACGGTGTAAAAGTTTTTGTAAACATACGGACGGACGGACAAAGTCAAAATTAAGAAAAACCTTTGACACTTATTGAAACCTTCGTTTTGGAGCTTTCAATTTTGTATACAAATAAAAAAAAATTTTGACAGGTATTCAAGTTATAGGTGTTTAAAAGCTAAATTTTTAGCAAAATTTCAATTTTCGACCCCTTACAGCTCCTAAAGAGGGGGCGTGACAAAAAAATTTTTTTAACTGACTCTTACTTATTTCTAAGGATCTAACTTCTCCCAAAATTTCAAGTTTCTAGATTTAGCCGTTCCGAAGTTATGAGGGACCAAAAATTTTGCAAAACTTAGTTTTGAATAACGGTAAATTTTAGTACCGTATGGTAACCCTATACAATTGGTTTTTAAAAATTTGTAAAGCTTATAAGAACAGCTGTCTGTTACAGTTTTCAGTTTGGAAATATACCTTATAGAACTCTAATTATAACTGTTTAAATATGGGGCTTTTTTCGACTTTGTGGAGCTGTAGCTCCGTAACGGGGGGGGCTACAAAAAAAAGTTTTAACATTAAATTATTTTTATTGCAAAACCTACCCATTTCTGATATTTTTTAGTCAATCGTAGGTAAAAAGGGACGGACGGACGGACGGACGGACGGACAGAGTGAAGCTATATAGGCACATTTTTACAAAATTTTTTGAAAATGTGCTAAAAATTGTTAACCAGCAAAACAAAAAAGTTCCTTCCCAGACATGAAAATTTTTTAAAAAAATTTGTAACCGGCGATAGAAAATTTTACCATAGAGGCATAACACGAAATTTCTTTCCCAGGCATGAAAATTTTTTAAAAAAATTTTGTAACAGGCATAACAAAAAATTTCTTTCCCAGGCATGAAAATTTTTTAAAATAATTTGTAACTGGCGAGAGAAAATTTTACCATTGAGGCTATCTAAAATTTAAAATTTACATATACCAAGGACACCAAAAAATATAAAAAATTTTACTATCCTGGTTATATAAAATTAAAATAAATATGTATACGGACTATATGAAAAAAATTAAAAAATTTTTAAAATCGGGTTATATAAATTTTTTAAAAAAATTGTAAATTGGCATAACAAAAAATTTCTTTCCCAGGCATGAAAATTTTTAAAAAAAATTGTTAACCAGCAAAACAAAAAAGTTCCTTCCCAGGGATGAAAATTTTTTAAAAAAATTTGTAACCGGCGAGAGAAAATTTTATCATCGAACCATCTAAAATTTAAAATTTACCTGTACCAAGGACACCAAAAAATATAAAAAATTTTACTATCCTGGTTATATAAAATTAAATTAAATATGTATGCGGACTATATGAAAAAATTAAAAAATTTTTATAATCGGGTTATATAAATTTTTTAAAAAAATTGTTAACCGGCATAAAAAAAATTTCTTTCCCAGACATGGAAATTTTTTAAAATAATTTGTAACCGGCGAGAGAAAATTTTACCATCGAGGTTATCTAAAATATAAAATTTACCTATACCAGGGATACCAAAAAATATAAAAAATTTTACTATCCTGGTTATATAATATTAAAATAAATATGTATACGAACTATATGAAAAAAATTAAAAAATTTTTATAATCGGGTTATATAAATTTTTTAAAAAAATTGTAAACTGGCATAACAAAAAATTTCTTTCCCAGACATGAAAATTTTTAAAAAAAATTGTTAACCAGCAAAACAAAAAATTTCCTTCCCAGACTTGAAAATTTTTTAAAAAAATTTGTAACCGGCGATAGAAAATTTTACCATCAAGGCATAACACGAAATTTCTTTCCCAGGCATGAAAATTTTTTAAAAAAATTTTGTAACAGGCGTAACAAAAAATTTCTTTCCCAGGCATGAAAATTTTTTAAAATAATTTGTAACTGGCGAGAGAAAATTTTACCATCGAACTATCTAAAATTAAAAATTTACCTATACCAAGGACACCAAAAAATATAAAAAATTTTACTATCCTGGTTATATAAAATTAAAATAAATATGTATACGGACTATATGAAAAAATTAAAAAATTTTTATAATCGGGTTATATAAATTTTTTAAAAAAATTCTTAACCGGCATAACAAAAATTTTCTTTCCCAGGCATGAAAATTTTTTAAAAAATTTTGTAACCGGCATAACAAAAAATTTCTTTTCCAGGCATAAAAATTTTTTAAAAAAATTGTTAACCGGCATAACAAAAAATTTCGTTCCCAGGCATAAAAATTTTTTAAAATAATTTGTAACTGGAGAGAGAAAATTTTACCATCGAACTATCTAAAATTAAAAATTTACCTATACCAAGGACACCAAAAAATATAAAAAATTTTACTATCCTGGTTATATAAAATTAAAATAAATATGTATACGGACTATATGAAAAAATTAAAAAATTTTTATAATCGGGTTATATAAATTTTTTAAAAAAATTGTTAACCGGCATAACAAAAAATTTCTTTCCCAGGCATGAAAATTTTTTAAAATAATTTGTAACCGGCGAGAGAAAATTTTACCATCGAGGCTATCTAAAATATAAAATTTACCTATACCAGGGTCACCAAAAAATATAAAAAATTTTACTATCCTGGTTATATAATATTAAAATAAATATGTATACAGACTATATGAAAAAAATTAAAAAATTTTTATAATCGGGTTATATAAATTTTTTAAAAAAATTGTAAACTGGCATAACAAAAAATTTCTTTCCCAGGCATGAAAATTTTTAAAAAAAATTGTTAACCAGCAAAACAAAAAAGTTCCTTCCCAGGCATGAAAACTTTTTAAAATAATTTGTAACCGGCGAGAGAAAATTTTACCATCGAACTATCTAAAATTTAAAATTTGCCTATGCCAAGGACACCAAAAAATATAAAAAAATTTACTATCCTGGTTATATAATATTAAAATAAATATGTATACGGACTATATGAAAAAAATTAAAAAATTTTTAAAATCGGGTTATATAAATTCTTTAAAAAATTTGTAACTGGCATAACAAAAAATTTCTTTCCCACACATGAAAATTTTTTGAAAAAATTGTTAACCGGCATAACAAACCATTTTCTTTCCCAGACATGAAAATTTTTTAAAATTATTTGTAACCGGCGAGAGAAAATTTTACCATCGAGGCTATCTAAAATATAAAATTTACCTATACCAGGGAAACCAAAAAATATAAAAAAATTTTACTATGCTGGTTATATAAAATTAAAATAAATATGTATGTAGAAAATCTAATCTTCTTTTTTCTTTTTCTATATGTAGATATAAACTTCCTAATTGCAATAATATAACAAAAAAATGTAAATAGGCCCTGCACTTGTATAACACCAAACCAGATATAAATGTGAGATATAAATGTAAAAAAAATTGAAACAACGAAACGAGATGGTCAATTTATTATTTAAATTAAAATGATCCCGCTATTTAAATTAATATGTATCTCTGTCAATATTTATTAACACTGTGTTTATTCTAATCCAATTGACGGATTTCTTTCGTTCCTTCACTCCAATTTCTCTTCGCTTCTTTAAACTATGTAATATGCAATAAATCTTTTAGTTTTGTATGTAAACAAAATTAACTTGGAATATATAAATTTGCTTTTACTTAGCCATTCTATAATTTTGAATGACGTACTTGCATATAATTATGTGTATAAAATCATCAACTATATTATTACTAATATTTAGTTAATAATATTATATTTTATAAATAAAAATTTTTAATTAATTTCAATGTAGTTAGTTATTATTCAAACCAAAATAATTCTTTGTAAATAATAGCGAATAAGTCTGCTCATGCATATGTCGCGTAGTCTCAAGCTCAGTTCACAATATTCACAATGTATTTTAATTAGCTGTAGAATTTACTTTTATATTGACACAAAACAAAATAATGTAACAAAGGTAAATAAGAATTATATAAAATGCTGAAATTATAATTTTAAATAAATTTACATATAAATAAAAAATAATAAGTAATCTACACACATGTATTTTTAAAATTCAATTGTTAGTACACTATATTTATTAAATTAGTCTTGCTTTATTTTCTGTTACTTGCCACTTGATATTGATGCATTTAGTTGAAACTCTAGAACTGATTTTTGACTAAATCGATTGTTGAACAAAACTGATTTTTGATGAAATGGATTGTTGAACAAATCGATTTTTGATGAAATGGATTGTTGAACAAATCGATTTTTGATGAAATAGGTTGTTGAAACGCTATGCCAAACAGATTCCACGAAGTTTTTGATGAAACTGGTGAAATTATTTCGTGATGGAAAAAAAAAAATATAATGTGATCTCACGAAGTTTTGATGAACTGGTGGGATTAATTCCTTATGATTTTAAGGAGTATATTTCTATAACTAGATACTTTGATGAGTATTCTCTTGGGTATTTTAAAATGGACACAGCATTGAAAAAAAAAATGGCGGGTACCCTGGTAAATCCCGGTTGAGCCCCCAATTTGTAGAAAATCTAAATTCCCTTTGAATGTAAAACTTTTAAAACCATAACACAAGTAATTTGTTCGGTATTAAACTGTTTTATTAAATTTCAATTTATATTTTATACTTCAATTTATGATTTAATTTACATTATAATTTGTATTTTAATTTATATTTTAATCTATATTTTAATTCGATAATTAATTCGATCTGAGTTTGATGACTACTGACAATGATCTGACTTAAAAAATGTGCTTTAGCGCATCTTTTAGAAAAAAACAAAGAAACGAAAGGAAACGAAACAATAAAGTGAGAGGAAAGAAAGAAAAACGAGGAAAGCTTTGACTTGTTTTCGAATATATCTGATTAAGTGTTATACATAATTCGATAAGTGTTACCGCTACGTAACCTTCCCGATCCTACATGTATACGGACTATATGAAAAAAATTAAAAAATTTTTATAATCGGGTTACATAAATTTTTTAAAAAAATTGTAAACTGGCATAACAAAAAATTTCTTTCCCAGGCATGAAAATTTTTTCAAAATATTTGTAACCGGCATAACAAAAAATTTCTTTCCCAGACATGAAAATTTTTTAAAAAAATTTGTAACCGGCATAACAAAAAATTTCTGTCCCAGGCATGAAAATTTTTTAAAAAAATTTTGTAACCGGCGAGAGAAAATTTTACCATCGAGGCATAACACAAAATTTCTTTCCCAGGCATGAAAATTTTTTAAAAAAATTTTGTAACCGGCATAACAAAAAATTTCTTTCCCAGGCATGAAAATTTTTTAAAATAATTTGTAACCGGCGAGAGAAAATTTTACCATCGAGGCTATCTAAAATTTAAAATTTACGTATACCAAGGACACCAAAAAATATAAAAAATTTTACTATCCTGGTTATATAAAATTAAAATAAATATGTATACGGACTATATGAAAAAAATTAAAAAATTTTTATAATCGGGTTATATAAATTTTTTAAAAAAATTTGTAACCGGCATAACAAAAAATTTCTTTCCCAGACATGAAAATTTTTTAAAAAAATTTGTAACCTACCGGTTTTAACAAAAAATTTCTTTCCCAGGCATGAAAATTTTTTAAAAAAATTTGTAACCGGTATAACAAAAAATTTCTTTTCCAGGCATGAAAATTTTTTAAAAAAATTTTGTAACCGGCATAACAAAAAATTTCTTTCCCAGGCATGAAAATTTTTTAAAATAAGTTGTAACCGGCGAGAGAAAATTTTACCATCGAGGCTATCTAAATTTTAAAATTTACCTATACCAAGGACACCAAAAAATATAAAAAAGCTGCTATAGAAGCTGGTTCGGCTACTTGGAAATGTAATAATTGCCCAATACATCTTAATGAGTCCCTTATCATCACGGGTGTAGAAGATATCTGTGTTAACACAGTGGAAGACTTACCTAAAATAAGCCTTAATGAGATTACGCTAGATTCACTAGCTAGTTGTTTAAAGCAGCTTATATCAGTGGTTGGTGAGGTACATCGTTCGCAAGCGTACCTCAGCGAACAAATAGATGATCTCCTAAAAAAAAATGAAACAATTATTAATGAGAACACGCATCTAAAAAACAAAATTAATATTATGGAAAAACAAATTAACGAAATGGAAAGCGTTGTTGATAAAGCGCAGCAAAATGAAAATAAATGCAATATGATCATCGCAGATTTGCCAGCAAACATTGAAAATCCAATTGATATGTTCCTGAAGATTGGGAAAAAACTAAAGACTAATATCCCAAGAGAAAACATCGTTAGCGTTTCTGAAATTAAAAAGAAAACAAGTAATAACATACAAAATAAAAAGGAAAATAATAATAAATCCAATATTAACCAATCACTTTACCTGGTAAAATTTAAAGCGGAGTCTACAAAAAATGACCTTATGTTACAAAAAAAAAGGGGTGAACGCGTTTTTATTTCGGAACTGGGAGTTCATTCAGCTGAAAATCGAGAAGTATTTTTTCGACATCATCTTACTCAGTATCAATCTAAGCTACACTATCATGCACGCCAGATTAAAAAAACACAACAATGCAAATACTTGTGGTTTAAGGATAACATCATCTACAATAGGAAGGCAGAAGATTCTAAAGTTTTTAAAATCGAAAATCAGAATGATATTTGTTTTATTACAAATAAGTTATCTACCATATAAGTTATGTATATTTTTATTAATTTTTTGCACTAACATTTTAAACAAACAAACAAATTCACTAGTTAATAACCCATATCTAGTTTTACAACTTTTTTACACTAACCAAATAAACATACAATTAAATCCACTAGTTTATAACCCACATATAACTTTAAAATATTTGTATACAAACCTAATTGTAATATTTGATACTTTTTTACTAACTATATACACATTATCTTATTCTAACCTATATATAGATATTAGTACTAATCAAAAAATTTTATATTTTAACTTACAAAAAATTTTATATTTTAACTTACAATATAACTCCATTCACATTAAAATCTTATGTACCAGGTTGTTTGCCACTTCATTGAAGGATTTATTAAAATCTCTAAATGTTAACAGCTTCAACTCACTATTTACAACATATTTTAACTTTTGTGTATATAAAAGCACTTATATACACAGTGCCGTTCCTGTGTTGCTGGCCGCCCAGGTGCAAAAACAAAATTGCCGCCCATATTAATTTTTTTTTTAATAAAAATTTGCGGATCACCCGATGGGGGGATTATTACCTTGTAAAAATTAACCCTTATGTTATTGAATACAGAATATAAAAACGAAATAAAAATGAGTGAAGAAAAAGTTTTTATTTATTTACGACAACATGCTATAATAAAAAGAGAAAGTTTTTTTTATATTTTTTATTATAAAATGAAACTAAAATTTGTAAATCAACAAAAATGGTTTGTTATTTTATTTCAATAAATACAAAAGAAATTATTAGTTTCATTTAAAACAAATTATTAAGTTTAAGAACCAAAAAAAATATTTCACAATTTTATTCTTCTTGCCTTTGCAGAAGCAAAATCATCAATTACTTGAGATAAGTTTAAATCCTCACAAATATCTCTTTCTATCGATAACAAAGCAAGATTGGTTAGCCTTTCTTGCGACATCGACGACCTGAGGTAATTTTTAATTAATTTTAATTTCGAAAAACTTCTTTCTCCAGATGCTACCGTTACAGGCAGTGTTAAAAAAATTCTTAATGCTATAGAAAAATTAGGAAATGAGGATATTAAGTCGTTTTGTATGATGTAATTTAAAGTCATTATAGGCTTTGCCGCAGTGGGAAATATTTCCCTAAAACTTAATATTTCGTTAAATAATTCAAAACCATTCAGGTCTTTTTCTATAACATCGTTAACATTAATTTGGAGAAAAACTTCCAAATCCAAGCAACATTTTTTTAAAATATCTGAATCTATTGAATGGAAAGAATACAAAAAACCATAGATATTATTACATTGATCTAATAACGTAAATCTTTCCTCTACAGAATTATTCGCTCTATCTATAATGCGAAAATAAAAATTAATTTTAAAGTTTTGTTTAGGATTTTCTACAAACTCATCACTTGATTCATATAAAAATTGACGAGGTCTTTTTCTTATGCGGGTTTGTGGAAATTCATTTTCTACATCAATAGCTTGTGCAAGGTTTGTAGCTTGACTTATATATTCATTAAAACTGGCATCGTTTCTTTTATCATTTAAAAATCTTTTTAAATTACCCAACGCTTTACTACATTCATTAATATCAATGGTGGAATTTTGTAGCATTTTGCTAACTACGTCAATTTTTGAGAGTATATCATGCCAGATAATTAACGAACATAAAAATTTAAATGATTTTAATTTTTCAGATAACGAATTTGCCATATTTCTTGTGCTTATATCTCTACTTTGATCATCTCTTAAATTAATTAAACTTTCAGAAATCTCTTTAATATTTTGCTGCAAGGGTCTTATAGCGTTAATACGACTTGACCATCTAGTACCACTTAAAGGTTTTAAAGTTAAATTTTTAATTTTGATTTTTAACATATTCCATCTATATGGAGAGGCAGAAAAAAAATTAAATAATTCCTGAACAATATCGAAAAATCCAACGGTTTCGTTATTAATGTTAACAGCATCATTAAGGACTAAATTTAGGTTATGTGCTGCACATGGTACAAATGTTGCTCTGGGGTTAATATTCTAAAATCTTTTTTGAAGTCCTATATGCTTACCTCTCATGTTGGATCCATTATCATAGCCTTGACCACGAACATTTTGTACATCCAAGCTAAATTTAGGCAACAATTTGTTAGTAAGGAAGTTAAATAAACCTTCACCAGTCGTATCAACTATTGGAGAAAAACCAAGAAAATATTCTTCGACTGTTGCTTTATTTTGCGTCAAATTCACACACCGAACAACAAACGTGATTTGTTCGACATTCAATTGATAAACCCATAATTACAAGAAAAAACAAACCTCCTCCGGTTATCTTAAGTAATGTTGTAGAATACCCCAAAGTTAATAAAATACTGAAAGATGTACAAATTAACTATAAAATAAATATGATGAATAACCATCAACTGAAGATTAATGTTGAAAAAGAAGGGGAATACAGAGAACTAACAAAAATCATAAATGAAGCTAATTTAGAATGGCATACTTATGAAAACAAGTTGACCAGGCCAATTAAAGTTATGGCTAGGAACTTGCATCCTTCATGCGATCCTGAAGATATAAAGCAAGAGCTTAAATGTAAGGGTTTTAAAATCATTGAAGTTGTTAACAAAAGAAAAAAAATTAAAAAGAATGAGGAAGAAACTATAGTTAAACTACCTCTTTTTATGTTAACATTTGAAAATACTGAGGACATTGATAAGATTTATAAAATAGAGTTTATTCAGCACATGAGAGTGAAAATTGAAGCTCTGAAAAAAACAAATCTGATTCCTCAGTGTAAAAAATGTCAAAGATATGGTCACACACAAAAATTTTGCCAGCGTCTAGCTAAATGTGTAAAATGTGCAGGGTCACATCTATCAACGAATTGTGACAAAGACAAAAAGGTTACACCGAAGTGTGCTAACTGCCTTGAGGCACACCCTGCAAACTATAGGGGGTGCGTAGTTGCAAAAGAATTACAAAAAAGAAAAAAAACAAGTAATCCAAAACATACCAAAGAAGGTGCGTCGAATTCACCTAACCCTAAATCTAGAAGCTTAAATCCTAGCAGGGTCATCGACGGTTTATCGTATGCCCAAGTATCAAAAAATAGAGCAAAAGAACCTATTAGTGCAACAAAACAGAACAATGTAGCATTAGAAAAATCAGCTGAAAAAATAATAAAACGCACTAACGTTAGGAATATAACTCAAAGCACAAATAGCATTCATAAACCTAACACTAAAGCTGATAATAACATTTTAATGCAGATGATGCAACTCAATGAACGATATCTCTAAAAGAATAACCAATTTAGAAAACAATTCTAGCAAAAGCTATAGTGGTACTCCGAGAAAATTTCTAAATAATGGCCCAAAATAAAATTAGTATTGCTACATGGAACGCAAACGGCGTACTAAATAAAAAACTAGCATTAGAGCTATTTCTCAAAACTAAAAACATTGATGTGTGTCTCCTATCAGAAACTCATATGACAAGACAGTCAAAACTAAAAATAATAGGTTTCACATGTTATAATGCGACACACCCTAGTAATAAGCCGCGAGGAGGTAGTGCAATTTTGGTGAAAAACTCTTTACTGCATCACGAAGAGTTTAAAATAGAAACTGATGAATTTCAACTTTCAGTAATACGTGTTAAGTCCCTTAAACAGGATTTAAACATTGGGGCTTTATATTGCCCTCCTAAATATAATTTAAAGAATATGATCCTTAAAGACCTCTTGAACCGACTTGGGGATAGGTTCATCCTAGGAGGTGACTACAATGCCAAACATATCGATTGGGGTTCAAGACTTACCTCAACAAGAGGAAGATAGCTAAGGAAAGCTATTAGAGAGTTGGGTTGCTATTTTCATTCTACAGGCGAACCAACTTATTGGCCTACTGATACAAATAAAACTCCTGATCTACTGGATTTTTTCATAACAAAAAAAATATCTCCAAATTTTATTAGCCTAGAAAATAATGAGGATTTAGACTCAGACCATTCGGCTGTCGTACTAAACCTGCATGAAAAAATTGTTAAGAAACAAAATAAGCCTACACTTGTTAATAAATCAACAAATTGGTTCAACTTTAAACAAGAGATAGAAAATAATATAAATTTAAGAGTTAAAATAACAACTAAAGATGAAATAGATTTAGCAATTGAAAATCTTAATAAAATTGTCCAAAATGCTGCATGGAATAATACAAAAGAATGTAAATACATGACAGCAGGACCTAATTATCCTAGAGATATATTAAATGCGATTAAACTAAAGAGAAGAGCTAGACGAAGATGGCATGAAACACGTGACCCAGCTGATAAAACTGTGTTGAATAGAATAACGCAGAATCTTAAAAGAAGAATTCTTGAAATAAAAAACAAATCATATGAAAAATATGTTGAGAATTTATCAGCTAAAAAAGAAAGAAATTACTCTTTGTGGAAAGCAACAAAGAGTTTGAAAAAACCTGTAGTGCCAGTCCCACCAATTCGGAAAATGGATGGTAAATGGGCAAAAAATAATAAAGAAAAAGCCGAAACATTCGCAGATCACCTGGAAGAAATTTTTCGGCCCAATGAAATAGAGTCGGACCTCTACATTGAAAATGATTTCAGAAGAGAAGAAAATGCCATTGAACTAATTACTCATATAGAAATGGTTGAAGAAATTAAAGCTCTGAAGTCAAAAAAAGCACCAGGTTTCGATCTAATTACTGCAGACATTCTAAAACAACTCCCGAAAAAAGGGATAACAATGTTAACATATATAATGAATGCTATGTTAAGGTTAAATTATGTACCTAACGTTTGGAAGGTGGCAGAAATAATTATGATACTTAAGCCAGGAAAGCCTCCAAACGAAACAAAGTCTTATAGACCTATCTCTCTGTTACCAATTATGTCAAAACTCTTTGAGAAACTGTTATTAAAAAGGTTGAAACTATAATAAAAAATAGAAAACTAATTCCAAACTATCAATTTGGTTTTAGAGAAAAACACTCTACTGTTGACCAAGTACATAGAATTACTGATATAATTGAGAAAGCTCTAGAAGAAAAACAAATATGCTCTACAATATTTCTAGACGTAGCACAAGCATTTGATAAAGTTTGGCACGAAGGCTTAATTTATAAGTTGCGGAAACTATTACCTAAAAAATATGTAGATATACTCTCATCATACTTAACTGATAGACTGTTTAGAATTAAACAGGATGAAGAGTACTCTACACTGAGAGAAATTAAAGCGGGTGTGCCTCAAGGAAGTATCTTGGGTCCAATATTATACTTGCTGTATACTAGTGACTTGCCCCAATTTCAAGAAATAACTGTAGCGACTTTTGCTGACGATACTGCAATAATGGCAGTAGGATCAAATGTCGGCGAGGCTACAAATAAACTACAAAAAGCAAGGGATAAATTATATCTTTGGACCAAAAGATGGAAAATCAAACTAAATGAACTGAAATCAGTGCAAGTAAATTTTACAAATAAACCTATTCAAAATCCCCCAGCCGTACAATTAAATGGGGTAGATATTCCTCATGAAAACAAGGCAAAATACCTAGGAATGACATTAGATGTCAAGCTAAAATGGAAAGAACATGTCAAAAAGAAAAGAATAGAATTAGAACAAAAATATAGAGAAATGTATTGGCTCCTAGGTCGAAAATCTAAATTGCCAATAGAGTACAAAATTTTATTATATAACCAAATAATTAAGCCTATCTGGTTGTACGGCGTACAACTTTGGGGGTGTGCCAAACGAACACATATTCAGAGAATTCAAACATTTCAAAGCAAAGTGCTACGTAACATGGTGAGTGCTCCCTGGTACGTACGAAATTCCGACTTACATAGGGATCTAGGAATTCCTATTGTTAGCGATGAAATAAAAAAATATGCCATAAAACATAAGACCCACTTAGAAGGTCACATAAACATAGAAGCGTCAAAACTTCTACTATTTTCAAATGTCAATAGAAGGCTTAAAAGAACTAGCCCCCTCCAATTAGCGATAAATTCAGATCACCTTAACGGAGGTCTGTAATTCCAGTAGATCATAAAAAGTTAGCGCAAAATTAATGGTTAGTCTCTAAGACTAGTTTTAATATTTTAAAACAGGGCGGGTGTTTTTAGTGTGTTAAAGTCACACATAACTGTGGTTGCGCTCAGTATCTTTCGACGATTTCCACCATCCTTACCCCAAGACAAAAAAAAAAAAAAAAAAAAAATAGAAGCTGGTTCGGCTACTTGGAAATGTAATAATTGCCCAATACATCTTAATGAGTCCCTTATCATCACGGGTGTAGAAGATATCTGTGTTAACACAGTGGAAGACTTACCTAAAATAAGCCTTAATGAGATTACGCTAGATTCACTAGCTAGTTGTTTAAAGCAGCTTATATCAGTGGTTGGTGAGGTACATCGTTCGCAAGCGTACCTCAGCGAACAAATAGATGATCTCCTAAAAAAAAATGAAACAATTATTAATGAGAACACGCATCTAAAAAACAAAATTAATATTATGGAAAAACAAATTAACGAAATGGAAAGCGTTGTTGATAAAGCGCAGCAAAATGAAAATAAATGCAATATGATCATCGCAGATTTGCCAGCAAACATTGAAAATCCAATTGATATGTTCCTGAAGATTGGGAAAAAACTAAAGACTAATATCCCAAGAGAAAACATCGTTAGCGTTTCTGAAATTAAAAAGAAAACAAGTAATAACATACAAAATAAAAAGGAAAATAATAATAAATCCAATATTAACCAATCACTTTACCTGGTAAAATTTAAAGCGGAGTCTACAAAAAATGACCTTATGTTACAAAAAAAAAGGGGTGAACGCGTTTTTATTTCGGAACTGGGAGTTCATTCAGCTGAAAATCGAGAAGTATTTTTTCGACATCATCTTACTCAGTATCAATCTAAGCTACACTATCATGCACGCCAGATTAAAAAAACACAACAATGCAAATACTTGTGGTTTAAGGATAACATCATCTACAATAGGAAGGCAGAAGATTCTAAAGTTTTTAAAATCGAAAATCAGAATTATATTTGTTTTATTACAAATAAGTTATCTACCATATAAGTTATGTATATTTTTATTAATTTTTTGCACTAACATTTTAAACAAACAAACAAATTCACTAGTTAATAACCCATATCTAGTTTTACAACTTTTTTACACTAACCAAATAAACATACAATTAAATCCACTAGTTTATAACCCACATATAACTTTAAAATATTTGTATACAAACCTAATTGTAATATTTGATACTTTTTTACTAACTATATACACATTATCTTATTCTAACCTATATATAGATATTAGTACTAATCAAAAAATTTTATATTTTAACTTACAATATAACTCCATTCACATTAAAATCTTATGTACCAGGTTGTTTGCCACTTCATTGAAGGATTTATTAAAATCTCTAAATGTTAACAGCTTCAACTCACTATTTACAACATATTTTAACTTTTGTGTATATAAAAGCTTTTTAATTAATTATAAAATACAATTATTAGTATTCTTTAAAATTAATATATTTCAAATGTCGAACACTTCAATAATATTTCTTGTTCACTATTTCCAAAAGATTATAAAATTCCTTATTAAATTATTTATTAAATTAAAATCAATTTTAAACACCATAATTATTGAATTCACATTTTATTTAATACTTTTAATCGGAAATATACTGAAATGTGCTACTATATACTTAATTATATATACTTGTTTACTTATTTTTAATCAGAAATATACGCATGCTACTATATACTTAAAATTAACATACAAAAGATTACAAATATATAAATTGTTTAATGTAGACTTCGAATATTTTTTCAAATACATAATAATTTCGAAATGTATAAAGCAGCTGATATTCTGTGGCACATGTAACAATGATCTTTTTTTTCAAATATATAAAGATAAATATGGTAAAATACATCAAGTTCTTAAATTATCAATTATCGAACAGATATGCTCTTTTCATATAATATTATTGATATTATTTTATTGTTTTCAGTTTTGTTTTAATTCAAAGTAAATTTTACCAATATGTGAATTTGCCAAATTAGAATGGGGTTGTGTACTAACTAATTATTGTTTGTATAAAACTTTAATAAATAATTCAAAATTTAATTTAGTATCTCTTAAATTATATTATAAACTTTATTTCTTAAAAAAATATTGTTTCTACTTGTTATGTATGCAAAATAATTATTATACTATCAATTTTGATAATGTTTGATATTGAGACAAATATTAAGGTTAATCATTTTACAGGGTTAGATAAAAATAGAATGTTAAGTTATAAAAACAACCTTAATATAATCTACTTAAATATGCAAAGCTTGAGAAATAAATTAAATAACTTAGAAGTGTTAATTAGTACTTCACATTGCGACATACATATAATAGTATTAACTGAAATTTGGCTTCTAAAAGAAGAAAACCAGTTCTATAATCTTCCGGGGTACACAGCCTATTTTTCTAACCGTGAAAAATCCTATGGCGGCGCTGCTATATTTGTAGCTAATAATTTGAGCAGCAGTTTAATATTTGAAGAAAACTTCTACAGTTCAAATATTTTAATTGTAAAATTGTTAAAGCAAAACTTTAATATAATAGGTATTTATAGGTCTCATCAAACAAATATAAATGATTTTTTTGAAAAATTAGACGATCTCACTTATTCATATAAAAATTCCATAATTTTAGGCGACTTTAATATTAATTTATTGGATAAAAATAGTAGTGAGGTTAAAGAATATAGGAACACATTACTCTGTAATGGGTTTATAGTGTACAATAATTTAAACGATAGGTTCGCAACCAGAATAGGTAACACTTCCAAAACCATAATTGATCATTTTAGCACAGATTTAATTGATTATAGTTACAACTTTCATGTTTCTGATACTTCGTTATCTGACCATCAACTGCTTTTTGTAAGTGCATATCTAAGAGTTATTAAAGAAGAAACTAATTTAAAAAAAACTATTTTGAATTATGATAAACTTTCAAATGATTCTCTATGGGAAAATTTAATTTATTATAATAATGTAGATGACTTTCTAGCAGCATTATCAGGAAAATTACATAAATATACTGAAATCATTTCACCAAAAAAAGCAAGGAAAAAACATGAGTGGATAAACTCTGACATAATTCGTAATATAAAAATGCGTGAATCTCTTTTTAAGTACAGGAAAAAATATCCAAATGATAGGACAGTTAAAGAGCTATATGAGAAATATAGGGATTTAGTAAAAAGGAAAATTAAACAGGCTAAAAATAATTTTTATAATAATATCATAGCTAGTCACCCTAATGATTCTAGAAAACTATGGAACCTATACAAAAGAATTATGTACAATAATAGTAGTAATGATAATAGATGTGTATTAAGTGAAATAAACCACAATAAAACTAAAATAACCAACTTTTTGGAAATTTCAAATTCAATGAATACATATTTCATAGATGTCACAAAAACCTTAAATATCTCAATAGACCCTATTGATGAAAATTACTTAGCATCCTTTTCAAAAAATATTTACGAGGATTTAGTTTTAACACCCACTAACATAGAAGAAGTTAGGAATACTATAGACATAATCAGGTAGCGCAACTGGGTATGATAGTATATCATCTAAAATATTAAAGAAATTTTCCCATCAAATTAGCCCAATACTAGTAAAATTTATAAATAATGCTTTTGAATCAGGTAGTTTTCCTGAATCTTTAAAGCTTGCTACCGTTACACCTATACATAAAGCTGGCGGAAAAACAAATCCCTCAAACTATCGCCCAATTTCAGTTTTAAGTTCTACTTCTAAAGTCTTTGAAAAAATAATCAAAGCAGGCTAACTCACTTCATAAATGCAAATGGCACCTTACATAAAGAGCAATATGGATTTGAGGTCAACTCTAATACTACGGCTGCTTATTTAGCTCTAACAGACTTCATATCAAAAAGTATAGATGATGGAAAGTATACAGCGTGATTATTTTTGGACTTGCAAAAAGCTTTTGATTGCGTAGATCACGATATACTTCTTTTCAAATTAAATCAATTAAAGTTAAAACCTAATCAATTAAATCTCATTAAATCGTACCTATCCAATAGAAAGCAGGTTACGCGATGTAATGATACCTACAGTGATATAAAACATATAAAAAAAGGTGTTCCACAAGGGTCAATTTTGGAACCGATATTATTTAAAATTTATATAGATGATATAGTCAGATTAGAACTAAAGGGATCATTACAGCTTTTTGCTGATGACGCTGTTATAAAGTATTCTTCAGGTAGCGAACAAGAACTAAGGGATTCAATTACACATGACTTGGGTTATATAGAGGAGTGGCTTCTAAAAAACAGGATGTCATTAAATATTAATAAATCAAAAATTTTACTATTTGAAAATAAAGTTATTAGTTTCACTGGTTTTACCTACAAAAATACTCAAATTGATTTAGTAAAGAATTTTAATTATTTAGGACTCATTATCGATAGCATACTTAGTGTACCAAGCAAAAACACAGTAACTAACAATATGATCAAATTCGAGTTAAGAGCAAAAATGGACTTACTATGTTGTTTCCTAACATTGTACATTGTCACTTTTACGATCTGAACCCTCAGTGAGTAAAAATGATGCTTCCAAAACACAGTAAGTGCATTGTTTACATCAAGATTCCTAGTTCAAAACACAGTAACAAACAAATCCCAAATTAAAACACAGTAATTGCAATGAGTTACTGTGTTCTAATTTGGTGTTTGTACTTACTGTGTTTTAAAAGTGAAAAATAGTTCGGTTTTATGTAATCACAAAGCGGCTGTCCCAAGCAAAAACACAGTAACTAACAAAATTAAATTGTTTTTTTTTAATTCTCTTTTTTCAATGTTTACTTGTTTTTTGTACTCTATTTTTAATGTAATAAATTGTACAGCGCAAAACAAAAACTGGGTGATTTTGTCTGCGCTGGTTAATATTGTAAACCAACCAAACGGTCCAGATGAAGTTCGCTTTAAATTCCTTACTAAAGGTCATACCCATATGAGTGCTGATGGAGTACATGGGAACATTGAAAAAAAAAATAGGCAGGAAGCGAAATATTTATGATTTCCAAAAGCTATGCGAGGTAATAGAAAGTTCACGTAAAAATTTACGAATTTTAAAATTGGAACAGTTTCATCAAGGGAAGTCAGGTAAACGGTCTTTAATGAAAAAGAAAAATATTGAAGATTCCTTGACAAATTATAAATTGTGCAATTTGGTGGAAGTAAAATTTACAAAAGGATGCCGAACAATCTGTGGTGTGCAGAAAAGGAAACAATAATAAAAGAGCTTGTTCAATTAATGCCAGTTAATAGGCGCTCATTTTGGAATAATCTAAATGAGTCTGAAACATCAAAAGACTTAGTTACTTTTGACCCCAATAAAGTGGAAGAATAACAAATTACCTACATAATATTTTGTACGAATTAATCTAAATTACATTTTTTATAATTAATTATTTTTTATAATTTCTTAGTAGATAAGACTGAATTATTATACCCGTATGACTATATAGTCCAAGGGTATAATAAATTTGCTATTACGTTTGTGACGCAGAGAAGGAGGGGGGGTAGATATAGACTCAAGTGTATGGATCGGATCAGAATCGAAAAAAAATCGATTTAGCTATGTATGCCCGTCCGTCCGTCCGTCCGCACGATAACTCAAAAACTAAAGAAGCTAGGATCTTGAAATTTTCGCAAATTCGTTTTTTTGCAATAGCCGTCATCGCTATTTAAATCTGGCCATTTTGCTTCATGGGTTCGGGTGGCTGCCATACAACTTCTTTTTTTATATGTGTATTTCTCTGTACCTATTACAGCTACGTGTCTGAAATTTTGGCAAAAGTAGTTTAGTTTTATGGCCAAAGTTTCTGCAAAATTTGGTTGGTCTACTGCAGAGGGTTCGAGTAGCTGCCATACAACTTTATTATTTTATGATAATGTAAAGGCAATACCTACTGTGTTTTTGTTTTGAGATTTGATTATTAAATTAATACTTGCTTTACTTTAAAAACACAGTAAATTCAAATACTGTGTTTTTACCTGATTTTCTTCGCTTAAATTTTCAATAATACCCATTTAAAACAAAAAAGCTTTTCGGAATTACCCAAAATTAAGAGTAATCGAATCGAAATGGTATTAAAAAGAAGGATAATCATTCAATTTATAAGAAAAAATTACATAGACCACAAATTTTTAAAAGATGTTGTGAGGCTTCAAAATTTAGTGTTTTGCTTAATTTCTCGAAAGTATACTTAAATCAATTACTGTGTTTTTGCTTGGGACAGCCGAGATGGCAAGGACACATAAACCATGTAATTAAGAAGGTTGTTCCATATGTTTTTATCTTAAAAAGATTAAGAAAGTACTTAAATAAAAAAACATTATATGTTATATATTCATCCTATATTTCTTCAAATTTAATCTACTTAAATCCTATATGGAGGAACACTTCACAAATATACATAGAAAAATTAGATATAATTAATAAAAGAGCAATAAAAACAATTAATGATTTTCCAATCAGATATCCCACAAATTTAATATATTCGCTTAAATATTTAAGCTTTGAAAATATTTGCAAGAGGGAAGTGTATTCCCTAGCTTTTAAAATAGTTAACAATTTAATTAAACACAGCTTTTTATTAAATCGTAATTTTGACATACATAGCTACAATACCAGAAACCGGAGTAATTTTTATCTTTAATTGTTCCGAACAGATAAGCAAAAAAAAAATAATTGCGTGTATAATAGTTTAAGGGCATACAATAATTTAACAGATGAATTAAAAAATTTAACTTCCTACAGATTATTTAAAAAGAAAATTAGAGAGTTTATTGTAACTGTAATATAGTAAATTAATAAATAACAAAATATTAAAAAAAAAAAAAAATAATACAACAGTAATATAGTAAATTAACGTAATGAAGTAAATTAAAGGAAAGTAAATTAAAGTAATTAAATTAAACGTAATTTATAATGTAGTAAATATATTAAATAAATAAATAACAAAGAAATAAAAAAAAAAAAAAACAAAATTAGTAAAATAAGAATATGTAACTAATAATCTCAGAATAAAATAAATAAAATAATAAATTGTTATTTAAAAGAAAAAATAAACTTAGGAAATAAAAATAGTTATTAATGATTAAATTATAAACCACTTAGTATGTAAAAAAAAAAAATAAAACAAAAAACTATCCTGACCAAAACGCCAATTAATGGCTAGGGTCTCAAATAATATATTTATAATACAATAAAAATATATGTATAAATTACTTAATATGGAAATAAAAATAAAAAATTTTTAATAAAGAAAAAAAAACAAAAAAAAAACCGGCATAACAAAAAATTTCTTTCTCAGGCATGAAAATTTTTTAAAAAAATTTGTAACCGGAATCACAAAAAATTTCTTTCCCAAGCATGAAAACTTTTTAAAAAAGTTTGTAACCGGCATAACAAAAAATTTCTTTCCCAGACATGATAATTTTTTAAAAAAATTTTGTAACCGGCGAGAGAAAATGTTACCATCGAGCCATAACAAAAAATTTCTTTCCCAGGCATGAAAATTTTTTAAAAAAATTTGTGAACGGCATAACAAAAAATTTCTTTCCCAGGAAAATTTTACAAAAAAATTTGTAACCGGCATAACAAAAAATTTCTTTCCCAGACATGAAAATTTTTTAAAAAAATTTTGTAACCGGCGAGAGAAAATTTTACCATCGAGGCATAACAAAAAATTTCTTTCCCAGGCATGAAAATTTTTTAAAAAAATTGTTAACTGTTAGAATATACATGGCAACTCCACTTATTGATTAGTGTTGGATATCAATTTATACTTTTATATATATATGTACATATGTGCTCTTTTTCTTGTATTGCCTTTTTCCGGTTATAAGCGAGCAGATGTAATCTTAATAATCCTAATATAATGGTCATGTAATCTTAAAATATTAAACTAATCAATAATTTAAAACTGGTTTTTTTTTTTCTATTTTTATAACAAATTAAAAGGTTATGGGCCCAGTGCTCTAAAATTTAAAAACAAAAAAATTTAAAAAAAAAAAATAAATAATTAAAAAAAACAAAGTTTTAAAGGTTAACTAATTTTTTTTGTATTACGTATAAATATTAAAAAAAAAAAAAAAACGTAGAGCAATGAATTCGCTCGGTGTAACACGTTTGGAGCTGTTGTCGAAAGATAACTATGACACATGGTCACTTCAGATGAAAGCTGTACTAACCAAAAATGGCCTATGGAAATATGTGAATGGTTTAAAACTGAAACCTGTTCCTAAGGCAGATGATACGGATGGTGAAGCGGCTGTGGATGAGTGGAATGAGAATGACGATAAGGCAAAAGCGGACATTATTTTGTCAATTTCACCTTCCGAAATTAAACAAGTCAAAAATTGCGAAACTTCTAAAGAAATGTGGTCGAAATTAAAAGAAATTTACGTGTCTAAAGGACCAGTTAGAAAGGCATGCTTATTGGAAGCGTTGACTACAATGAAAATTCATGATAGTGATGATGTCTATGAACACACTAGAAAATTCTTCGATATAGTGGACAAACTTCAAGATATGGATATAACAATAAATCACGATTTATTATCGATATTGCTTTTAAATTCATTACCATCCAGGTTTGAAAGTTTTAAATGTGCAATCAAAACAAGAGACGAATTGCCAGCCCTGGAAATATTGAGAATAAAAATTTTGGAAGAAAGCACATCGAAAATAAATAATAATAACAACAACAGAACGCCAGGTGCATTTATAGCTACTGACAAAACAAAACAAAATCATAAGAAGAACAACAACAAAAACAACTTTTTTAAGTGTTATAGATGTCACCAATTTGGGCATAAGGTTTCTGAATGTAAACAAAAAAATCAAAAGGGTATAAATTTTTTAAATAATAATAATAAAACAGATTTCTCTATGTTTAGCAAAACAGAAAATTGTAATTCACAATTAGACGAGTTAAACAATAATAAAAAAATTTTTTGGTGTTTGGATAGCGGTTGCACGGCGCATCTTTGCAATAAGGAAAATAAATTTAAGGTTGAAATTAAGGTAAATTCTAATATTAATAAATCACATGTCAGTTTGAAGGAAGTGTTATTAGTACCTAATCTGAAAACAAACCTTTTATCAATTGCAAAAATAACTAATAATAATTTTGAAGTTCTCTTTAAAAGAGAGTATGCTCTAATTTTAGATAATAAAGGAAAAGTAATTTTCAAAGCAAAAAGATATGGCAATTTGTACTTTGTAGAAGAAGATATGCCTGAAATGATTGTAAATTTAAGTACAACATACAGAGATGACTTGCAAAATTTAAATTTATGGCATCGTCGCCTAGGTCATTTAAATATAAATGACATTTATAAATTATCAAATAAAATTAAAAATATAAAATTAAACAATAAAATAAAGTATAATGATTTTGAATGTGATGTTTGCATTAAAGCAAAAATGACTGCTCTACCATACCCTAAAATTTCTGAAAGAAAAACTAAAGTGCTAGAGTTAATTTATAGCGACGTTTGTGGTCCTATGAGGGTGGAATATCTCGGAAAATCTAGGTACTTCGTGACTTTCATCGATGACTGCTCAAAATTGTGCGAGGTGTACTTTATTAATAAAAAATCTGAAGTTTTAAACAAGTTTAAGGAATATGTTGCTGTTATGGAAAATATTACTGGAAGAAAAATACAATATATACAATCCGACAACGGTACTGAGTATATTAATACGGAATTTGATAATTTTTTAAAAGAAAAAGGAATCAGAAAAAGATTGAGTGCAGCCTATTGTCCCCAGCAGAACGATTCTGCAGAAAGAAAAAATCGTACATTAATGCAGATGGCTCGTTGCTTATTAGTCCAATCTGGTTTACCTTCTCATTTTTGGGCTGAGGCCATTTTGACATCAAATTATATTAGGAACAGATGTCCAACTTCTGCTTTAAATGATGTTATACCATATGAAATAATTTTTAAAAAAATTCCATATTTAGGTCATCTACATGAATTTGGGTGTGAAGGTTATTACTTAAAAAAGGAACCAGGTTTAAGTAAATTAGATAATCGTGCTGAAAAATGTGTTTTGGTTGGATATTCAGATGTGACAAAAGGATATCGTGTTTATATACCAAGCAAAAGGATTGTAACTGTCGTTCGAGATGTTAAATTTATGAAAAATTTTGTGGTTGCATCTAATGAATTTGAAGATTTTGGACCTGATAAAAGCTCAAGTAAGTCAGTTGATTACCCTTTAATAGAATGTTCCGATTTTAGCAATATAAAAACAAAAACAAATGTAATAAAAGCAAATGAAGATAACGAAAATGATTTTCAAACTATTGAATCATCAGAATCTGGTGAAGAAGGAAACTTAAAAGAAGCGGATTTAAAGAATTTAAAAATGGACAGTCGTGGTAGACCTAAATTACTTCGCACAGGAAAGCGTGGAAGACCAAAAAAATTAAAAGACAACGAAAAGTTAAGCTCAATAATTCTAAGTATTGCTCTCAAGATGACGAAAATGTTCAGAATTGTGCGAATTATGGACACTTGTATGCTGCTGAAGTTAGTTATAATGAAATCAAAGATGATCCGGAGTGGGATGAAGCTATTGCTGTTGAAATGAAATCAATCATCGAACGTGATACATTTAGCGTTGTTGAACGAGAAGCTGATATGAACGTAATAGGAAGCCGTTTTGTTTTTTGCAATAAATTCGATTCGAATGGTAATCCAGTAAGAAAAAAGGCCCGACTCGTAGCTAAAGGGTTTTCTCAAATATCTGGTGTTGATTTCCATGCAACCTTTTCACCTGTTGCACGTTCCAGTTCAATACGCTTATTGGTCGCTCTGGCTTGTAGATTTGGAATGAAAGTGCGTCAATTGGATATTACAAACGCTTATCTTAACAGTTCTTTGGAAGAAAAGATTTATATGGAACCACCATCTCTAATACAAAAAGGATTAAATTATTTAATTGAAACTAATCCAAAAGGTAGTTGTATCTCAACTAAGTCAAAGGAAATTAAGAATGCTATTTTAAATGGAAATAAAGTTTTTTTACTGCAACGTGCCTTGTATGGTCTTAAACAATCTGGACTACAATGGCACAAACGATTAACTGATGAAATTTTAAAATTTGGTGCTAAACAGTCTCAATACGATACTTGCTTGTATTATCATAATGAAAATACAGAGAATATGTTGTTTATACTAGTATATGTGGATGACATACTAGTTTATTCTAGCAATGATGAATTAATTAATAAATTTGTTAAACATATAAAGTTAGCATTTGAAACAAAAGATATTGGCGAACTGCGTCATTGTTTAGGAATTCAATATGAATATGACGAAAACAAAATTATTATGCATCAAAGAAATTATATTAAGGATATGTTGAAAAAATATAATATGTTGGAATGTAATTCTTGCACTACACCAATGATTCCAGGCTTAAAATTAGAAAAATGTGTGTCAGATCAGAATCCGTACCGAGAATTAATTGGTTCTTTAATGTATTTGGCAACTAATACACGCCCAGATATCGCTTTTAATGTTAGCATGCTGAGTCAATATAACGACTGTCACGGAAATGATCATTGGTTAGCTGCGAAGAGAATACTAAGATACTTAAAAGGTACTATAAATCACGGACTTGTATTTTATAAGAATAATAAAGAAGTGTTAACTGATTATGCTGATGCTGATTGGGGTAACTGTGTTTTGGATCGAAAATCTTATACTGGCTTCATCTTTACCATCGGGGTACAGCATTAAGCTGGGGATCCAAAAAACAAACAACTACTGCATTATCGTCAACGGAAGCTGAATATGTTTGTATCACAGAAGCTGTTAAAGAATTTATGTATTTAAAAGGATTATTGATTGAATTTGGTTTCTCTAGTTTGGTTGAAAATGGAACTATTTATAATGATAATCAAGGTGCTTTGAAACTTTCAAGCAATCCAGGGTACCACACAAAATCTAAACATATCGATATCAAGTATCACTTTATCAGAAAGCATATACAAGATGGTACAATAAACTTAGAATATTTAAGTCCTGAAAAGATGTGTGCGGATTTCCTTACAAAGGCTCTTCCAGGCCCAAGACATCATATGTTAATAAATAATGTTGGACTGGGAGAACGTGTTCGTTGAGAGGGGGTGTTAGAATATACATGGCAACCCCATTTATCGATTAGTGTTGGATATCAATTTATACTTTTATATATATATGTACATATGTGCTCTTTTTCTTGTATTGCCTTTTTCCGGTTATAAGCGAGCAGATGTAATCTTAATAATCTTAATATAATGGTCATGTAATCTTAAAATATTAAACTAATCAATAATTTAAAACTGGTTTTTTAAAAAAATTTGTAACCGGCATAACAAAAAATTTCTTTCCCAGGAAAATTTTATAAAAAAATTGGTAACCGGCATAACAAAAAATTTCTGTCCCAGACATGAAAATTTTTTAAAAAAATTTTGTAACCGGCGAGAGAAAATTTTACCACCGAGGCATAACAAACAATTTCCTCCCAGGCATGAAAATTTTTTAAAATAATTTGTAACCGGCGAGAGAAAATTTTACCATCGAGGCTATCTAAAATTTTAAATTTACCTATACCAAGGACACCAAAAACTAGAAAAAATTTTACTATCCTGGTTATATAAAATTAAAATAAATATGTATACGGACTATATGAAAACAATTAAAAAATTTTTAAAATCGGGTTACCTATATAAATTTTTTAAAAAAATTGTAAACTGGCATAACAAAAAATTGCTTTCCCAGGCATGAAAATTTTTTCAAAATATTTGTAACCGGCATAACAAAAAATTTCCTTCCCAGGCATGAAAATTTTTTAAAAAAATTTTGTAACCGACGAGAGAAAATTTTACCATCGAGGCTATCTACAATTTAAAATTTACCTATACCAGGGACACCAAAAAATATAAAAAGAGAAAATTTTACCATCGAGGCTATCTAAAATTTAAAATTTACCTATACCAGAAACACCAAAAAATATAAAAAAATTTACTATCCTGGTTATATAAAATTAAAATAAATATGTATACGGACTATATGAAAAAAATTAAAAAATTTTTATAATCGGGTTATATAAATTTTTTAAAAAAATTGTTAACCGGCATAACAAAAAATTTCTTTCCCAGGCATGAATATTTTTTAAAAAAATTGTTAACCGGCATAATAAAAAATTTCTTTCACAGGCATGAAAATTTTTTAAAATAATTTGTAACCGGCGAGAGAAAATTTTACCATCGAGGCTATCTAAAATTTACGTATACCATGGACATCAAAAAATATAAAAAATTTTACTATCCTGAGTATATAAAATTAAAATAAATATTTATACGCACTATATGACAAAAATTAAAAAATTTTTATAAACGGGATATTTAAATTTTTTACAGAAAATGTTAACCGGCATAACAAAAAATTTCTTTCCTAGGCATGAAAATTTTTTTAAAAAATTTTGTAACCGACGATAGAAAATTTTACCATCGTGGCATAACAAAAAACGTATCGTGCTTCTATGAAAAAATTTAAAAAAATTTCGTATAGTGGTTATCTAAACTTTTTGAAAACATTGTAAATGGGCACCAAAAAAATATCTAATATTTTGCTATCCAAGCTATCTAAATGTTATGAAAAATTTGTGTAAGACAATTTAATCAGCGAGGCTATCTAAATTTTCAATTTTAGCTATACCAGATTATCTGAATTTTTTGAAAAAATTGCAAAGAGGCATTACAAAATATTTTCCTAGACGCTATCTAAATTTTCAATTTTACCTACACGAGGGACACCAAAATATAAAAAATATTTTACTAACCTGGATATGTAACATTTAAATAAAAACTTATACGTGCTTCTGTGACAAAATTTAAAAATTTTCATATACTGGTTATCTAAATTCTTTGAAATAATTTTAAACGATCATGACAAAAATCTTACCTAGAGGCTTTCTAAATTTACAAATTTACTTATACCAGGGACACCAAAAAAATTTTTAATCAACTGGTTATCTAAATTTTTTGAAGAAATTGAAAAACGGGCATGACAAGAATTTTCCTATCAAGCATATCTAAATTTTTTGAAAAATATGTAACAGGCAAGAGAAAATTTTACTATCAAGGAAGTATAAATTTTTAATTTTACCTATACCAGGGACAGGAAAAAATATATAATATTTTACTAACCTATTTATTTAAAATTAAAATAATTAAATAAATTTTTCAACAAATGGTAAACAGGTATGAGAAAATTTTCCAATCTAGGCTATTAAAATTTCTTGAAAAATTTGTATATGTCGAAATTTTACTATCAAAGCTATATAAATGTTCAAAGGTACCTATATCAGGAACACCAAAAATAAAAAATATTTTACTAACTTTCTAAACATGAGAAATGCCTTTATAGGCATAAGAAAATTTTACAATTCTGGCTAAATATAAAATAATATGAAAAAATAAAAAATATTTTACTAACCTGGTTATCTAAAACTAAATTCAATACCTATATGGGCTTGTATGACAAAATTTAAAAAATTTTCATATACCGGTTATCTAAAGTTTTTGGAAAAATTGTCAAGGGCATTCCAAAAATTTTCCTATCCAAGCTATACAAATTTTTTGAACAATTTTTAAACGACATGAGAAAATTTTGCCTATTTAAATTTTTAAATTTACCAGTGCCAGAGACACCAAAAAATAGTTTACTAACCAGGTTATCTAAAATTAAAATAAAAATGCATACAGCTGTATGACAAAATTTAAAAAATCTTCATATACTGGTTTTCTAAATTTTTTGAAAAAATTGTAAGCGGGCATGACAAAAATTTTACCTAGAGCCTATTTAAATTTTCAATTTTACTTATACTAGGGACACCAAAAAAATTTTTACTAAACTGGTTATCTAAAGTTAAAATAAATACATATTATACAGGCTTGTGAGGACAAAATTTAAAAAATGTTCATATTATGGTTATATAAATTTTTTAAAAAATTGTAAACGGTCATGACAATCCAGGCTTATAAATTTTTTGAAAAATTTGTAAACAGGCATGAGAAAATTTTACCATCGAGGCTATATATAAACTGGTAAATAAATAAATTAACTGGTTGCTTAATTTTTTGAAGAAAATTGTAAACGGGCATGACCAAAATGTTACCATAGAAGCTAATTAAATTTTCAAATTCCAAGGACACCAAAAAATAAAAAAAAATTTTACTAACCTAGTTATCTAAAATAAAATACGTTATACGGCTTGTATGTCAAAATTTAAAAAATTTTCATATCTAAATTATTTGGAAAAATTCTGTGGCAATAAACAACATTCGCTTAAGTCGACTTAAGACTAAGTTGAGTTATTAACACCATTGAATTCCACGTATCATGATGCATATACACACAAAATTTCGTGTTCCTACTCTTCTTCTAACAAAGAAATTTTATATTACACATAATCGATTAAGTCGTTGTGGTACACGATTTACATTTATAATAAAAACCTAAGTCTACTTTAGATTACAATGAAATAAAAATGTGTTTTTTTACTAAAGCTTATTTTAACTTAAGTTATTATTACATATCTTTATGTTAAATTAAGTTCCGAAATCTATACTCGACATAAGACTATAATAACAGCTTATGTCGAGTTAAGCGTTTTTTGAAAAATTTTTTATTCTCAATATAGCTTTCTTATTTCGAGCTAAGCGATTATTAGAAAATAATAATAAAATTTATTTAGAGTTAAGCGATTATTGAAAATTTAAATTGTTCTAAAAAGATTTCTTTGCTAGACATAAGCTGTTATTACATATCGTCTTTTTCTATTTCTTGTACACTTAACTCACTTAAGCTATTATTACATGTGACTTGACAGGCAGTTAAAATACAGTTAAGCTATTTTTGTTCTTTTTGTTTTTCTGTTATTCGGTTGTTCAGTTAAGATTTAAAAGTAAAACTTTGGAATACAAATTGGTTTTTCTGTTCAGTTAAGAATAAAATTAGTTGCAGTAGCAGTGTTTTGTTTTAAGTTGGTGAAAGAATAAGTGCATAAAGTAATAATAAATAAAATTTACTGAATATTTATATATTTATTTTCTCAATATTTACAATAATTATAAAAATTGTAATAAAAAAAATAATAATGTCTCGACGTTCATTGATGATGATGATGATTTAATGTCCTTTTTCATTTTTTAATAAAAAGATATTTAGAGGATTATTTTAACTCTGCCAATGCCGGTCCCAAGCCCGGATGAGAAAGGAGGAGGGGGAGGAGTACCAACCTCGTTAAAAAACCTAGGTTCAGCTGGCCCGGCTGATAGCACCTTGTGAGGGCTCCTGACGAGGATACACGTGAAAACCGGTCAACGGCTTCGGAGGCGGATGAGATGTAAGTCCAACGGCGAAGAAGGCGGATGAGCCACCCATATGGGATGCGCAGCAAAAATAGAGGAGTGGGTTGTAGTGTTGGCCTGGTAGCTACCTAGACTCCTTCCTGGAACTCTCTTCTCAAAGTAACTGCCGATAGTGCTGCCTTGTACTACGTGGGATTGGATTCCCAAAGGCTAGGAGAGGTAAACTCCGAAGTTAAACACAAATACGAGTAGCGTCTGTACTTCCAAGAAGCGGCTATGAAAGGCGTCTGTACCCACAGTGGGCGGCCTAAATTGTAGATGTATCTGACCGTCCGCAGGGCATGTGTGCCTGTCAGATCTGAGCTTATGGCGTTATCATCCATATCTCTGGAAACACAAGAAGGTCTACTTTCTAGTATTCAAAACATGAAATCTAAAACGTGGAAAAATCGGTCCTCACGGGGTAACCTTCAAAATGAAGGAAATCCTCCTGTAGCTCCTAGAACTGCAGTAAATCGCACATCGGATGTGGGGGTGCGAAGAATTTCATGCAAAAATAGTGGAAATAAATCAAAGATAAAAGAATCAAAAACAAACGAAAGAAATCGCTCGCAACAGCCGACCTTCAATTATAAGGTTCGCACATTGATTGGGGCATGGAACGTCCGTACCTTGCTAGATCTTGGAAAATATGAGCAAGCAGAACGTGAAATGCTTCAAGCTAACATCCAAATAATGTGCATCAGCGAAACCAAATGGAGAGGACTTGGAGAACATACATCCTCTACAGGGAAAACATTCATGTTATACTCCGGCGAAGATGAACACCAAACTGGACCAAGAATAAGTGGTGTTGGTATCATGTTGACTACTGGCGCAAAGCACAGTCTAATAAGCTGGGCTCCTATTTCCAAAAGATTGATATCAGCACGTTTCAGATCCAGAGTAAGAAACATCACGATCATCCATTGTTATGCTCCAACTGAAGACGCAGAGGAAGAAGCGAAACTTAATTTCTACACCCAATTGAGTAATGCTTATGACAGCGCTCCAAAAGCCGATATTAAAATCGTCATAGGCGATCTAAACGCCAAAGTCGGCACGGAAAATGTAGGATTAGAGCGTGTAATGGGCAGGCACGGGCTGGGAACAAGGAACAATAATGGCGAAATGTTAGTTGATTTTTGCAACGAACGACAACTAACAATTGGCGGAACCCTGTTTCCACACAAAACTTGTCATAAAGTTACATGGGTGTCTCCGAATGGTCAAGTTCAAAACCAAATCGACCATTGCATTATTCAACAAAGGTGGAGAAAATCCCTCTGCGATGTTCGAAACAGAAGAAGTGCAGACATCGGAAGTGATCACCATTTGGTAGTAGCCAGTCTACAGTTACGCACAGCAGCTGTCCAGCGTAGATTGTTAAACCAAACCAGAATACCGAAATTCGATGTCAACGGTTTAAAAGACCCATCAACTTGTCGCAATTTTGTAAATAAACTTCGTGACAGAACCGCAACATCTAACAACTTAATATCTATAAACGACAGATGGGATCATATCAAAAAAGCGTTTATTGACACTGGTTTGGAACATGTGCCGAGTGCAATGCGAAGAAGAGGGGATCAATGGATGTCTCAAGCTTCATGGGATCTTATAGACCGGAGGAAGCAGCTGAAGAATAACATTAATCACCAGCAACATCAACACCAAAGAGACATCCTTCGCACTCAATATCAAGAAGCACATAAGTTAACACAGCGCAGTGTAAGACGAGATAGAAGAAAACATATGGAAGACCTTGCAAAGAAAGCGGAAACTGCTGCTGCCAGAAATGATGCTGCAGAGCTCTACAAAATCACACGGCAAATTTCTGGCCGTAAAAATAGAGCGCAAAAACCAATTGCCGACGAAAATGGCAAACTACTTGTAACGATGGAAGATCAACTGCGAAGATGGAGGGAGCATTTTTGCAAACTGCTCAATGATCAGTTTGTCGAACAGTCAACACCCGTGAGCCCCCAAAACCGCAGATCTTTTCGAGGCATTGACACGGGCAATCCAACCGTACAAGAAATCAAATCAGCAATCAGCTCATTAAAAAACAACAAGGCAGCAGGAATAGATGGTATACCAGCAGAGTTCTTAAAAGCAGACCCAGACACAACGGCATCTATACTTCTTCCCTTATTTCAGGCTATATGGGAAGAAGAAATATACCCGAGTGACTGGAAAGAAGGAGTTATTGCTAAAATACCTAAGAAAGGTAGCCTGACCAATTGCAATAACTGGCGAGGTATATCACTATTATCCGTTTTCTCCAAGCTTATGGCGAGAATAGTACTAGAACGCATCAAAGAAAGAATTAACTCAACGCTCAAAAAGCACCAGACAGGATTTCGTAGCGGCCATTTTTGTGTTGATAACATAAACACCCTACGTATCATTATTGAGCAATCTACAGAACTAAACTCACCATTACACCTAATGTTCGTAGACTTTGAGAAAGCCTTTGATCGCGTAAAGCAGGAGTACATCTGGAAATCCTTAAATAGGAGAGGAATTCCAGAAAAGATAGTAGCCATCATAAAAGCTTCCTATGAAAATGCAAGGAGCTACGTCTTGCACTGCGGACAGCTGACTGAACCCTTCGAAGTGCAGCAAGGTGTGCGTCAAGGATGCATACTCTCACCAATATTGTTCTTAACGGTAGTTGATGACGTTATGACTACCGCTGTTGGTGAAAATGAGAGAAATGGCATACAGTGGCATACATTCAAACGCCTAAGCCACTTAGATTATGCCGATGATGTGTGTCTAATGGCACATTCAAGTAGCGCACTCAACGAAATGTGTCAAGCCCTACATAACAACGGGATCAAAGTTGGGCTAAAAATCAATGTTGAAAAAACAAAGATTATTAGGACGAGCCGCAGCACACATCAAGCCATACTTTTCAATGAAGTAGCAGTAGGAGAAGTAGAGCAGTTTAAATACCTGGGTAGTATATTGACACCAGATGGAGGAGCTGAGCTTGACATTGAAAACAGAATCAGCAAAGCCCGTACTGCATTTGGAGCTCTCTCTAGGGTATGGCAATCGAACGCAATCACCATGCGCACTAAGCTAAGAATTTTCGAAACAAACGTCAAAAGTGTCCTTTTATACGCCTGCGAAACATGGAAAGTCACCGCAACCATCACTAAAAAACTGCAGGTGTATATTAACCGATGCCTTCGTCGCATATTGAAAATCCGCTTGGCCACGCATTATTTCAAACAGAGCACTGTGGCAGCAAACTAACCAAGTCGCGATCGATGTCGAGATCCGAAAACGGAAATGGCGGTGGATCGGACATACCTTGAGGAAAGACAATACAGAAATTGCAAAGCAAGCCTTGGATTGGAATCCTCAAGGGACACGACGAGTGGGAAGGCCAAAGAAAACATGGAGGACAACCGTCTTAGCTGAAGCAGGGTCACAACAGAAAACCTGGCTGCAAGTGAAGCGTCTGGCTAAAGAACGCGAGCGATGGAAGGAGTTTGTTTCTGCCCTATGCCCCAATAGGGGTTAAAGGAATTAAAGTAAAGTAAAGTAAGTATTTAGAGGATTTCAGTTAATTTTTTTTAATAATAATTTTTCAAAACCTTAATATATAAAATTAAATATAATATAAAGCATTATTTTAAGAAATAAAATTTTAAATGACATTTTGTCATATTTAAAAAATTGCGAATTTTGTAAATGTGTGTGTGATTAATAAGTATTTGGCATGAACAACTCGAATAAAAATCTCGTCATAATTTGTGAGTTTATGACTTTATGAGTGGTACCTAGTTTCTATGTGTTCCGCCATATTAATAGGCGGCGTTAGCATTTCAAAATAAATTTTTTCTAATTAATTTAAGTTAAAAGTTTTATTTGCAAATAGTTATTTGAATAAAAAAACTAATTGTTAGAATGTTAGAAATAATAAATAATTGTTTTTAATAAAAAAATGACATTTAGAACATGTATTTTAATACAATTCTTTCGTGATTGTCGTGATGCTAAATAGCCTATACAGAAAAAAATTTATTTCCATGAAAAAAACTAAAAAAAATATTTTTAAATAATTATAAATTCTTGTCCATTTACAAAATTAAAGCGCCTACAATAAAAATTTGGTGTTTAAATATTCGTCATAGTGAAAAAATTCTAAAAAGTAAATGAAATTTTGATAAACTCAGATTTTGAACTTCATTGGACCTCGCCCGACAGGTAAATTTTCATATATGCTAATATGCTATAGTTAGATTTTTATATATTATATGTATTTGCTATTAAAATTTATTGGAACATATTTTTTTCGTATATAAGTATATATTTTAAATTAAGATTTTAAGTAAAATGCAAAACTAATAATAAATTTATAATAAAATCAAATTTTACGGAAATATTTCGCAAATTAAAAATATTGTTAGTCCTTTTTATTCTTAAAAAGCCATTAAATGTTCATATAGAGATTTACACGGGATAAATAGGTAGGTAGGTACACATCAATATGTGGGTATAGATGTATGTATATAGCTTTATGGATAGTTCAACTTAGTGAATATATAGTTTATTTCAGGTGAATATTTTTTTTTTTTTTTTTTTTTAAATATTTTAGTTCAAAAAGTGAGAAATTTTTTGAACTATAAATTGTTATTATTGTTTAGTTTGAAAAAAAATTTTAATGCTCATAAAAATGTGTATGTTTGTACAGACAATATTTCCTTTTTTAATTTTTGTTTAATCTAATAGGAATATATTATAATATAACCAACTTACTTTTGCTAATGAAATCTATGTAAAATATAAAAATATATATGAAGGTATAGACATATATGTTCATTTATTATATATATTTATATAAAGTATACATTCTATATATATTATATGAATGTACATTTGTAAGTAAATATTGCGAGTTTCCTATCTGTACGACTTTTATTATAAAATAAATAAATTTTTTTTTTTGATAAATTGATAATTTTTCTTTCTGATAGAATTTTTGTTTTAAATTTAAGTGATTTTCTATTAAAAAAGTTTTTTTTTGTGTTTTAGAATTACTTTAGTGAAAATTTGTTAGTATTACTTCATTGATGTTTTTCATCTATTATTTACTACCAAGATTGACTTAGCACTTCAATTATCACTTTTTTTCCATGCATAAGTCATTTAAGGTGAAAAATATATCAAACAATAAGAAAAATATAATTATAAATATAAAACGTAATGATGATGTATGATGATGATCAAAATAATTAAATAAACTATAATATTATTTATATTATACCTACATGACTGAATTAATAACTGAATTTTGTTTTTAATTTAGTAGGTATGTTTTTTTTCTGAATTAATTCTAATGACAATTTAAAAAATCAGAACTATGGAGTTATATTTTATTTTTTATTTAATTTGCGATTGAAATTTTTTAAAATATTATATTATTAAAAACTGATTTTATAAAATTATTTAAAATAATGATGTCCTTATGATTTAGACAAAACGCTTGAGCTTCAAAATTATACATGCAAAGAAGTAAATTTTGTAAATAAAGAAAATGAATGCATTACAAAACATAATTGGAATATCGAAAATATTGTTTTTAATGAAACGTCATCGTCAATGCATGGATTTCGATATGATGTTGATAAATTAATTGAAAAATTTGGTAGTAACTCAGATGTTGAGAGACACTGGGATGTAAAAGCATCTTTAGATTTTGATTCCGATGACAATATTCAGGATCCTGATTATAAGATATCTGAAACGGAAACTTCCACAGACACTGACATAGAAGAAATGGGTAGGCAAATTGAAGAAAACCTAACAAATTTTTTATTAACCCATTTTGATGAAAACAGCAATGATCAAACCAAAAAAGTTTAAAATTCATACTCAAGAAAACTATCTAAAGAAAAACGAAATAAAGGTGCTTCCTATACAAACACTAAAAACACGGTTGTAAGTGGAAGAGGTTGTTTGTTCCATTAAATTCTGATTGCCGCAATAAATGTCGGCACAAAATTCCTGAAATGACACAAATGGAATATTTCAATTCATATTGGGGACTCGGAACGTACAACCAGAGGATCCTATTTATTTCGGGTTTGATTAAAATAGCAGAAAAAAAAACAGAAACTTTAGAAAAATTTCGAAAAACCTCGGAACCGTAAAAATCATATACTGTATCATTTGCAATATGAAGGCTATCTAAACTTTTTGAAAAATTTGTATACAGGCATGAGACAATTTCCCCATCGTGGATATCTAATTTTTCAAATTTACTTTTACTAGGGAAAAAAAATAATAAAAAATATATTACTAACCTGGTTATCTAAATTTAAAATAAATACATATAGGCTTGTAAGGAAAAATTTTAAAAAATGTCCATATTCTAGTTATATATTTTTTTTGAAAAAATTGTAAACAAGCATGACAAAAATTTTCCTATCCAGGCTATATAGATTTTAAAATTTGTATACAGGCTTGAGAATTCTTATTTCGAGGTTATATAAATTTTCAATTTTACCTCTACCAGGGACACCAAAATATAAAAAATATATTACTAACCTGGTCTTCTAAAATTAAATTAAATACGTATACGGGCCTACTGGTTATCTAAATTTTTTTAAAAAGTTGTAAACGGGCAAGACAATAATGTTTCCTATCCAGGCTATAAAAAATTTTGGTATACAGGTTATCTAAATTTTTTGGAAAAATTGTAAACGGGCATTACAAAAGTTTTCCTATCCAGGCTATATAAATGTTTTGAAAAATTTGTATATAACCATGGTAAAGTTTTACAATCGGAGCTATCTAAATTTGCAATTTTAGCTGTACCAGGGACACCAAAAAATATTTTACTAAACTGGTTATCTAAAATTAAATTAAATACGTATAATTGGTTTGTATGACAAAATTTAAAAAATTTTCATATGCTGGTTTTCTAAATTTTTTAGAAAAATTGTAAGCGTACATGACAAAAATTTTACCTAGAGCCTATCGAAATTCAATTTTACTTATACTAGGGACACCAAAAAAATTTTTACTAAACTTGTTATCTAAAATTAAAATAAATACATATTATACAGGCTTGTAAGGACAAAATTTAAAAAATGTTCAAATTATGTTTATATAAATTTTTTAAAAAATTGTAAACGGTCATGACAATCCAGGCTTATAAATTTTTTGAAAAATTTGTATACAGACATTAGTAAGTTTTACAATCGAAGCTATCTAAATTTGCAAATTTACCTGTACCAGAGACACCAAAAAATTAAAAATATTTTACTAAACTGGTTATCTAAAACTAAATTCAATACCTATACGGGCTTGTATGACAAAATTTAAAAAATGTTCATACAGTTATTATCTAAAGTTTTTGAAATAATAGTAAACGGGCATGACAAATATTTTCCCATTCAGGCTATGTAAACTTTTTAAAAAATTGCATACAGACATGACAAAATTTTGCCATCATGGCTATCTAAATTTTCAAATTTACCTTTACTAGGGATACGTTTGTTTGACAAAATTTAAAAAATTTTCATATGCCTACTGATTATCTAAATTATTTGGAAAAATTGTAAACGGGGATAAAATTGTATACAGCTGTATGACAAAATTTAAAAAATTTTCATGTACTGGTTATCTAAATTTTTTGAAAAAATTGTAAACGCACATGACAAATTTTTTCCTATCCAGGGTATCTACATTTTCTTAAAAGTTGTAAACGGGTTTGACAAATATTTTACTACCCAGGCTGTCTAAATTTTTTTAAAAATTTGCAAACGGGCATGACAAATATTTTCCTATCCAGCCTATCTAAATTTTTTTAAAAATTTGTAAACAGGCATGAGAAAATTTTACCATCGAGGCTATATATAAACTGATAAATAAATAAATTAACTGGTTGCCAAATTTTTTTGAAGAATATTGTTAACGGGCATGACCAAAATGTTACCATAGAAGCTATTTAAATTTTCAAATTCCAAGGACACCAAAAAATAAAAAAAAATTTTACTAACCTGGTTATCTAAAATGAAATACGTTATACGGCTTGTATTTCAAAATTTAAAAAATTTTCATATCTAAATTATTTGGTAAAATTCTGTGGCAATAAACAACAATCGCTTAAGTCGACTTAAGACTAAGTTGAGTTATTAACACCATTGAATTCCGCGTATCATGATGCATATACACACAAAATTTCGTGTTCCTACTCTTCTTCTAACAAAGAAATTTTATATTACACATAATCGATTAAGTCGTTGTGGTACACGATTTACATTTATAATAAAAACCTAAGTCTACTTTAGATTACAATGAAATAAAAATGTGTTTTTTTACTAAAGCTTATTTTAACTTAAGTTATTATTACATATCTTTATGTTAAATTAAGTTCCGAAATCTATACTCGACATAAGACTATAATAACAGCTTATGTCGAGTTAAGCGTTTTTTGAAAAATTTTTTATTCTCAATATAGCTTTCTTATTTCGAGCTAAGCGATTATTAGAAAATAATAATAAAATTTATTTAGAGTTAAGCGATTATTGAAAATTTAAATTGTTCTGAAAAGATTTCTTTGCTAGACATAAGCTGTTATCACATATCGTCTTTTTTCTATTTCTTGTACACTTAACTCACTTAAGCTATTATTACATGTGACTTGACAGGCAGTTAAAATACAGTTAAGCTATTTTTGTTCTTTTTGTTTTTCTGTTATTCGGTTGTTCAGTTAAGATTTAAAAGTAAAACTTTGGAATAAAAATTGGTTTTTCTGTTCAGTTAAGAATAAAATTAGTTGCAGTAGCAGTGTTTTGTTTTAAGTTGGTGAAAGAATAAGTGCATAAAGTAATAATAAATAAAATTTACTCAATATTTATATTTATTTTCTCAATATTTACAATAATTATAAAAATTGTAATAAAAAAAATAATAATGTCTCGACGTTCATTGATGATGATAAATTTGGTTCATCAACAAAGAGATAAGAATGAAAGGCAAGGTAAGAATAACATTATTTTTAAAAATCTATGCATTTTGATAACATAATAAATATCAAAATAATTAAATAAATTATAATATTATTTATATTATACCTACATGACTGAATTAATAACTGAATTTTGTTTTTAATTTAGTAGGTATGTTTTTTTTCTGAATTAATTCTAATGACAATTAAAAAAATCAGAACTATGGAGTTATATTTTATTTTTTATTTATTTAATTTGCGATTGAAATTTTTTAAAATATATTATTATTAAAAACTGATTTTATAAAATTATTTAAAATAATGATGTCCTTATGATTTAGACAAAACGCTTGAGCTTCAAAATTATGCATGCAAAGAAGTAAATTTTGTAAATAAAGAAAATGAATGCATTACAAAACATAATTGGAATATCGAAAATATTGTTTTTAATGAAACGTCATCGTCAATGCATGGATTTCGATATGATGTTGATAAATTAATTGAAAAATTTGGTAGTAACTCAGATGTTGAGAGACACTGTGATGTAAAAGCATCTTTAGATTTTGATTCCGATTACAATATTCAGGATCCTGATTATAAGATATCTGAAACGGAAACTTCCACAGACACTGACATAGAAGAAATGGGTAGGCAAATTGAAGAAAACCTATCAAATTCTTTATTAACCCATTTTGATGAAAACAGCAATGATCAAACCAAAAAAGTTTAAAATTCATACTCAAGAAAACTATCTAAAGAAAAACGAAATAAAGGTGCTTCCTATACAAACACTAAAAACACAGTTGTAAGTGGAAGAAAATTTGTTCCATTAAATTTTGATTGCCGCAATAAATGTCGGCATAAAATTCCTGAAATGACACAAATGGAATATTTCAATTCATATTGGAGACTCGGAACGTACAACCAGAGGATCCTATTTATTTCGGGTTTGATTAAAATAGCAGAAAAAAAAACAGAAACTTTAGCAAAAAATATTGAAAAACCTCGGAAGCGTAAAAATCATATACTGTATCATTTGCAATATGAAGGACAAAAAATCAAGGTGTGTCAAAAATGTTTCAAGAAATGTTTTGACGAAACTGAAAGCTTTTTAAAGAGTGTGGTTAAGAAAAAATTGGAGCAGCCGAATAAAGAATTTGTTGATAAACGTGGGGCTTTATTAGGAACTAATCAACATATAAACAGCTTTCCTTCGTACGAAAGCCACTACTCCAGAAAGCATACCAGTTTAAAATATTTTCATGCTTATCTGACAATTGCCGAAATGTACAGATTATATTGTGAGGAATTTTCATCTGAAGCAGCAAGCCTTAGCAAATTTACTGAAATTTTTAAAAGTAAGACCATTGTAATTTTTTGTGAGATTACATACTTAACTTCATAATTTTTTTTACAGCAATGCATATTAAATTTAAAAAACCAAAACTTGATACCTGTAACAAATGTGACACGCTAAAATAAAAAATTGATTTAGCCAAGAAGGAAACAGATAGCCCAGTTTTAGAAAAACTGAAGGAAGAACTATCCGTACATCACAATTCAGCAAAATTCGCATATGAGTCGAAAAGGAGAGATAAAAATATAGCAATGGGCAATTCTGATATCAAAGTTTATACCTTTGATCTACAGCAATGTTTGCCCACGCCATTTTTGCGAATTTCTACTTCATTTTATAAAAGGCAACTTAATACGTACAACCTTACTGTTCATGATTGTGTCACAGGAGCTCCATATTGTTATATGTGGCACGAAGCTCTGTCAGCAAGAGGAGGTAATCAGATATCATCATGTCTTTTTAGACACATATCCAACCTTCAAGTGGATCTTCATGTCAAGCACCTTGTATTTTACAGTGATAGCTGTGCTGGCCAAAACAAAAATTCTTTCATATCTTCTATGTTTGTATTAGCCCTTGAAAATCTTCAGAATCTTCAAATTATAGATCACAAGTTCTTAGAGCCAGGCCATACGCACATGGAGTGCGATGTTGACCACGCAGTGATTGAAAAAAAGAAAAAACAAATTGATACAAAAATTCATCACCCACATGATTGGTACAATTTCATAAGATCTATGGGGACGAAAAGAAAATTCAATGTACTTAATTGAAATGAAAAAGAAAGATTTTTTTAACTTTTCTCTGTTATTGAAAACAAAATTTATGTGGAGACCAAATAATGAAAATGGTGGAAGATTTGTATGGAAAACAGTTAAATGGTTGAGATACGATAAGCAGAATTTTGGAAGAATTCTATATAAGAATAGTTTAAACGATGACGAACCATTTAAAACTTTAAATATCCGAAAGCGCGGAATAAATACTGTGAACTTAAATGATCTTCCTAAACTTGAAGAGGAAGTTAAAATTAATATTAAAAAGAAGAAAGATCTCAAAGATTTGTTGATTTTTGTATACCCTTGCTTTCATGCATTTTATAAAAGTCTACCTACCACAGAAACAGATACAATAGATACACACCCAGACTTAACACAGGCAGATTCAGATGAAGAATAGATTTCTTGAAATTTTGCTTTGATTTGATTTCCTTTGTAGCAATTTGAATTTTTTATTTTATAAAAAATCAAAATTATTTTATATTATAAGAAGAAATTTGAATTTTTATTTTATAAGCAAATTGAATTATTTTATTTTTAAGCAATTTGAATAATTAATATTGTTACATTGTTTTTATTTTTGTGTTAATTTTATATTATCTATATGTTATCTACAATATAATAAATTTATTTTCTGAATATAAATAAATAATAAATATTATTAAAGTCAAATTTAAAAAATTTAATTATAATGAAGTTTGTTTTTATTTTCCGACATTACAGCTTAACTAGTTTTTCAGCAGAACAATCATTATATAATAAAAACTTAAGTCTATTTAGTAATAAAAGTAATTAAATATTAATTTTATTAATAAACGCTTAAATCGAAATTAGTCAATTTAGGTAAGAATTTAGCAAACTATTATTTTACCATAAACGCTTAAGTTAATATAAGTTTACAAAAACTCACTTTTAAAATATGTTAAAATCGCTTATATTCTTTTTTCTTAATATTTTATAAAATAATAATAAAATAAAAATTTTTTTGAGGCAATTCATTTATCTCTAACAAAACCTTTAATTTAAAACAAATTCTACTGTAATTGCTTTTCTAGTTTTTTTCAGAAATGAATTTAAACTTTTAAATTGCATTACTCGAAACTTTCCATTTTAGACTTAAGCGGTAGTTGTTTATTGCCACAGAATTGTAAATAGGTATGACAAATATTTTCCTTTCCAGGCTATCTTAATTTTTTGATAAATTTGTATACAGGAATGAGACAATTTCCCCATCGTGGATATCTAATTTTTCAAATTTACTTTTACTAGGGATACAAAAAAAATAAAAAATATATTACTAACCTGGTTATCTAAAATTAAAATAAATACATATAGTCTTGTAAGGAAAAAATTTTAAAAATGTTCATATTATGGTTATCTATTTTTTTTTGAAAAAATTGTAAACAGGCATGACAAAATTTTTCCTATCCAGGCTATATAGATTATAAAATTTGTATACAGGCATGAGAAAATTTTACAATTGAAGTTATCTAAATTTGCAATTTTACCTGTTCCAGGGACACCAAAATATAAAATATATTTAACTAACCTGGTTATGTAAAATTAAATTATATATGTATACAGGATTCTATGACAAAATTTAAAAAATTTTCATATACTGGTTATAAAAATTTTTTGGAAAAATTGTAACCAGGTATGACAAAAGTTTTCCTATCTAGGCTATATAAATATTTTGAAAAATTTGTAAAGAAGCATGAGAAAGTTTTACAATCGACGCTATTTAAATTTGCATTTTTACCTGTACCCTGGACACCAAAATATAAAAAATATTTAACTGTTTATCTAAAATTAAATTATATACGTATACACGAGCTTGCATGAAAAAATTTAAAAAATTTTCATATACTGATTCTCTAAATATTTTGAAAAAATTTTAAGTGGGCATGACAAATATTTTCCCATCCAAGCTATTTAAACTTTTTAAAATATTTGTATACAAGCATTTGAAAATTTTGCCATCTATCTAAATTTTACAATCGATAAATAAAAAATTGTAAACGGGCATGACAAAAATTTTACCTAGAAGTATCTAAATTTCTAAATTTCCTTATACCGGGGACACCAAAAAAATTTTTACTAAACTGGTTATTTAAAATTAAAACAAATACATATTACGGGCTTGTAAGGACACAATTTAAACAATGTTCATATTATGGTTATCAAAATTTTTTTGAAAAAAATTGTTAACTGTTATGACAAAAATTTTCCTATCCAGGTTTATAATTTTTTGAAAAATTTGTATACAGATATGAAAAAGTTTTACAATCAAAGCTATCTAAATTTGCGAATTTTACCTGTACCAGGGCCACCAAAAAATAAAAAATATTTTACTAACCTTGTTAGTTAAATATGAAAAATTTCGTATAGTGGTTATCTAAACTTTTTGAAAACATTGTAAATGGGCACGACAAAAATATCTAATATTTTGCTATCCAAGCTATCTAAAAGTTATGAAAAATTTGTGTAAGACAATTTAACCAGCGAGGCTATCTAAATTTTCAATTTTAGCTATACTAGGTTATCTGAATTTTTTGAAAAAATTGCAAACAGGCATTACAAAATATTTGCCTAGACGCTATCTAAATTTTAAATCTTACCTATACGAGGGACACCAAAATATAAAAAATATTTTACTAACCTTGTTATCTAAAATAAAATAAAAACGTATACGGGCTTATATGACAAAATTATAAAAATTTTCATATACTGGTTATAAAAATTTTTTGGAAAAATTGTAAACGGGCATGACAAAAATTTTCCTATCCAGGCTTATAAAGTTTTTGTAAAGTTTGTATAAAAGCATGAAAAAGTTTTACAATCGAAGATATCTAAATTTGCAATTTTACCTGTACCAGGGCCACCAAAATATTAAATGTATTTAACTAACCTGTTTATCTAAAATTAAATTATATACGTATACGGGCTTGTATTACAAAATTTAAAAAATTTTCGAATAGTGGCTATCTAATTTACCATGCAATTTTACCTGTACCAGGGACACCAAAATATAAAAAATATTTTACTAACCTGAATGAAAACATTGTAAATGGGCACGAGAAAAATATCTAATATTTTGCTATCCAAGCTATCTAAATGTTATGAAAAATTTGTGTAAGACAATTTAACCAACGAGGCTATCTAAATTTTCAATTTTAGCTATACCAGGTTATCTGAATTTTTTGAAAAAATTGCAAAGAGGCATTACAAAATATTTGCCTAGACGCTATCTAAATTTTCAATTTTACCTATACGAGGGACTCCAAAATATAAAAAATATTTTACTAACCTGGTTATCTAACATTTAAATAAAAACTTATACGTGCTTCTATGACAAAATTTAAAAAAATTTCGTTACGGGTTATCTAAAACATTGTAAATGTTTGTATTAAAACATAAACATTGTAATTTCCTATCCAGGCTATATAAATTTTAAAATTTCCATATAGACATGAGAAAATATTACAATTGAAGATATCTGAATTTGCAATTTTTCGTGTACCAGGGACACCAAAATATTAAATATATTAAACTAACCTGTTTATCTAAAATTAAATTATATACGTATACGAGCTTGTATTACAAAATTTAAAAAATTTTCGTATACTGGCTATCTAATTTACCATGCAATTTTACCTGTACCAGGAACACCAAAATATAAAAAATATTTTACTAACCTGAATGAAAACATTGTAAATGGGCACGAGAAAAATATCTAATATTTTGCTATCCAAGCTATCTAAATGTTATGAAAAATTTATGTAAGACAATTTAACCAGCGAGGCTATCTAAATTTTCAATTTTAGCTATACCAGGTTATCTGAATTTTTTGAAAAAATTGCAAACAGCCGTTACAAAATATTTGCCTAGACGCTATCTAAATTTTCAATTTAACCTATACGAGGGACACCAAAATATAAAAAATATTTACTAACCTGGTTATCTAACATTTAAATAAAAACTTATACGTGCTTCTATGACAAAATTTAAAAAAATTTCGTATACGGGTTATCTAAAACATTGTAAATGGGCACGAAAAAAATATCTAATATTTTGCTATCCAAGCTACCTGAATGTTATGAAAAATTTGTATAAGACAATTGAACCAGCGAGGCTATCTAAATTTTCAATTTTAGCTATACCAGGTTATCTGATAATATTTCTTAGACGCTATTTAAATTTTCAATTTTACCTATACGAGCGAAACCAAAATATAAAAAATATTTTACTAACCTGGATATGTAACATTTAAATAAAAACTTATACGTGCTTCTGTGACAAAATTTAAAAATTTTCATATACTGGTTATCTAAATTCTTTGAAATAATTGTAAACGATCCTGACAAAAATCTTACCTAGAGGCTTTCTAAATTTACAAATTTACTTATACCAGGGACACAAAAAAAATTTTTAATCACAGGTTATCTAAATTTTTTGAAAAAAGTGTAATCGGGCATGATAAAAATTTTTCCAACCAGGCTATCCAAATTTTTCGAAAATTTTGTAAATAGACACGAGAAAATCTACTATCGTGGCTATATAAATTATTAATTTTAGTTGTGCCGATGATACCAAAAAATTAAAAATATTTAATTGTCCTGAGTATCTAAAATTAAAATAAAATTGAAAACGGGCATGAGAAAAAATTGTAAACGGGCATGAGAAATATTTTCCTATCCAGGTTATCTAAATTTTTTGAAGAAATTGAAAAACGGGCCTGACAAGAATTTTCCTATCAAGCCTATCTAAATTTTTTTAAAAATTTGTAACAGGCAAGAGAAAATTTTACTATCAAGGAAGTATAAATTTTTAATTTTACCTATACCAGGGACAGGAAAAAATATATAATATTTTACTAACCTGTTTATTTAAAATTAAAATAATTAAATAAATTTTTCAAGAAATGGTAAACAGGTATGAGAAAATTTTCCAATCTAGGCTATTAAAATTTCTTTAAAAATTTGTATGTCGAAATTTTACTATCAAAGCTATATAAATTTTCAAAGGTACCTATATCAGGAACACCAAAAAATAAAAAAAAAATTTTACTAACTATCTAAACATGAAAAATGCCTTTATAGGCATAAGAAAATCTTACAATTCTGGCTAAATATAAAAGAAAATGAAAAAATAAAAAATATTTTCTAACCTGGTTGTCCAAAACTAAATTCAATACCTATACTAGCTTGTATGACAAAATTTAAAAAATTTGCATATACCGGTTATTTAAAGTTTTTGGAAAAATTGTCAAGGGCATTCCAAAACTTTTTCTATCCAAGCTTACAAATTTTTTGAACAATTTTTAAACGACATGAGATAATTTTGGCTATTTAAATTTTTAAATTTATCAGTGCCAGAGACACCAAAAAATAGTTTACTAACCAGGTTATCTAAAATTAAAATAAAAATGCATACAGCTGTATGACAAAATTTAAAAAAATTCGTATACTGGTTATCTAAAACATTGTAAATGGGCACGAGAAAAATATCTAATATTTTGCTATCCAAGCTATCTAAATGTTATGAAAAATTTGTACAAGACAATTTAACCAGCTAGGCTATCTAAATTTTCAATTTTAGCTATACCAGGTTATCTGAATTTTTTGAAAAAATTGCAAAGAGGCATTACAAAATATTTGCCTAGACGCTATCTAAATTTTCAATTTTACCTATACGAGGGACACCAAAATATAAAAAATATTTTACTAACCTGGATATGTAACATTTAAATAAAAACTTATACGTGCTTCTATGACAAAATTTAAAAAAATTTCGTATACTGGTTATCTAAACTTTTTGGAAACATTGTAAATGGGAACGAGAAAAATATCTAATATTTTGCTATCCAAGCTATCTAAATGTTATGAAAAATTTGTATAAGACAATTTAACCAGCGAGGCTATCTAAATTTTCAATTTTAGCTATACCAGGTTATCTGAATTTTTTGAAAAAATTGCAAACAGGCATTACAAAATATTTGCCTAGACGCTATTTAAATTTCCAATTTTACCTATACGAGCGAAACCAAAATATAAAAAATATTTTACTAACCTGGATATGTAACATTTAAATAAAAACTTATACGTGCTTCTGTGACAAAATTTAAAAATTTTCATATACTGGTTATCTAAATTCTTTAAAATAATTGTAAACGATCCTGACAAAAATCTTACCTAGAGGCTTTCTAAATTTACAAATTTACTTATACCAGGGACACAAAAAAAATTTTTAATCACAGGTTATCTAAATTTTTTGAAAAAAGTGTAATCGGGCATGATAAAAATTTTTCCAACCAGGCTATCCAAATTTTTCGAAAATTTTGTAAATAGACACGAGAAAATCTACTATCGTGGCTATATAAATTATTAATTTTAGGTGTGCCAAGGATACCAAAAAATAAAAAATTTTTAATTGTCCTGAGTATCTAAAATTAAAATAAAATTGCATACAGCTGTATGACAAAATTTAAAACATTTTCATGTACTGGTTATCTAAATTTTTTGAAAAAATTGTAAACGGGCATGAGAAATATTTTCCTATCCAGGTTATGTAAATTTTTTGAAGAAATTGAAAAACGGGCCTGACAAGAATTTTCCTATCAAGCCTATTTAAAATTTTTTTAAAAATTTGTAACATGCAAGAGAAAATTTTACTATCAAGGAAGTATAAATTTTTAATTTTACCTATACCAGGGACAGGAAAAAATATATAATATTTTACTAACCTGTTTATTTAAAATTAAAATAATTAAATAAATTTTTCAACAAATGGTAAACAGGTATGAGAAAAATTTCCAATCTAGGCTATAAAAATTTCTTTAAAAATTTGTATACAGGTACTTATGTCGAAATTTTACTATCAAAGCTATATAAATTTTCAAAGGTACCTATATCAGGAACACCAAAAAATATTTTACTAACTTTCTAAACATGAGAAATGCCTTTATAGGCATAAGAAAATCTTAAAACTAAATTCAATACCTATACGGGCTTGTACAGTGAATAGTGTTTTAAGCCACAACAAATGACTATCGAAGAAAACTGGAATGCTTTTAAATCAATAATGTTAACAACAAGTGAAATAATCCTAGGTCATAGACCAAAAGAGAAAAAAGAATGGTTATCGGAAGTTACCTGGAAATTGATAGAAGAAAGAAAAAATGCAAAGCATATTAAAAACAACGCCAAAACACGGAAACAAAAAGAAAATGCTGTTAAAATCTATAGTAAATATAACACTGAAGTGAAAAAGTCCTGCAGAAGAGACAAGCGAAATTGGGTAAACGAACTAGCTAACCAAGCCGAAAAAGCAGCTGCAACAAATAATATTAAGCTACTATATGATACCAATCGTAAACTATCAGGAGCTTAATTAAGTAATAACCGTGCAATAGTAAGTAAAAATGGAATTAGTATCGCAAATCGAACAGAACAGTTGCAAAGATGACATGAACACTTCAGTGAGTGCTATAAATCTCACAGTCAACTGGCATTCTCTGAAAATAATAATGAAATATTAACAGCAGCACAAAGGGTATCCAATTTAAATACATACCCTCCCAATATTGAAGAAATAAAAACAGCAGTGAAAACGATGAAATCCAATAAATCACCAGGTTTTGATCAAATTACCGCAGAAATGTTAAAGGCTGACTCAAATCTAACAGCACGTATGCTACATCCAATTTTTCAAAAAATATGGCAAACAGAGTCGGTACCTAAAGACTGGCTTGAAGGAATTTTAATAAAATTACCTAAAAAAGGTAACCTGTCCATCTGTGATAACTATAGAGGGATAACACTACTATCTATTCCATCGAAAGTTCTCTCAAAAATACTGTGGAACAGAATCAACACTAAACTAGATGAAACAATCCGAAAACAGCAATCTGGATTTCGCCCTAATAGATCATGCGTGGATCAAATCAATACACTCCGAATTATCATAGAACAGGTGAATGAATGGCAATCCACATTAAAACTAGCTTTCGTAGACTTCAAGTCTGCATTTGATACTATACATCAAGAATATATATGGGACTCGCTTAAAATTAGAGGAGTGCCAATGAAGTTGATACGGCTTATCCGAGCGCAGTACGAAGGATTTAAATGCAGGATTCTACATCAAGGTCAACTATCTGAGTCGATAAATATTGATTGTGGAGTCAGACAGGGTTGCCTGCTGTCAACAATTATATTTTTAATTGAGCTCGATGACATACTAAGTGCTGCCATTGACGATTTAAACAGAGGCATATTTTGGAATTTCGGGGAACATCTAGAAGATCATGACTATGCGGACGATATATGCCTACTATCAACTAGAAATACCGATTTGCAGGAAAAATTGAACGATTTGGCACAAGAGTCTGAACTGCGCGGACTAAAAGTCAATGTAAAGAAAAATAAAGCAATGAAAATAAACTCACCTAATGTAAACAATTTGATGTTATATGATGAAGAAATATCTAATTTTACCAACTTTTGTTACCTTGGTAGCGTAATAACGCCTGAGGCAGGAGCAAATGCAGATATGACCGCTAGAATAAATAAAGCTAAACAAGTGTTTGCACAACTTCGAAAAACCTGGAAGTCTGCAATCATCTCTAAGGAAACAAAAATTAAAATATTTAATTCAAACGTCAAATCTGTTCTGTTATACGGTTGCGAAACGTGGTTAGTAACGGAGGAACTTACCAGCTAAATTCAAAGCTTCGTTAACACCTATCTCCGTCGAATTATGAAAATATGGTGGCCAAACAGAATTAGAAACGAGGAATTACATGCCAGATGCAACCCAGTACCTATAGCAGAGCAGATTTTGACAAGCAAATGGAAATGGATTGGTCATACCTGCAGATTTCGGACTGATCTTTTCTGAGGATCAGTCCGAAATCTGCAGGCAAGCGCTTGATTGGAACCCGCAAGGTGCAAGATAACACGGGCGTCCGAAAACCTCGTGGAAAAGAACAATTCTATCCGAAATTACCAAATCAAGAAAAACATGTGTTGAAATAAAAATGATCGCACAGAACCGTACTGAATGGAAGGATTTTGTTAAGGCTCTTTGCTCCACTAGGGGCTATAGAAATTAGTTGTATACGGGCTTGTATGACAAAATTTAAAAAATTTTCATATACCGGTTATCTAAAGTTTTTGGAAAAATTGTCAAGGGCATTCCAAAAATTTTCCTATCCAAGCTATACAAATTTTTTGAACAATTTTTAAACGACTTGAGAAAATTTTGGCTATTTAAATTTTTAAATTTACCAGTGCCAGAGACACCAAAAAATAGTTTACTAACCAGGTTATCTAAAATAAAAATAAAAATGCATACAGCTGTATGACAAAATTTAAAAAAATTCGTATACTGGTTATCTAAAACATTGTAAATGGGCACGAGAAAAATATCTAATATTTTGCTATCCAAGCTATCTAAATGTAATCAAAAATTTGTATAAGACAATTTAACCAGCTAGGCTATCTAAATTTTCAATTTTAGCTATACCAAGTATCTGAATTTTTTGAAAAATTGTAAACAGGCTTGACAAAATTTTTGCCTAGACGCTATCTAAATTTTCAATTTTACCTATACGAGGGACACCAAATTATAAAAAATTTTTTACCATCCTAATATATATAAAATTTAAGTAAATATGTATACGGGCTTGTATGACAATATTTAAAAAGTTCTCATATACTGGTTATCTAAATTTTTTGAGAAAATTGTAAACGGGATAACAAAAATTTTCCTATCCAGGCTATTCACATTTTTTTAATAATTTGTATACAGGCATGAGAATTTTTATTTCGAGGTTATATAAATTTTCAATTGTACCTCTACCAGGGAAACAAAATATAAAAAACATTTTACCAACCTGGTTTTCTGAAACTATACTGGATATTTAAATTTTTGAAAAAATTGTAAATCGGCATAACAAAAATTTTCCTATCCAGGCTATCCAAAATTTTTTAAAAATTTGTTAACAGACATGAGAAAATTTTATAATCGTGGCTATACAAATTCTCAATTTTATCTCTATCAGGGACACCAAATTTTTAAAGGTACCTATATCAGGAACACCAAAAAATAAAAAATATTTTACTAACTTTCTTAACATGAGAAATGCCTTTATAGGCATAAGAAAATCTTACAATTCTGGCTAAATATAAAATAAAATGAAAAAATAAAAAATATTTTACTAACCTATACGGGCTTGTATAACGGGCTAACCTATAATTCAATACCTATACGGGCTTGTACAGTGAATAGTGCTTTAACATCAGAATTAAACAAATGCTACGATGAAACTAATAACCCACAACAAATGACTATCGAAGAAAACTGGAATGCTTTTAAATCAATAATGTTAACAACAAGTGAAAAAATTCTAGGTCATAGACCAAAAGAGGAAAAATAATGGTTATCGGAAGTTACCTGGAAATTGATAGAAGAAAGAAAAACGCAAAGCATATTAAAAACAACACCAAAACACGGAAACAAAAAGAAAATGCTGTTAAAATCTATAGTAAATATAACATTGAAGTGAAAAAGTCATGCAGAAGAGACAAGCGAAATTGGGTAAACGAACTAGCTAACCAAGCCGAAAAAGCAGCTGCAACAAATAATATTAAGCTACTATATGATACCAATCGTAAACTATCAGGAGCTAAATTAAGTAATAACCGTCCAATAGTAAGTAAGAATGGAATTAGTATCACAAATCGAACAGAACAGTTGCAAAGATGACATGAACACTTCAGTGAGTGCTATAAATCTCACAGTCAACTGGCATTCTCTGAAAATTAAAATGAAATATTAACAGCAGCACAAAGGGTATCCAATTTAAATACATACCCTCCCAATATTGAAGAAATTAAAACAGCAGTGAAAACGATGAAATCCAATAAATCACCAGGTTTTGATCAAATTACCGCAGAAATGTTAAATGCAGACCCAAATCTAACAGCACGTATGTGGGATTGCATATTATTTCAATAATATAAATCTCTTACCTATATCCAGTGGCAGCATAAATTTTACTTCGTTGTCTCAGCAATATTTAATTTTGTAATCTCAGCATAGCAGCACCTAAAAAGAATATCATTTAATTTTTAAGGAAAGAATATATTATTATAATACTTATCTTTTGACACTCTATATCTCTAGTAGCTCAGAGATATTTTATTCCAAACGGCAACCAGCATCCTATTTGTTTTATTTTAATATTTTTATTTACTATTTGTAAAACATGTTTGTTTACAAATAGTAAATAATTATTTTAGACAGTTGTCATTGCTGATGGATAGAATGAAACGTCGATAGAATGAAACATGGAACGAAACAAAAGGCAAGATGTTGACGAATGACACTAGTGGATCTAGCTAATGATAAAAAGAATTTTCAAGATCAAAAGTTTATTCACCTTTTCTTTTTTTTCATATATTTTACTAAACGGTTATTTACTTTTTCTTTTTTTTTTATTTAAAAGCTGTTACTTCCTAAAATATAAAAGGAGGAAAAGAAAGTAGAAGAAAGCAGAGTACTTATATACGTGGACGTGGATAATAATACAAGCGGGAAGTAGTTAAATTTTTAAAAGAAGATAAAGGAGTTAAATTTTTAAAGAAGATAATAAAAATAATTTATAAAGAAAGTTATAATTTATATCTTTGACGTTATTGTTAATATTGAAATTTGTATTGAAAAAACCTATTTAGTGAGATTAACGTAATTTTTTTAAACATTATTAAAACATAAAACATTGAAAAAACTTATTTAGTGAGATTAACTTTATTTTTTTAACATTATTAAAATATAATTATTTTGTGATTTATAAACTAAATGAAATAAAAGAACTAGTTTTTAATTTTTATATATGTGTTTTTATAGTATAGTTTTTAATTTTTATATATACAAGAAAGTGTTTTAATTCAAATCTTATTTTTTTATCCAATCCTACATTTGGGGGCTCAACCGGGATAATCCAGAATTGATCCAGGATTGGACGTTCGATCTAGTGATCTAAAAAAAAAAAAAGAACATTTAAACAGGTGAATATTAAAAAAAAAATTTTATATTAAACGTAGAGATATATATAAAAAAAAAAAAACTTTTGAGATTACATATATAAAAGTGAATAAAAAAAATTAAAAAATATATATAAGATAAGATAGACAAAATTTTTTTTTGAAGATTATATATATAAAAAATTTATTTTAACGATAAACGGTGAATACAAAAATAAAATATATTTTAAGAAATAAGACAGTAAATATATATTTAAAGTAGAACGTGGATTACTTAAAAATTATTTAGAACGTGGATTACTTAAAAAATTATTTAGAACGTGGATTACTTTATTAAAAAAAAAATATATATTTAACATACACAAAAACTTTGAACATTTAATTTTTTTTATATATAATTGTTTTGCGAGTATTTAATAAAATTTAAAAAATGAGTTCTAGACGTAGACTAAGTCGTCAAAATAGCGATTTGTCGGTAGTGAACGAAGTAATACGTGAATCGAGTAGATTTAGTACCGAAACTAATTCTCAAATTAAATTTAGTTTCAATGATTTTGAAACTTTGTTAAGAAAATTTACGGGAAAAGAAACCATTAGTGTACGAAAATGGTTTTCGGAATTCGAACAATATGCTTACACGTTTCACCTCAATGACTTAGAAAAATATATAGTGTGTAAAAGGTTATTAGAAGGTGACGCGAAACTGTTCGTGGAATGTGAAGCGAAACCTTTAAACTTTCACACATTAAAAGAAGCTCTATTAAATGAATTTCAACCAAAAATGAATAGTGCTGAAGTTCATAGTAAGTTACAAGCGCGAAAGAAAAACGCTAACGAGTCGTATCGCGAACTTCTATACAAAATGATCGATATAGCTTCGCAAGCTGAAGTCGATGAAATATCGGTTATTAGCTACACCATAAACGGTATAAACGATACGCCCGCTAATAAGTCAACTCTGTACGGCGCGAAAAATTATGCAGAGTTCAAGGAAAAATTAGCCGTGTATGAAAAAATTAAAACAGATACAAATCGAAATAATAATCTAAAACATGTTGACGCGAAAATTATCGAAGTGCCGAAAAGAAATAATTTTACTAACAAAATGTCGCGCGCGAATAAATATTGCTTTAACTGTGGATCATCAGCACATGAATTTCACAGTTGTCCAGAAAAAGAACGAGGACCGAAATGTTTCGAGTGTAACCAGTTTGGACACAAAAAACCGGATTGTCCAAACAAGAAGCGTCCGATAGCCAGAACAAATGCAGCTAATACAAATAATAATTGTGTTTTACTAAAGGTGAACAACGTTGTGATGAAAGGTTTAATAGATACTGGAAGCGATATTTGTTTGATTAAAGAAGCATATATTAATTTAATTAAACCTTTATCTATTCTCAGAATCAATCAGATAGCAATATCAGGGGTAGGTTCTAATATTTTCAGCAAAGGTTGTTGCAACATGGAAATTCAAATAAATGAAGATACTTACCAAAATGTTGAGGTACACATAATTGATAACAACAGCATGAAGTTTCCTGTTATCATAGGTATGAGTTTGCTAAAACACTCTGTAGTCAAAATAAGTGGTGGTGTCATTTCCGTAAAGAAGAATAGCACTTCAACAGTCAACACTAAAAAAGAAGAAAACGATTGTTATTTAGCTGAAATAAAATTAGAAGATGAGTTTACTTACCAAGATCTGCCAGGATTAGCCAATTTGGAAAAAGGTAAATATAAGGAAATTGTAAATTTAATTGAAAATTACTCGCCGGTAACAATGATAAAATCACCCATTCAAATGAAAATTCTGCCGTTGGACAATAAGCCCGTGTTTCAGAGTCCAAGAAGATTCCCACCTGTAGAACAAAAAATAATTAATGACCAAGTGCAAGAATGGCTCAGGAATGGTATAGTTACCGAAAGCTCGTCGGATTATGCCAGCCCTGTAGTCCTTGTCAAAAAGAAGGATGGTTCCAACAGACTTTGTGTGGATTTTAGAGGAGTCAATAAGAAAATACACAAGGATCATTTTCCATTGCCAGTCATCGATGACCAAATAGACAAGCTACAAGGAGCAAAAATCTTCACCACGCTGGATTTAGAAAATGGATTTTTCCATGTCAGCATAGAGGAGAATAGTCGGAAATTTACAGCATTTGTCACACAGAGAGGACAATTTGAATTTTTGAGAGTTCCGTTTGGATTATGTAACTCTCCTAGTGTTTTCCAAAGATTTATCAATTTTACATTTAAGGACTTAATAAATAAAGAGTATGTAATAACTTATATAGACGACTTAATAATTCCAGCTAAAACTGAGAAAGAGGCGATAATAAAATTAAAAGAAGTATTACGAGTTGCCGCTCAAAGTGGATTAAAAATTAAGTGGACAAAATGCCAATTTCTACAAAGAGAAGTGGAGTATCTAGGATATATAATAAAAGATGGAACAGTATCACCCTCCAACTCCAAAACTAAGGCAGTCAAAAATTTCCCGGAACCCAAGACAGCAAAGCAGGTTCAAAGCTTTTTAGGCTTAACGAGCTATTTTAGGAAATTTATCCCACAACACTCAATTATTGCAAAACCGCTAAGTGACATGCTCAAGAAGGATGTTAAATTTAAATTTGACAACACCGAGAGGAGTTCTTTCGAAAAATTAAAAAATATTTTAAGCACATCACCTGTTTTAAAATTTTTTAGCTATGAAGACTATACTGAGTTACATACGGATGCTTGCAAATTTGGAATAGCAGCTGTCTTATTACAAAGAGATCCAGGAGATGGAGCGTTACACCCGGTACACTATTCAAGCAAAAAAATAACAGATGCACAACAAAAGTGGAGTAGCTATGAACTGGAAGTACTAGCTGTGGTGGAAGCGGTGAAAAAATTTAGAACATATTTACTAGGGAAAAAATTTAAGTTGATAACGGATTGCAAGGCGTTTACAATGACACTAAATAAAAAGGATTTAGTAACACGAGTGGCACGTTGGTCGTTGCTGTTAGAAGACTTTGACTATGAAGTGGAACACCGAGAAGGCACAAGAATTCGCCATGTTGATGCATTAAGCAGAAATCCGGTAACTTACTGTGTTGAAATAAAAAACAATTTTATATGTTAATTACAGGAATTACAAATGAAAGATGAAAAGTTAGCCGCGATAATAGAACTATTGAAACATGGTCAATACAAAGATTTTGTCATTCACCATAATATTTTGGCCAAAGATGTAAATGGAAAAATTTTATATGTTGTTCCAGAGGGGATGAAAAATTCGTTGGTAAGATCAATACACGAAAATGGTCATTTTCATTTTGCGAAAATGAGAAAAAAAATTGAAGAAGAATTTTATATGCCTGATCTGAAAAGAAGAATAGATGTTTGCATTGGAAACTGTGTCGAATGTATTTTGGCAGAAAGAAAGAGCGGAAAACAAGAAGGTCTACTCAACCCAATACCCAAAGCGGATACACCGTTGGACACGTTTCATATTGATCATGTAGGGCCCATGAGTACAACTAAGAAGGGTTACCGATATGTGTTGGCAATAGTTGATGGATTTTCCAAGTTTTGTTGGTTGTTCCCTACAAAAAGTTTAAATGCAGAGGAAGTAATAAAGAAATGTGAAATAATTGCCAGTACATTTGGTTATCCATCGCGGATAATTTTTGATAGAGGAGGAGCGTACATATCAAATCAATTCCGTGAGTATTGTCAATCACATGACACTAAACTTTACTTCATAGCCACAGGAGTTCCAAGAGGTAATGGTCAGGTGGAACGTCTACACAAAACTACAGTTGCAGTTCTAACGAAATTATCGTTAAACCAACCTGAAGAATGGTACACGCATATTACAGATGTACAAAGAATTTTAAATAGCACTTTCCATCGCTCTATTCAAACAACACCATTTGAACTAATGTTAGGAACTAAAATGAAAACAAAGAATGATAAAAATATAATACAGCTAATAGAAGAAGAATGGATTCAACAATTTCAAAATGAACGCAGTGAAGCAAGAGAACAGGCCAAGTTGGACATTATCAAAATTCAGGCCGAAAATAAAAGAAATTTTGATCGCAAAAGAAAAGCAGCAATAAAATATAATTTAGGAGATTTAGTTGCAATCGAACGTACACAATTTGGAGTTGGTCTTAAAATTAAACAAAAATTTTTTGGTCCATATCGAGTGACAGCTATTAAAGGATTTGACAGGTACACAGTGCAAAATGAAGGCGAACACGACGGTCCAACCAATACTGAATGCAGTGCTGACAAAATGAAATTATGGGTGCAATACGAAACTGATAGCGATCTGGATCAATCCGAGGCGGATTAAAATACAGGATGGCCGAATGTGGGATTGCATATTATTTCAATAATATAAATCTCTTACCTATATCCAGTGGCAGCATAAATTTTACTTCGTTGTCTCAGCAATATTTAATTTTGTAATCTCAGCATAGCAGCACCTAAAAAGAATATCATTTCATTTTTAAGGAAAGAATATATTATTATAATACTTATCTTTTGACACTCTATATCTCTAGTAGCTCAGAGATATTTTATTCCAAACGGCAACCAGCATCCTATTTGTTTTATTTTAATATTTTTATTTACTATTTGTAAAACATGTTTGTTTACAAATAGTAAATAATTATTTTAGACAGTTGTCATTGCTGATGGATAGAATGAAACGTCGATAGAATGAAACATGGAACGAAACAAAAGGCAAGATGTTGACGAATGACACTAGTGGATCTAGCTAATGATAAAAAGAATTTTCAAGATCAAAAGTTTATTCACCTTTTCTTTTTTTTCATATATTTTACTAAACGGTTATTTACTTTTTCTTTTTTTTTATTTAAAAGCTGTTACTTCCTAAAATATAAAAGGAGGAAAAGAAAGTAGAAGAAAGCAGAGTACTTATATACGTGGACGTGGATAATAATACAAGCGGGAAGTAGTTAAATTTTTAAAAGAAGATAAAGGAGTTAAATTTTTAAAGAAGATAATAAAAATAATTTATAAAGAAAGTTATAATTTATATCTTTGACGTTATTGTTAATATTGAAATTTGTATTGAAAAAACCTATTTAGTGAGATTAACGTAATTTTTTTAAACATTATTAAAATATAAAACAATTAAAAAACTTATTTAGTGAGATTAACTTTATTTTTTTAACATTATTAAAATATAATTATTTTGTGATTTATAAACTAAATGAAATAAAAGAACTAGTTTTTAATTTTTATATATAACAAGAAAGTGTTTTAATTCAAATCTTATTTTTTTATCCAATCCTACACGTATGCTACATCCAATTTTTCAAAAAATATGGCAAACAGAGTCGGTACCTAAAGACTGGAAATCGAAAGTTCTCTCAAAAATACTATGGAACAGAATCAACAATAAACTAGATGAAACAATCCGAAAATAGCAATCTGGTTTTCGCCCTAAAGATCATGCGTGGATCAAATCAATACACTTCGAATAATCATAGAACAGGTGAATGAATGGCAATCCACATTAAAACTAGCTTTCGTAGACTTCAAGTCTGCATTTAATACTATACATCAAGAATATATATGGGACTCGCTTAAAATTAGAGGAGTGCCAATGAAGTTGATACGGCTTATCCGAGCACAGTACGAAGGATTTAAATGCAGGAATCTACATCAAGGTCAACTATCTGAGCCGATAAATATTGATTGTGGAGTCAGACAGGGTTGCCTGCTGTCAACAATTCTATTTTTAATTGTGCTCGATGACATACTAAGTGCTGCCATTGACGATTTAAACAGAGGCATATTTTGGAATTTCGGGGAACATCTAGAAGATCTTGACTATGCGGACGATATATGCCTACTATCAACCAGAAATACCGATCTGCAGGAAAAATTGAACGATTTGGCACAAGAGTCTGAACTGCGCGGACTAAAAGTCAATGTAAAGAAAACAAAAGCAATGAAAGTAAACTCACCTAATGTAAACAATTTGATGTTATATGATGAAGAAATATCTAATTTTACCAACTTTTGTTACCTTGGTAGCGTAATAACGCCTGAGGCAGGAGCAAAAGCAGATATGACCGCTAGAATAAATAAAGCTAAACAAGTGTTTGCACAACTTCGAAAAACCTGGAAGTCTGCAATCATCTCTAAGGAAACAAAAATTAAAATATTTGATTCAAACGTCAAATCTGTTCCGTTATACGGTTGCGAAAAGTGGTTAGTAACGGAGGAACTTACCAGCTAAATTCAAAGCTTCGCTAACACCTATCTCCGTCGAATTATGAAAATATGGTGGCCAAACAGATTTAGAAACGAGGAATTACATGCCAGATGCAACCAAGTACCTATAGCAGAGCAGATTTTGACAAGAAAATGGAAATGGATTGGTCATACACTCAGAAAAGATCAGTCCGAAATCTGCAGGCAAGCGCTTGATTGGAACCCGCAAGGTGCAAGAAAACGCGGGCGTCCGAAAAACTCGTGGAAAAGAACAATTCACTCCGAAATTACCAAATCAAGAAAAACATGGGGTGAAATAAAAATGATCGCACAGAACCGTACTGAATGGAAGGATTTTGTTAAGGCTCTTTGCTCCAAATTTTTTGAACAATTTTTAAACGACATGAGAAAATTTTGACTATTTAAATTTTTAAATTTACCAGTGCCAGAGACACCAAAAAATAGTTTACTAATCAGGTTATTTAAAATTAAAATAAAAATGCATACAGCTGTATGACAAAATTTAAAAAAATTCGTATACTGGTTATCTAAAACATTGTAAATGGGCACGAGAAAAATATCTAATATTTTGCTATCCAAGCTATCTAAATGTTATGAAAAATTTGTATAAGACAATTTAACCAGCTAGGTTATCTAAATTTTCAATTTTAGCTATACCAAGATCTGAATTTTTTGAAAAATTGTAAACAGGCTTGACAAAATTTTTGCCTAGACGCTATCTAAATTTTCAATTTCACCTCTACGAGGGACACCAAATTATAAAAAATTTTTTGGTTTTCTGAAATTATACTGGATATCTAAATTTTTGAAAAAATTGTAAATTGGCATGACAAATATTTTCCATTCAGGCTACCCAAATTTTTTTAAAAATTTGTATACAGACATGAGAATATTTATTTCGAGGTTATATAAATTTTCAATTGTACCTCTACCAGGGACACCAAAATATAAAAAGCATTTTACCAACCTGGTTTTCTGAAATTATACTGGATATCTAAATTTTTGAAAAAATTGTAAATCGGCATAACAACAATTTTCCTATACAGGCTATCCAAATTTTTTTAAAAATTTGTTAACAGAAATGAGAAAATTTTATAATCGTGGCTATACAAATTCTCAATTTTATCTCTACCAGGGACACCAAATTTTCAAAGATACCTATATCAGGAACACCAAAAAATAAAAAATATTTTACTAAATTTCTAAAGATGAGAAATGCCTTTATAGGCATAAGAAAATCTTACAATTCTGGCTAAATATAAAATAAAATGAAAAAATAACAAATATTTTACTAGCCTGGTTGTCTAAAACTAAATTCAATACCTATACGGGCTTGTACAGTGAATAGTGCTTTAACATCAGAATTAAACAAATGCTACGATGAAACTAATAACCCACAACAAATGACTATCGAAGAAACTGGAATGCTTTTAAATTAATAATGTTAACAACAAGTGAAAAAATCCTAGGTCACAGACCAAAAGAGAAAAAAGAATGGTTATCGGAAGTTACCTGGAAATTGATAGAAGAAAGAAAAAATGCAAAGCACGGAAACAAAAAGAAAATGCTGTTAAAATCTATAGTAGATATAACACTGAAGTGAAAAAATCCTGCAGAAGAGACAAGCGAAATTGGGTAAACGAACTAGCTAACCAAGCCGAAAAAGCAGCTGCAACAAATAATATTAAGCTACTATATGATACCAATCGTAAACTATCAGGAGCTTAATTAAGTAATAACCGTGCAATAGTAAGTAAAAATGGAATTAGTATCACAAATCGAACAGAACAGTTGCAAAGATGACATGAACACTTCAGTGAGTGCTATAAATCTCACAGTCAACTGGCATTCTCTGAAAATAATAATGAAATATTAACAGCAGCACAAAGGGTATCCAATTTAAATACATACCCTCCCAATATTGAAGAAATAAAAACAGCAGTGAAAACGATGAAATCCAATAAATCACCAGGTTTTGATCAAATTACCGCAGAAATGTTAAAGGCAGACCCAAATCTAACAGCACGTATGCTACATCCAATTTTTCAAAAAATATGGCACACAGAGTCGGTACCTAAAGACTGGCTTGAAGGAATTTTAATTAAATTACCTAAAAAAGGTAACCTGTCCATCTGTGATAACTATAGAGGGATAACACTACTATCTATTCCATCGAAAGTTCTCTCAAAAATACTGTGGAACAGAATCAACAATAAACTAGATGGAACAATCCGAATAGCAATCTGGATTTCGCCCTAATAGATCATGCGTGGATCAAATTAATACACTCCGAATAATCATAGAACAGGTGAATGAATGGCAATCCACATTAAAACTAGCTTTCGTAGACTTCAAGTCTGCATTTGATACTATACATCAAGAATATATATGGGACTCGCTTAAAATTAGAGGAGTGCCAATGAAGTTGATACGGCTTATCCGAGCACAGTACGAAGGATTTAAATGCAGGATTCTACATCAAGTTCAACTATCTGAGCCGATAAATATTGATTGTGGAGTCAGACAGGGTTGCCTGCTGTCAACAATTCTATTTTTAATTGTGCTAGATGACATACTAAGTGCATACCAAATTTTTGCCATCATGGCTATCTAAATCTTCATATTTACTTTTACTAGGGATACCAAAAATAAAAAATATTTTACTAACCTGAATATCTAACATTAAAATAAAAACGTATCGTGCTTCTATGACAAAATTTAAAAAAATATCGTATACTCGTTATATAAACTTTTTGAATACATAAATGGACACGACAAAAATATCTAATATTTTGCTATCCAAGCTATCTAAATGTTATAAAAATTTGTGTAAGACAATTTAACCAGCGAGGCTATCTCAATTTTCAATTTTACCTATACGAGAGACACCAAAATATAAAAAATATTTTACTAACCTGGTTATCTAACATTTAAATAAAAACGTATACGTGCTCCTACGGCAAAATTTAAAAAAATTTCGTATACTGGTTATCTAAACTTTTTGGAAACATTGTAAATGGGCACGACAAAAATATCTAATATTTTGCTATCCAAGCAATCTAAATGTTATGAAAAATTTGTATAAGACAATTTAACCAGCGAGCCTATCTAAATTTTCAATTTTTAGCTATACCAGGTTATCTGATTTTTTTGAAAAATTTACAAACAGGCATTACAAAATATTTTCCTAGACGCTATTTAAATTTTCAATTTGACCTATACGAGGGACACCAAAATATAAAAAATATTTTACAAACTTGGATATGTAACATTTAAATAAAAACTTATACGTGCTTCTATGACAAAATTTAAAAATTTTCATATACTGGTTATCTAAATTCTTTGAAATAATTGTAAACGATCATGACAAAAATCTTACCTAGAGGCTTTCTAAATTTTCAAATTTACTTATACCAGGGACCCCAAAAAAATTTTTAATCAACTGGCTATCTAAATTTTTTGTAGAAATTGAAAAACGGGCATGACAAGAATTTTCCTATCAAGCCTATCTAAATTTTTTTAAAAATTTGTAACAGGCAAGAAAAAATTTTACTATCAAGAAAGTATAAATTTTTAATTATACCTATACCAGGGACAGGAAAAAATATATAATATTTTACTATCCTGTTTTTTTAAAATTAAAATAATTAAATAAATTTTTCAAGAAATGGTAAACAGGTATGAGAAAATTTTCCAATCTAGGCTATTAAAATTTCTTTAAAAATTTGTATACAGTTATGTCGAAATTTTACTATCAAAGCTATATAAATTTTCAAAGAGATCTTATCAGGAACACCAAAAAATAAAAAATATTTTACTAACTTTATAAACATGAGAAATGCCTTTATAGACATAAGGAAATCTTACAATTCTGGCTAAATATAAAATAAAATGAAAAAATAAAAAATATTTTACTAACCTGGTTGTCTAAAACTAAATTCAATACCTATACGGGCTTGTATGACAAAATTTAAAAAATTTTCATATACCGGTTATCTAAAGTTTTTGGAAAAATTGTCAAGGGCATTCCAAAAATTTTCTTATCCAAGCTATACAAATTTTTTGAACAATTTTTAAACGACATGAAAATTTAAATTTTAAATTTACCAGTGCCAGAGACACCAAAAAATAGTTTACTAACCAGGTCATCTAAAATTAAAATAAAAATGTATACAGCTGTATGACAAAATTTAAAAAATCTTTATATACTGGTTTTCTAAATTTTTTGAAAAAATTGTAAGCGGGAAATACGTGTTTCGATTCTACTCGAAATAAAAAAAACAATTTATTTTAGTATTTTAACCTTGTTTATTTGATGGTTATAATTATAATTGATTTATTTGATTTTTAATTAGTCTTTTTATACAAAATTTACAGGTATGAAATTATACATAATTGCTGATTTAGCATTTTTTAAATTAAAGGTAATTAATGTTGAAATTAAAGTTTACATAAGTTCAATTAAAGTTCAATAAAATCTAAATTGCAAAGTTAACAAAATTATTAATTTATAAAAGAAAATTTATAATTGAATTTTATTTATAATATTTATTTAAAAGTTAAAAGTGAAGTGTCAGCATTATATTAGTTGATTAACATTGTTACTGGAATATGTAACTTCTCCCCCCTTAGAAGAGAGCGACGGCCATTTGAACTGGAGTTTCGACGGTTCTGTGACAGGAGCGATAAATGTGTTGACTGGATAATTGGTTTTGTAATATGATTTTTGATGGATTACGATGTATAGAAGAAAAATTATAGTTATGACTGTTGTGGCGCTTGCTATTGAAATTATAATGTAAAGGTCGGCTTGTTTTGCATAAATTGTTAAATCATTGGTTGGTTCTCGGTTTGTAAATTGGTAATTTTCCAATCTTTTGAATGACGTAGAGTTGTGTGAATATGTGACGTTAACTTGAGTGAATTGTGTAGTGGGATATATATTGATTTCTTCCCAATGGTTTCGTTGCATTGAAGAATATACTACTTCGTTTATTTTGATATCGCAATTTTGGTAATGTATTAGTAGTGTTCCTTTTACTTTTTGATGATTTGACCCACACGTTGTATTTATGGTTGTATTGGAAATGTTAATTAATATAATATAGTTAGGCTCTGGTTGGAATATTTCGATATTTACATCTCTCAGGTGTAGTTCGCAATTTGCTGGTTGATTTTGTAATAATTTACCAATACACTTTGAAGATGAAATTTTTTCTTGGTGGAATGTATCTTTGCAATAATATGTATGTTTTATCTTTGTGCATTTATCATCTAAGTACAATATATTATTATCATTTGCAAGTAAATAAGGTTTACAAGAAATTGTTTTATTTATATTTACTGGAAGCGGAATTATGCGGAATAAGGTAAATATTTCTTTGGAAATAATTGGAATTTGTACATTAAATATTATATTGCTATCATTATAATAAGCTTGGAGTGATAAAAATTCATATATAACTTCATCTGAATTAATAGTAATGTTTTGATTATTGAAAATTTCGTGAATTTCTTGAATTTCCAAGGGGTTTAGGATTTGTTTTGAAATTATGTTGAGTTTAGCAAGAACAATTGCTTCTCCGATATTTGTTAAATGACTACTTAGTAAATCAATGTTATAATTAATTTGATTTAAAAATTGTAAGTATTGAAATTTACTTCCTTCAGTACGTATACTATTTCGAAGTTGATCTGTAAAAAGATTGAAGTAATTCACGATAGTTTCTTGTTGATAATTTATGTGATCTGTTATATTTTGAAAGCGTTCGATCATTTTTTTGTTAACTAAATTTTGGTGGTGAATTTCGCCATTTAAATTGTTTTCATTTTTCATAATTTTTTCAATTTCTTCATTTAACCGAATAGCATCGTTTGCGTCCATATTGCCTGTTATTTGTTTAATTAGGGTGCCTAAACCGTTTATAAGTCCTCTTTTTTTTCTAAATTTTGGCATAAGAGAGTGAAGTTTATTTTTAAGTTCCTGTAGTTTCATATTAGTTATGGTAAGAGATTCTTTTAAACTGGTTATTGAAGTTAAAGTTTCAATTGAAATTTCGATATTAATTATATTTTGTTCATAATCTTTTAGCTTGATTATATGCAGAAAATTCTTGTGGGTTTTTATGACTTTTGCGGTACCAAGGTTCATAGGGAGAATTGCTTTACTATTGGATAGATCATGAATCTCGATCCTTTGGGCTATTGTCAGAAGAATTGACCTGTAATTTTTGTTTTTTCTTTAGTTTAGATTTATTTAATTTTTGATCTTTATTGGTGATTACTGTAATTTTATTATTTTTCTTAATTTTTTGTTTAGAAAACCTAGGTGTAATTTTATTTCTTCTACATTCTTTTCTATAAACTGTTTCATTTTCTTGCAAATCTATAGGCTCTATTCTATTTTCGTTAAGTTTGCTAATATTTTTGTTAGCAATATTTTCTAATTGGATTTTAACTGAAGGGTATAGATTTTTTTGGAATTCATTTAATTTACTTAGATATTCATGTTCATTATTAAATCGGATATTATTATTGAATTTAGAAGTTCTACCATAGAATAACTCAAATGGAGTAAGTTTCGTAGCAGAATGTATTGCATTATTATATGTTATAATTGTTTCATTTAAAATATCCCCGTGATCAGGTTCAATTTGATTTTCTTTATGTTTATGTAAAATGATCCTATAAATTTCTGTCAAGGTTGAATGTAAGCGTTCTACAGGGGAATTGCTAGAGGATTGTTGAAAAGAGGTGAAATGTAATTCAAAATTGTATTGGTTACAGAAATCTTTAAATATGCTAGAGGTAAATTCTGTACCTTGATCACATACTAATTTTAAAGGTATGCCGTGTAGGCTAATAAAATGTTTTATTGATTTAATGACGTTCAAACTATTTCGTGTTTCTAATGGATATGCGGCTGCGAATTTTGAAAATTTATCGATTATGGTTAAATTAAGATTGTTGTTAATTGTATATATGTCAATATGTAAGATACTTAAAGGTTGTAGTGGTATTTCCGGTTTTTCGAGTTTTAATTTTAAAGGTTGTCTGTCATATTTTAGTTTTATACACGTTTCACAATTATTTATAGCACGAATTATTTTGTTTTTCATAAATGGAAAGAAATATTGGCGTTTGAGGTGATTCAAACTTTCATTTATCCCTCTGTGATTATTTTTTAAGTGATATTCACTAATTATTTGGCCTTGTTCGTCTTCGTCTTTTACGTCTATTAATAAATTTGTACATCTAATTATTTTGAATGTTTTACTATTCGAGAAAAATTGTGAGTATACACTCTGAACAATTTTAAAAGTTTCGTCATCAGTATAAACTGCAGTAACTCTATTGGGTGATAAATATTCTTTGAAAAGGTTGGTAACGTTTTCTATTGTAAAGTTAGGTTGGCAAAAAGTTCTTCGTTGTTTATTACGGAAAACTATCTCTAAAGAAATTTGAGGTTTCCTATCTGTTTTTTCAAGGATAAGTTGAAGATTGAACTCATTTAGAGGACGTTCGGATATATATATATGATCGTCCAAATTTTCATTAGTTGAATGAATAGTAGAGATTACATCATCTCTATTTGAACTAGCTACAGTAGCATTGTTAGTTTCTGAAACATTGATATCTGTTTTATTTCTAGATTGGTTTTCTGGTATAACGATTCTACTAAGAGCATCAGCATTTGAATTTTGGTTAAAATTATTAATTTCAGAGTTTGAACATTGTATATTAAAATTGTTTATTTCAATAAATTCATCTTCTTTATATTGATTAGCTTTAAGTGGTTGATCCAAAAATTAAATTTGAGTAGTAGGTGAATAGTTTGTCACTTCGATATGACTATACCATTCTTTTGCAGTATAAATTCCTTCAGAAATAAATAAACCAGGTTTAATTTCAGTTTTAGAAATAAGAATATCTCCGTTTCTTACATCTACTGGTAATTTAACTATTATTTTATCATTAGGTTCTATGGTAATTTTTTGAGATTGAAAATTTGGCTTAAAATAGAGAGGTATAACGGAATTTTTTGTTATTAGTGCTTTTTTATTTGTATCTATGATGGCTCCTAAAGATTCTAAGGAATCATAACCTAAAAGACCATCAAAATATTTGTGAAATTTGAAAATCAGAAATTTACAATTACCATTTTGATTAAATTCTACAAAGTTAGGAAGGGTTACTCTTTTATTTAGAGAATGTTTATTTAAAACTGTTGTTATATGAATGGGATTAATAGTCTCAAGATCTTCAGGGTGTGCAAATTCAGGACTTAGAAAGGAATCAGAAGCTCCTGTATCTATTAAAAATTTGAGATCTCGTCCGAAAGGTGATTTTATATTTATATATGGCAAAATAGTACCATGTTTGTTAATATCTAGGTAGTCGATTGATTCTCCGAGGCTTCTACAAAAAAATTTTCATCATCTACCTCAGATTCATTAATTATTTCATTAGTATTAATCTCTTGAGGATAAGAATATTCATCAAAATAATCATATTGATAATATTGGTCTAATTCTTGATACGTATTATCAGAATAGTTTGGTTCTATTGAAACATTAAATAATTCTTTATTTGTGAAATTCGGTTGATTTGGGGTACGAAAGAAATTAGGTTGAGGCGGTCTATTGAATTGAGTAGGTTGATTATGTCTCACTTGAATAGTCCTGTTAGTACTTAATTCCATTGGTTCGGGTTTAGTAAAGTTTGGATTATTTAATCTATTATTCACGTTATTTTGGACTTGATTTGGTCTATCTTGATAATTATTTGGATATTGGGATTGTGGACGATAAAATCTAGGTTGAGAAAAATTATTTTGATAATTTGTATTGCGTGATACTGGATTTGTTGATTGAGGGTAATTTGAAAATTTTGGAATATTTGGATTTTGTATCCGATTGGGTACGGAAGAAATTCTTGGTCTTAAATTAAATGATTGTTTAGGGATAGCGGGATTATGTCTTGAATATGAAATGTTTTGTTCTTCAATACAAAATGAAAAGGCTTTTGGTAAGGAGTCAGGTTTCATAGACCTTATAGTTGAACCGAGTGGTTCTTTTAAACCAGTTAAAAACACAGTTAAACACATTTGAGTGTAAAGATTTCGTTTAGAAATAATTACATTGTTATCATTTTCATGAATCTGAATGTGGTTGGTCATTGTTGCGAGAATTTCAATTATCTCACTATAAAACATTTCGACTGACTTATTTCCTTGATTTAGACCGTGTAGGTCTCTAATTAATGAAGTTTCATTACGTTTATCTGAGTAATGAAGTATGAGATTTTCTTTTATTTGGGACCAATCTAATGGTGTCCCATACATATTTAATATTTCATTGGCAGGACCAACGATTTTATTCCTAATTGTACGTAGTAATATTTTACCATAAGGAGTATTGCGAGTACATTCAATAATGGCGAGTATTTCCTCTACATTATTAATAAATTCAAACAACAATCTAGGATTTCCGTCATAATGAGGAAGATCTTTGATTGTATCTGGTACGCGAAGGGAATTAAAAATATCGATGGTTGTTACCCTTGGTGGTTGAGGTTCTGCGAAATTAGGTTGTTGTGGGCTAGCTGGGCCCGGAAGATTTGGATTACTCATTATATTTATATCAACTAACTCGGTTAAATTAGAAATAGGGCTTAATTCACTTGATTCAGTGATTTCACACCAATGAATTTTAGAATTATTTAAACCGAAATTATCGCTAGAATTACTCAAATCTGAATTAGATGAACTTTCTTCGCTAATATTCGATAAATTGTTTTTCCTAAGCTCAAAATTTAATTTAGGAAATTTATTAAAAATTTTGTTAGAAAAGGGATAGGGTCTAAGCCTATTATTCTTAAACATTTACTTGCAAATTTAATAAAATATATATATAAAATGACTTACATGCAAAAAATGGTGAGCTGAATCCAACACATAGTTCAGAACAAGCACAATTAGGTTGAAACCTTAAGTCGTATCTTCAGCAGCTTGCGATATGATGTTTTAACCAATATTCCTTTGGTAATTTCCAGACACTTTTTTTGTCAATATTCCCTTGACTTTTAGTTTCAGGAACACACCACACAATTCACTGACACAAAATTCACACTATTAAATTTTTCAACTTATTTTTTTCTGTGCCTTAGGCAGCCTCACCTTATCACAGTATAAGATTGAAAAAAAATGTTTATAGTCTATTAACCGTTGACTTTATTATAAATCTCGATAAACCGTCGAGTTTTTTTAATTAATAGTATATACGAATTTCGTTAGATAGACTTGTGCCTATCCTACCGACTGCGCCAAATACGTGTTTCGATTCTACTCGAAATAAAAAAAACAATTTATTTTAGTATTTTAACCTTGTTTATTTGATGGTTATAATTATAATTGATTTATTTGATTTTTAATTAGTCTTTTTATACAAAATTTACAGGTATGAAATTATACATAATTGCTGATTTAGCATTTTTTAAATTAAAGGTAATTAATGTTGAAATTAAAGTTTACATAAGTTCAATTAAAGTTCAATAAAATCTAAATTGCAAAGTTAACAAAATTATTAATTTATAAAAGAAAATTTATAATTGAATTTTATTTATAATATTTATTTAAAAGTTAAAAGTGAAGTGTCAGCATTATATTAGTTGATTAACATTGTTACTGGAATATGTAACTCGGGCATGACAAAAATTTTACCTAGAGCCTATCTAAAGTTTCAATTTTACTTATACTAGGAACACCAAAAAAATTTTTACTAAACTTGTTATCTAAAATTAAAATAAATATACATATACATAAATTTATCTATATATATAAAAGGGAAAGTTTGTTTGTTTGTATATTTGTTTGTTTGTTTGTTTGTTTGTTTGTTTGTTTGTTTGTATGTAGCGAATAGACTCCTAAACTGCCCACCCGATTTTCATGAAAATTTGTATTTAGAGGTTTTTGGGTACGGAAAGAAATCGTGGCCCAAAAATTTTGCTCTAACGGACCGCCAAGTTGGGGCTGTGTTGCAAGTATTTAAACTTCTTTGTTCTAAAATGAAAACGGTTTGACCGATTGACTTCAAATTTTGTATACGTGATGCTTTTTGAGAATTGAGTTGACCCTATTAACAGTTTTGGAATTTGTTAACCATGTCGGGCCGACGGGTGGTCAAAAAAAATTTTGTGTCCAAATTTTGTCCGATTTTACAAAATTCTGCTTTGGCTAAAAAGAAAGCCCCAAAAAAAATTTTGTTGAGTTCCATTAACCCATTGCGGCCCAACAGCTTTTTATAGGTTTTTTCAATACTTTACTCTAAATTCAAAACGGTTTGACCAATTGACTTCAAATTTGGAATACGTGTTGCTCCTTGAGAATTGAGTTGACAGTATTAACAGTTTTGGAATTTGTTAACCAATGTCGGGCCGACGGGTGGTCAAAAAAAATTTTGGGACCAAATTTTGTCCGATTTTACGAAATTCTGCTTTAGCTAAAAGGAAAACCCCAAAAAAAATTTTGTTGAGTTCCATTAACCCATTGCGGCCCAACAACTTTTTATAGGTTTTTTCAATACTTTACTCTAAATTTGAAATGATTTGGCTAATTGACTTCAAATTTGGTATATGTGCTCCCCTGTGAGAATTCAGTTGACACTATTAACAGTTTTGGAATCTGTAAACAGATGTCGGGCCGACGGGTGGTCAAAGAAATTTTGGGTCCAAATTTTGTCCGATTTTTCGAAATTCTGCTTTGGCTTAAAAGAAAGCCCTAAAAAATGTTGTTAAGTTCCATTAACCCATTGCGGCCCAACAGCTTTTTATTAATTTTTTGGTTATTTTACTCTAAATTAGAAACGATTTGACCGGTTGACCTCAAATTTTATATGTGTGAAGCAACTTGAAAATTGAGTTGAGTCTGCTAACAGTCGGTCCTACGTTTGGTCAAAAAAAATTTTTTGGAAGTAAATTACGTTAAATTTTGGAAAATAGTTTGTACTGCTTTGAATTACAGAAAGTTTAAAAAATTACTAGAATAATCCTAGAAAAATCGTTTTAAAAAGATTGCTTTCATACATTTTTAAATTTACGTGTGTAAACCGTGGGTAATTTTTGTGTTAACTTTTTGCAGTAACATCAAATTCAATTAAACCTCCATTGAAAGGCGCAGCAACGCGCACCGGGTATTAGCTAGTATACATATAAAATAAATATACATAGGCTTGTAAGGACAAAATTAAAAAAATATTCATATTATGGTTATATAAATTTTTTAAAAAATTGTAAACGGTCATGACAGTCCAGGCTTATAAATTTTTTGAAAAAATTGTATACAGACATTAGTAAGTTTTACAATCGAAGCTATCTAAATTTGCAATTTTACCCGTACCAGTGACACCAAAAAATAAAAAATATTTTACTAGCCTGGTTGTCTAAAACTAAATTCAATACCTATACGGGCTTGTACAGTGAATAGTGCTTTAACATCAGAATTAAACAAATGCTACGATGAAACTAATAACCCACAACAAATGACTATCGAAGAAAACTGGAATGCTTTTAAATCAATAATGTTAACAACAAGTGAAAAAATCCTAGGTCACAGACCAAAAGAGAAAAAAGAATGGTTATCGGAAGTTACCTGGAAATTGATAGAAGAAAGAAAAAATGCAAAGCATATTAAAAACAACGCCAAAACACGGAAACAAAAAGAAAATGCTGTTGAAATCTATAGTAAATATAACACTGAAGTGAAAAAGTCATGCAGAAGAGACAAGCGAAATTGGGTAAACGAACTAGCTAACCAAGCCGAAAAAGCAGCTGCAACAAATAATATTAAGCTACTATATGATACCAATCGTAAACTATCAGGAGCTAAATAAAGTAATAACCGTCCAATAGTAAGTAAGAATGGAATTAGTATCACAAATCGAACAGAACAGTTGCAAAGATGACATGAAAACTTCAGTGAGTGCTATAAATCTCACAGTCAACTGGCATTCTCTGAAAATTAAAATGAAATATTAACAGCAGCACAAAGGGTATCCAATTTAAATACATACCCTCCCAATATTGAAGAAATAAAAACAGCAGTGAAAACGATGAAATCCAATAAATCACCAGATTTTGATCAAATTACCGCAGAAATGTTAAAAGCTGACTCAAATCTAACAGCACGTATGCTACATCCAATTTTTCAAAAAATATGGCAAACAGAGTTGGTACCTAAAGACTGGCTTGAAGGAATTTTAATAAAATTACCTAAAAAAGGTAACCTGTCCATCTGTGATAACTATAGAGGGATAACACTACTATCTATTCCATCGAAAGTTCTCTCAAAAATACTGTGGAACAGAATCAACAATAAACTAGATGAAACAATCCGAAAACAGCAATCTGGATTTCGCCCTAATAGATCATGCGTGGATCAAATCAATACACTCCGAATAATCATAGAACAGGTGAATGAATGGCAATCCACATTAAAACTAGCTTTCGTAGACTTCAAGTCTGCATTTGATACTATACATCAAGAATATATATGGGACTCGCTTAAAATTAGAGGAGTGCCAAAGAAGTTGATACGGCTTATCCGAGCACAGTACGAAGGATTTAAATGCAGGATTCTACATTAAGGTCAACTATCTGAGCCGATAAATATTGATTGTGGCGTCAGACAGGGTTGCCTGCTGTCAACAATTCTATTTTTAATTGTGCTTGATGACATACTAAGTGCATACCAAAAGTTTGCTATCTAAATCTTCATATTTACTTTTACTAGGGATACCAAAAATAAAAAATATTTTACTAACTTGAATATCTAACATTAAAATAAAAACGTATCGTGCATCTATGACAAAATTTAAAAAAATTTCGTATACTGGTTATCTAAACTTTTTGAAAACATAAATGGACACGACAAAAATATCTAATATTTTGCTATCCAAGCTATCTAAATGTTATGAAAAATTTGTGTAAGACAATTTAACCAGCGAGGCTATCTAAATTTTCAATTTTACCTATACGAGAGACACCAAAATATAAAAAATATTTTACTAACCTGGTTGTCTAACATTTAAATAAAAACGTATACGTGCTCCTACGGCAAAATTTAAAAAAATTTCGTATACTGGTTATCTAAACTTTTTGGAAACATTGTAAATGGGCACGACAAAAATATCTAATATTTTGCTATCCAAGCTATCTAAATGTTATGAAAAATTTGTATAAGACAATTTAACCAGTATATAAAAATTTTCGTATACTGGCTATCTAGTTTACCATGCAATTTTACCTAAACCAGGGACAACAAAATATAAAAAATATTTTGCTAACCTGAATATCTAACATTAAAATAAAAACGTATCGTGCTTCTATGACAAAATTTAAAAAAATTTCGTATAGTGGTTATCTAAACTTTTTGAAAACATTGTCAATGGGCACGGCAAAAATATCTAATATTTTGCTATCCAAGCTATCTAAATATTATGAAAAATTTGTGTAAGACAATTTAACCAGCAAGGCTATCTAAATTTTCAATTTCAGCTATACTGGGTTATCTGAATTTTTTGAAAAAATTGCAAACAGGCATTACAAAATATTTGCCTAGACGCTATCTAAATTTTCAATTTTACCTATACGAGGGACACCAAAATATATAAAATATTTTACTAACCTGGTTATCTAACATTTAAATAAAAACGTATACGTGCTCCTATGACAAAATTTAAAAAAATTTCGTATACTGGTTATCTAAACTTTTTGGAAACATTGTAAATGAGCACGACAAAAGTATCTAATATTTTGCTATCCAAACTATCTAAATGTAATTAAAAATTTGTATAAGACAATTTAACCAGCGAGGCTATCTAAATTTTCAATTTTTAGCTATACCAGGTTATCTGAATTTTTTGAAAAAAAAATGTTCATACACTTATTATCAAAAGTTTTTGAAATAATAGTAAACGGGCATGACAAAAATTTTCCCATTCAGGCTATGTAAACTTTTTAAAAATTTGCATACAGGCATGACAAAATTTAGCCATCATGGCTATCTAAATTTTCAAATTTACCTTTACTAGGGATACCAAAACTAAAAAAGATTTTACTAACCTGGTTATCTAACATTTAAATAAAAACGTATACGTGCTCCTATGACAAAATTTAAAAAAATTTCGTATACTGGTTATCTAAACTTTTTGGAAACATTGTAAATGAGCACCACAAAATTATCCAATATTTTGCTATCCAAGCTATCTTAATGTTATGAAAAATTTGTGTAAGACAATTTAACCAGCTAGGCTATCTAAATTTTCAATTTTAGCTATACCAAGTATCTGAATTTTTTGAAAAATTGTAAACAGGCTTGACAAAATTTTTGCCTAGACGCTATCTAAATTTTCAATTTTACCTATACGAGGGACACCAAATTATAAAAAATTTTTTACTATCCTAATATATATAAAATTTAAGTAAATATGTATACGGGCTTGTATGACAATATTTAAAAATTTTCATATACTGGTTATCTAAATTTTTTGAAAAAATTGTAATCGGGCATGACAAAAATTTCTCTATCCTGCTATCCAAATTTTTTCCTATCCAGACCTATCTATGACCAAAAGGTTACCATAGAAGCTATTTAAATTTTCAAATTCCAAGGAAAGCAAAAAATTAAAAAAAAAATTTTACTAACCTGGTTATCTAAAATGAAATACGTTAAATGGCTTGTATGTCAAAATTTAAAAAATTTTCATATCTAAATTATTTGGAAATATTGTACATGGGTATGGCAAATATTTTCCTTTCCAGGCTATCTAAATTTTTTTAAAAATTTGTAAACAGGCGTGAGAAAATTTTACCATCGAGGCTATATATAAACTGGTAAATAAATAAATTAACTGGTTGCCTAATTTTTTTGAAGAAAATTGTAAACGGGCATGACCAAAAGGTTACCATAGAAGCTATTTAAATTTTCAAATTCCAAGGAAAGCAAAAAATTAAAAAAAAAATTTTACTAACCTGGTTATCTAAAATGAAATACGTTAAATGGCTTGTATGTCAAAATTTAAAAAATTTTCATATCTAAATTATTTGGAAATATTGTACATGGGTATGGCAAATATTTTCCTTTCCAGGCTATCTAAATTTTTTTAAAAATTTGTAAACAGGCATGAGACAATTTCCCCATCGTGGATATCTAATTTTTCAAAATTTACTTTTACTAGGGATACAAAAAAAATAAAAAATATATTTCTCACCCGGTTATCTAAAATTAAAATAAATACATATACGGGCTTATATGACAAAATTAAAAAAATTTTCATATACTGGTTATCAAAATTTTTTGGAAAAATTGTAAACGGGCATGACAAAAATTTTCCTATCCAGGCTTATAAAGTTTTTGTAAAGTTTGTATAAAAGCATGAGAAAGTTTTACAATCGAAGCTATCTAAATTTGCAATTTTACCTGTACCAAAATTTCTAAAATTAAAATAAATACGTATACGGGCTTATATGGCAAAATTTAAAAAATTTTCATATGCCTACTGGTTATCTAAATTATTTGGAAAAATTGTAAACGGGGATGACAAATATTTTCCCATCGAGGCTATCTAAAGTTTTTAAAATATTTGTATACAGGCATAAGAAAATTTTGTCAATTTTACTATCGAGCTGTCTAAATTTTCAAATTTACCAATCTAGGGATACCAAAAAATAAAATTTATTTTACTAACCTGGTTATCTAAAATTAAATTAAATACGTATACGGGCTTGTATGACAAAATTTAAAAATTTTCATATACTGGTTATCTAAATTCTTTGAAATAATTGTAAACGATCATGTCAAAAATCTTACCTAGAGGCTATCTAATTTTTAAATATTACTTATACCAGGGACACCAAAAAAATTTAAATGGTTATCTAACTTTTTTGAAAAAATTGTAATCGGGCATGACATAAATTTCTCTATCCAGGCTATTCAAATTTTTTTAAAAATTTGTATACAACAATGATAAAGTTTTACAATCGGAGCTATCTAAATTTGCAATTTTACCTGTACCACGGCCACCAAAATATAAAAAATATTTTACTAACCTGCTTTTCTAAAATTAAAATAAATACGTATACGGGCTTATATGGCAAACTTTACAAAATTTTCATATGCCTACTGGTTATCTAAATTTTTTTAAAAAGTTGTAAACGGGCAAGACAATAATGTTCCTATCCAGGCTTTTAAATTTTTTGAAAAATTTGTATACAGACATGAGAAAATGTTGCCATCATGGCTATCTAAATTTTCAAATTTACCTTTACTAGTGATACCAAAAATAAAAATTATTTTACTAACCTGCTTTTCTAAAATTAAAATAAATACGTATACGGGCTTGTATGGCAAAATTTAAAAAATCTTGATATACAGGTTATCTAATTTTTTTAAAAAAATTGTAAACAGGCATGATAAAAAGTTTCCTATCCAGGCTATATAAATTTTAAAATTTGCATACAGACATGAGAAAATATTACAATTGAAGATATCTGAATTTGCAATTTTACCTGTACCAGGGACACCAAAATATAAAAAATATTTTACTAACCTGGATATGTAACATTTAAATAAAAACTTATACGTGCTTCTATGACAAAATTTAAAAATTTTCATATACTGGCTATCTAAATTCTTTGAAATAATTGTAAACGATCATAACAAAAATCTTACCTAGAGGCTTTCTAAATTTTCAAATTTACTTATACCAGGGACACCACAAAAATTTTTAATCAACTGGTTATCTAAATTTTTTGAAAAAAATTGTAAACAGGCATGACAAAAATTTTCCTATCCAGGCTATATAAATTTTAAAATTTGCATACAGAAATGAGAAAATATTACAATTGAAGATATCTGAATTTGCAATTTTATCTGTACCAGGGACACCAAAATATTAAATATATTTAACTAACCTGTTTTTCTAAAATTAAATTATATACGCATACGGGCTTGTATTACAAAATTTAAAAAATTTTCGTATACTGGCTATCTAATTTAACATGCAATTTTACCTTTACCACGGACACCAAAATATAAAAAATATTTTACTAACCTGAATATCTAACATTTAAATAAAAACGTATACGTGCTCGTAAGACAAAATTTAAAAAAAAATCGTATACTGGTTATCTAAACTTTTTGGAAACATTGTAAATGGGCACGACAAAAATATCTAATATTTTGCTATCCAAGCTATCTAAATGTTTTGAAAAATTTGTGTAAGACAATTTAACCAGCGAGGCTATCTAAATTTTCAATTTTAGCTATAGCAGGTTATCTGAATTTTTTGAAAAAATTGCAAACAGGCATTACAAAATATTTGCCTAGACGCTATTTAAGTTTTCAATTTTACCTATACGAGGGACACCAAAATATAAAAAATATTTTACTAACCTGGTTGTCTAAAACTAAATTCAATACCTATACGGGCTTATATGGCAAAATTTAAAAAATTTTCATATGCCTACTGGTTATCTAAATTATTTGGAAAAATTGTAAACGGGGATGACAAATATTTTCCCATCCAGGTTATCTAAAGTTTTTAAAATATTTGTATACAGGCATGAGAAAATTTTGTCAATTTTGCTATCGAAGCTGTCTAAATTTTCAAATTTACCAATCTAGGGATACAAAAAAATAAAATTTTTTTACCAACCTGGTTATCTAAAATTAAATTAAATACGCATACGGGCTTGTATGACAAAATTTAAAAGTTTTCATATACTGGTTATCTAAATTCTTTGAAATAATTGTAAACGATCATAACAAAAATCTTACCTAGAGGCTTTCTAAATTTTCAAATTTACTTATACCAGGGACACCACAAAAATTTTTAATCAACTGGTTATCTAAATTTTTTGAAAAAAATTGTAAACAGGCATGACAAAAATTTTCCTATCCAGGCTATATAAATTTTAAAATTTGCATACAGAAATGAGAAAATATTACAATTGAAGATATCTGAATTTGCAATTTTATCTGTACCAGGGACACCAAAATATTAAATATATTTAACTAACCTGTTTTTCTAAAATTAAATTATATACGCATACGGGCTTGTATTACAAAATTTAAAAAATTTTCGTATACTGGCTATCTAATTTAACATGCAATTTTACCTTTACCACGGACACCAAAATATAAAAAATATTTTACTAACCTGAATATCTAACATTTAAATAAAAACGTATACGTGCTCGTAAGACAAAATTTAAAAAAAAATCGTATACTGGTTATCTAAACTTTTTGGAAACATTGTAAATGGGCACGACAAAAATATCTAATATTTTGCTATCCAAGCTATCTAAATGTTTTGAAAAATTTGTATAAGACAATTTAACCAGCGAGGCTATCTAAATTTTCAATTTTAGCTATAGCAGGTTATCTGAATTTTTTGAAAAAATTGCAAACAGGCATTACAAAATATTTGCCTAGACGCTATTTAAGTTTTCAATTTTACCTATACGAGGGACACCAAAATATAAAAAATATTTTACTAACCTGGTTGTCTAAAACTAAATTCAATACCTATACGGGCTTATATGGCAAAATTTAAAAAATTTTCATATGCCTACTGGTTATCTAAATTATTTGGAAAAATTGTAAACGGGGATGACAAATATTTTCCCATCCAGGTTATCTAAAGTTTTTAAAATATTTGTATACAGGCATGAGAAAATTTTGTCAATTTTGCTATCGAAGCTGTCTAAATTTTCAAATTTACCAATCTAGGGATACAAAAAAATAAAATTTTTTTACCAACCTGGTTATCTAAAATTAAATTAAATACGCATACGGGCTTGTATGACAAAATTTAAAAGTTTTCATATACTGGTTATCTAAATTCTTTGAAATAATTGTAAACGATCATGTCAAAAATCTTACCTAGAGCCTATCTAAATTTTTAATATTACTTATACCAGGGACACCAAAAAAATTTAAATGCTTATCTAAATTTTTTGAAAAAATTGTAATCGGGCATGACAAAAATTTCTCTATCCAGGCTATCCAAATTTTTCGAAAAATCTGTAAACAGACACGAGAAAATCTTCCATCATAGCTATAAAAATTTTAAATTTTAGGTGTGCCAGGGATACCAAAAAATAAAAAATATTTATTTGTCCTGGGTATCTAAAATTAAAATAAAATTGTATACAGCTGTATGACAAAATTTAAAAATTGTAAACGCACATGACAAATTTTTTCCTATCCAGGGCATCTAAATTTTTTAAAAAATTGTAAACAGGCTTGACAAATATTTTACTATCCAGGCTGTCTAAATTTTTTTAAAAATTTGCACACGGGCATGACAAATATTTCCCTATCCAGGCTATCTAAATTTTTTTAAAAATTTGTAAACAGGCATGAGAAAATTTTACCATCGAGGCTATATATAAACTGGTAAATAAATAAATTAACTGGTTGCCTAATTTTTTTGAAGAAAATTGTAAAGGGGCATGACCAAAATGTTACCATAGAAGCTATTTCAATTTTCAAATTCCAAGAACACCAAAAAAATAAAAAAAAAATTTACTAACATGGTTATCTAAAATGAAATACGTTATACGGCTTGTATGTCAAAATTTAAAAAATTTTCATATCTAAAGCATTTGGAAAAATTGTAAATGGGTATGACAATTATTTTCCTTTCCAGGCTATCTAAATTTTTTGAAAAATTTGTATAGAGGCATGAGACAATTTCCCCATCGTGGATATCTAATTTTTCAAATTTATTTTTACTAGAGATACAAAAAAAATAAAAAATATATTACTCACCCGGTTATCTAAAATTAAAATAAATCGGTTATCTAATAAATAAATACATATACGGGCTTATATATAACAAAATTAAAAAAATTTTCATATACTGGTTATCAAAATTTTTTGGAAAAATTGTAAACGGGCATGACAAAAATTTTCCTATCCAGGCTTATAAAGTTTTTGTAAAGTTTGTATAAAAGCATGAGAAAGTTTAACAATCGAAGCTATCTAAATTTGCAATTTTACCTGTACCAAAATTTCTAAAATTAAAATAAATACGTATACGGGCTTATATGGCAAAATTTAAAAAATTTTCATATGCTTACTGGTTATCTAAATTTTTTTTTAAAAGTTGTAAACGGGCAAGACAATAATGTTCCTATCCAGGCTTTTAAATTTTTTGAAAAATTTGTATACAGACATGAGAAAATTTTTCCATCATGGCTATCTAAATTACCAAATTTACCTTTACTAGGGATACAAAAAATAAAAAATATTTTACTAAGCTGCACAATTAAAATAAATACGTATACGGGCTTATAGGCAAAATTTAAAAAATTTTGATATAGAGGTTATCTAATTTTTTTGAAAAAATTGTAAACAGGCATGACAAAAATTTTCCTATCCAGGCTATATAAATTTTAAAATTTGTATACAGACATCAGAGAATATTACAATTGAAGATATCTGCATTTGCAATTTTACCTATACCAGGGACACCAAAATATTAAATATATTTAACTAACCTGTTTATCTCTTCTTCTTTCTTAGCATTACAGCCCTCTGTGAGCCAAAGCTTCCTCGCCTACTCTCCTCCATTCTCCTCGATCACTTGCTAGGGTGTTATAATTTCTAACATTCATGGTATTTAAGTCTGCTTCAACCATTTCCAACCACCTGCTTTTTGGTCTTCCTCTCGCTCGGGTTCCTTGTTCACGATGTATGAAAATTCTTTTTAGGACTGTTTCATTCGGCATGCGGATAATGTGGCCTAGCCATCTTATTGTCTGCGATTTTATGAATCGAATAACGGTTTTGTGTTGTATCGGTGCTTCGAGTTCATGATTAAATGTTGTCATCAATTCTGACTGGCCCATATATTCTTCTTAATATTTTTCTCTCAAAAATTGAGAGCATTTTACAGTCTGCTACTTTTAAGTTCCATACTTCACATCCGTAAGTAAGGATTGGTCTTATTAGTGTTTTATATATTTTGAGCTTTGTAGATCTTGTTAGAAGCTTGGATTTTAGAAGTTTTGAGTGGGCGAAGTAGCTTTTTTTGCAGCACTGATTCGTTCTTTAATTGCTATTGAGGAGCCGTTTGTATTTGAAAAAAGAACACCTAAATATTTGAATTGTGTCACGTTTTCAAAAGTGTAGTGCTGTAAATGAAGATTTTCTGCATTCCTAGGCGTTCTGGTTTTGATGAAGTATTTCGTTTTATCTTCGTTTATTTCTAAAACAATGTTTGCCGTGGTTTCAACGAGCTTAGTACAAAACATTTCTATTACATGCTTTTTTGATTTCTATTACATGCGAGTATTGCTATGTCATCCGCATAGGCGCATATCTGGAATGACTTAATAAAAATAGTAGTCCCTGGATCAATTTCTTTTATTGCATAGTGTAGAATAATATTGAAGATTAACGTGGACAGTGCATCTCCTTGTTTTACTCCAGAATCTAAAAGTTTACCTTGTACAAGTACCTTCGCTTTGGTGTTTTTCAGTGTGATGCAGGTGAGTCTTATTAGCTTTTCCTGTATACCCAGTCTCTGCATTACTCCGAATATTTTTTCCCTGTTGATCCTGTCGAAAGCTTTCTTTTTTCAAATCAAATTTCGTAACCTGTTTATCTAAAATTAAATAATATACGTATGCGGGCTTGTATTACAAAATTTAAAAAATTTTCGTATACTGGCTATCTAATTTACCATGCAATTTTACCTGTACCAGGGACACCAAAATATAAAAAATATTTTACTAACCTGAATATCTAACATTAAAATAAAAACGTATCGTGCTTCTATGACAAAATTTAAAAAAATTTCGTATACTGGTTATCTAACCAAGTACTGGTTTTCAAATTTACCTTTACTAGGGATACCAAAAATTAAAAATATTTTACTAACCTGGTTATTTAAAATTAAATACGTATAACTCGCTTGTATGACAAAATTTAAAAAATTTTCATATGCCTACTGGTTATCTAAATTATTTGGAAAAATTGTAAACAGGCTTGACAAATATTTTACTATCCAGGCTATCTAAATTTTTTGAAAAATATGTATAGAGGCATGAGACAATTTCCCCATCGTGGATATCTAATTTTCCAAATTTACTTTTACTAAGGATACAAAAAAAATAAAAAATATATTTCTCACCCGGTTATCTAAAATTAAAATAAATACATATACGGGCTTATATGACAAAATTAAAAAAATTTTCATATACTGGTTATCAAAATTTTTTGGAAAAATTGTAAACGGGCATGACAAAAATTTTCCTATCTAGGCTTATAAAGTTTTTGTAAAGTTTGTATAAAAGCATGAGGAAGGTTTACAATCGAAGCTATCTAAATTTTCAAATTTACCTTTACTAGGGATACCAAAAATAAAAAATCTTTTACTAATCTAAAATATTTGGAAAAATTGTAAACGGGCATGAGAAATATTTTCCTTTCTAGGTTATCTAAATTTTTTGAAGAAATTGAAAAACGGGCATGACAAGAATTTTCCTATCAAGCATATCTAAATTTTTTGAAAAATATGTAACAGGCAAGAGAAAATTTTACTATCAAGGAAGTATAAATTTTTAATTTTACCTATACCAGGGACAGGAAAAAATATATAATATTTTACTAACCTATTTATTTAAAATTAAAATAATTAAATCAATTTTTCAACAAATGGTAAACAGGTATGAGAAAATTTTCCAATCTAGGCTATTAAAATTCCTTGAAAAATTTGTATATGTCGAAATTTTACTATCAAAGCTATATAAATGTTCAAAGGTACCTATATCAGGAACACCAAAAAATAAAAAATATTTTACTAACTTTCTAGACATGAGAAATGCCTTTATAGGCATAAGAAAATCTTACAATTCTGGCTATATAAATTTTCAATTTTAGCACCAAAAAATAAAAAATATTTTACTAACCTGGTTATCTAAAACTAAATTCAATACCTATACGGGCTTGTATGACAAAATTTAAAAAATTTTCACACACCGGTTATCTAAAGTTTTTGGATAAATTGTCAAGGGCATTCCAAAAATTTTCCTATCCAAGCTATACAAATTTTTTGAACAATTTTTAAACGACATGAGAAAATTTTGCATATTTAAATTTTTAAATTTACCAGTGCCAGAGACACCAAAAAATAGTTTACTAACCAGGTTATCTAAAATAAAAATAAAAATGCATACAGCTGTATGACAAAATTTAAAAAATCTTCATATGCCTACTGATTATCTAAATTATTTGGAAAAATTGTAAACGGGGATAAAATTGTATACAGCTGTATGACAAAATTTAAAAAATTTTCATGTACTGGTTATCTAAATTTTTTGAAAAATTGTAAACGCACATGACAAATTTTTTCCTATCCAGGGTATCTAAATTTTTTTAAAAATTTGCAAACGGGCATGACAAATATTTTCCTATCCAGGCTATCTAAATTTTTTTAAAAATTTGTAAACAGGCATGAGAAAATTTTACCATCGAGGCTATATATAAACTGGTAAATAAATATATTAACTGGTTGCCTAATTTTTTTGAAGAATATTGTAAACCGGCATGACCAAAATGTTACCATAGAAGCTATTTATATTTTCAAATTCCAAGGACACCAAAAAATAAAAAAAAATTTTACTAACCTGGTTATCTAAAATGAAATACGTTATACGGCTTGTATGTCAAAATTTAAAAAATTTTCATATCTAAATTATTTGGAAAAATTCTGTGGCAATAAACAACATTCGCTTAAGTCGACTTAAGACTAAGTTGAGTTATTAACACCATTGAATTCCGCGTATCATGATGCATATACACACAAAATTTCGTGTTCCTACTCTTCTTCTAACAAAGAAATTTTATATTACACATAATCGATTAAGTCGTTGTGGTACACGATTTACATTTATAATAAAAACCTAAGTCTACTTTAGATTACAATGAAATAAAAATGTGTTCTTTTACTAAAGCTTATTTTAACTTAAGTTATTATTACATATCTTTATGTTAAATTAAGTTCCGAAATCTATACTCGACATAAGACTATAATAACAGCTTATGTCGAGTTAAGCGTTTTTTGAAAAATTTTTTATTCTCAATATAGCTTTCTTATTTCGAGCTAAGCGATTATTAGAAAATAATAATAAAATTTATTTAGAGTTAAGCGATTATTGAAAATTTAAATTGTTCTAAAAAGATTTCTTTGCTAGACATAAGCTGTTATTACATATCGTCTTTTTCTATTTCTTGTACACTTAACTCACTTAAGCTATTATTACATGTGACTTGACAGGCAGTTAAAATACAGTTAAGCTATTTTTGTTCTTTTTGTTTTTCTGTTATTCGGTTGTTCAGTTAAGATTTAAAAGTAAAACTTTGTAATACAAATTGGTTTTTCTGTTCAGTTAAGAATAAAATTAGTTGCAGTAGCAGTGTTTTGTTTTAAGTTGGTGAAAGAATAAGTGCATAAAGTAATAATAAATAAAATTTACTCAATATTTATATTTATTTTCTCAATATTTACAATAATTATAAAAATTGTAATAAAAAAAATAATAATGTCTCGACGTTCATTGATGATGATAAATTTGGTTCATCAACAAAGAGATAAGAATGAAAGGCAAGGTAAGAATAACATTATTTTTAAAAATCTATGCATTTTGATAACATAATAAATATCAAAATAATTAAATAAATTATAATATTATTTATATTATACCTACATGACTGAATTAATAACTGAATTTTGTTTTTAATTTAGTAGGTATGTTTTTTTTCTGAATTAATTCTAATGACAATTAAAAAAATCAGAACTATGGAGTTATATTTTATTTTTATTATACCCTACACCTATAGAATAGGTAAAGGGGTATATTAACTTTGGTATGGTGTTTGTAACCACCTAAAGGAAGCGAGCTAGATATGGAAAAGTATATATATTTGTGATCAGCGTGACCGCCTTAGTCGATATAGCCATGTCCGTCCGTCCGTCCGTCCGTCCGTCCGTAGGCACGATAACTCAAAAAATAATGGAGCTATCTTGATGAAATTTTAACTGTAGGTTACTAGGACTGAAAGTACGGCGGGGATTGCATATGGGCGAAATCGGCCCATGGGTTCGGATTCTGGACCTTTTAATCGGTTTCAGGGTTAACGAACAAATATAAAAAATCACGATAACTCAACAACTAATGACGCTATCTTCATCAAATTTGTGCTGTAGGTTACTAGTAATGAAAATACTTCGGGAATTGCGTAAGGTCGGGATTGGACCATGGGTTCGGAACCTAGAACTTTTTGATCGAATTTAGGCCAAACGAGCATAATTCCGAAACCAATGAAGATAGAACCTCCAAATTTAGTATCAGGGTGTCCCTTCCTATTTCCTAAGTGTCTTGTGAATTTGGGTCCCATTGGAGTAGTGGGTCGGGGACCAGCCACACATTTCCGAAGACCTTAAAGCATATCTTTAAAATTAATAAAGATAACAACTTGAAAAAATGTAGAAGCTTCCAATTTGCCACAAGGGTGTTCTTTACTATCTCTTGCGTGTTCCCCTAATTTTGGATCAATTGGAGTGGTGGTTCTGTACCCCTCTCAGACCTCCCAAGTTTTAAAGGCTTATAATCGAAATTACTAAAAATAGTTACTTAAAATTAGGATAGACCGTTCAAATTGTGTACAAGGATTAACTAGTACTATAAGTACAGCGCGGACTATATAAGGGCGAAATCTGCCCAACGGTTCGGATTCCGGACCTTTTAATCGATGTCAGGGCTAAGGAACATATATAAAAAATCACGATAACTCAACAACTAATGAGGCTATCTTCATGAAATTTGTGCTGTAGGTTATTGGCAGCGAAACTACGGCGGTGATTACGTACGGTGAGGATTGGACAATGGGTTCGGAACTTAGAATTTTTTGATCGAATTTAGGCCAAACGAGCATAATTCCGAAACCAATGAAGATAGAACCTCCAAATTTGGTATCAGGGTGTCCCTTCCTATTTCGTAAGTGTCTTTGAAATTTGGGCCCCATTGGAGTAGTGGATCGGGGACCAGCCACTCAGTTCTTAGGCCCTTAAAGCATATTTTCGAAATTAATAAAGATAGTTACTTGAAACAAATGTAGAAGCTTCCAATTTGCCACAAGGGTGTTCTTTACTATTTCTGGCGTGCCCCCCTAATTTGGGATCAATTGGAGTGGTGGTTCAGAACCTCTCTTAGACCCCCCAATGTGTAAAAGCTTATCATCGAAATTAATAAAACTAGTAACTTAAAATTAAGATAGAGCGTTCCAATTGTGTACAAGGTTTAACTAGTATTGAAAGTATGACGGGACTGCATATGGGCGAAATCGTACCATAATTTCGGGTCCTGGAATCCTTGAAAAGTTCAAGGACTAACAAACATATATCTTAAAAACACCATAACTCAAAAAATAATGCCGGTATTTAGATGAAATTTAACAGTAGGTTACTAGTAATGAAAGTACCATGGGAATTGGTTGTGTTCGAGTTTAATTTCGAAGCCAAAGAATATATTTCCTATGTCCTATGTGTCTCCGAAATCTAGACTTAATTGTAGTGGTTCAGCTATGTTCAAAGGTACTTGCTGCATTTATGTAAAATTTATTTTTATATTTAAATGAATTATATGAAAAGGTGTAAATTTTTAATTGTATTTTAGAAATACATTTATTGCATATTTTGCGTTTATAAGTTTTTCTATTATGTATATAAACTAACCATTTAAAATAATTGCAATTTTTAAAAATTTGGATTATTAAATATATTATGCTTTGATTATCTTTTTATCACAAAATTTAATAATTACAATTTTTTCATTTTGTAATTGAATTGGAATAAATATATTTTCATTTATTTCAAGTTTGTTTGTTTTTTAATATTTTTAAATAGATAAATTAGTAAGAATTTGTAGTATTTTTTAATAGATAGGGTAATTAGAAAATGTTTTTAGTATTATACAGTTAATTTAGTTAGCTATGTCTTACGATCAAATTAATAACAGCTTCTATGGTGTTAAAATGACTTATGGATATGTCCTTAAATTTGAACCAAATAGGTGTAGGGTATTTCTAAGTCGGTTGCACCGACTGACTGTTTCTTTACTTGTTTTATTTAATTTGCGATTGAAATTTTTTAAAATATTATATTATTAAAAACTGATTTTATAAAATTATTTAAAATAATGATGTCCTTATGATTTAGACAAAACGCTTGAGCTTCAAAATTATGCATGCAAAGAAGTAAATTTTGTAAATAAAGAAAATGAATGCATTACAAAACATAATTGGAATATCGAAAATATTGTTTTTAATGAAACGTCATCGTCAATGCATGGATTTCGATATGATGTTGATAAATTAATTGAAAAATTTGGTAGTAACTCAGATGTTGAGAGACACTGTGATATAAAAGCATCTTTAGATTTTGATTCCGATGACAATATTCAGGATCCTGATTATAAGATATCTGAAACGGAAACTTCCACAGACACTGACATAGAAGAAATGGGTAGGCAAATTGAAGAAAACCTATCAAATTCTTTATTAACCCATTTTGATGAAAACAGCAATGATCAAACCAAAAAAGTTTAAAATTCATACTTAAGAAAACTATCTAAAGAAAAACGAAATAAAGGTGCTTCCTATACAAACACTAAAAACACGGTTGTAAGTGGAAGAAAATTTGTTCCATTAAATTCTGATTGCCGCAATAAATGTCGACACAAAATTCCTGAAATGACACAAATGGAATATTTCAATTCATATTGGGGACTCGGAACGTACAACCAGAGGATCCTATTTATTTCGGGTTTGATTAAAATAGCAGAAAAAAAAACAGAAACTTTAGCAAAAAATATCGAAAAACCTCGGAACCGTAAAAATCATATACTGTATCATTTGCAATATGAAGGACAAAAAATCAAGGTGTGTCAAAAATGTTTCAAGAAATGTTTTGACGAAACTGAAAGCTTTTTAAAGAGTGTGGTTAAGAAAAAATTGGAGCAGCCGAATAAAGAATTTGTTGATAAACGTGGGGCTTTATTAGGAACTAATCAACATATAAGCAGCTTTCCTTCGTACGAAAGCCACTACTCCAGAAAGCATACCAGTTTAAAATATTTTCATGCTGATCTGACAATTGCCGAAATGTACAGATTATATTGTGAGGAATTTTCGTCTGAAGCAGCAAGCCTTAGCAAATTTACTGAAATTTTTAAAAGTAAGACTATTGTAATTTTTTTTGAGATTACATACTTAACTTCATAATTTTTTTTACAGCAATGCATATTAAATTTAAAAAACCAAAACTGGATACCTGTAACAAATGTGACACGCTAAAATAAAAAATTGATTTAGCCAAGAAGGAAACAGATAGCCCAGTTTTAGAAAAACTGAAGGAACTATCCGTACATCACAATTCAGCAAAATTCGCATATGAGTCGAAAAGGAGAGATAAAGATATAGCAATGGGCAATTCTGACATCAAAGTTTATACCTTTGATCTACAGCAATGTTTGCCCACGCCATTTTTGCGAACTTCTACTTCATTTTATAAAAGGCAACTTAATACGTACAACCTTACTGTCCATGATTGTTATATGTGGCACGAAGCTCTGTCAGCAAGAGGAGGTAATTAGATATCATCATGTCTTTTTAGACACATATCCAACCTTCAAGTAGATCTTCATGTCAAGCACCTTGTATTTTACAGTGATAGCTGTGCTGGCCAAAACAAAAATTCTTTCATATCTTCTATGTTTGTATTAGCCCTTGAAAATCATCAGAATCTTCAAATTATAGATCACAAGTTCTTAGAGCCAGGCCATACGCACATGGAGTGCGATGTTGACCACGCAGTGATTGAAAAAAAGAAAAAACAAACTGATACAAAAATTCATCACCCACATGATTGGTACAATTTCATAAGATCTATGGGGACGAAAAGAAAATTCAATGTACTTAATTGAAATGAAAAAGAAAGATTTTTTTAACTTTTCTCTGTTATTGAAAACAAAATTTATGTGGAGACCAAATAATTAAAATGGTGGAAGATTTAAATGGAAAACAGTTAAATGGTTGAGATACGATAAACAGAATTTTGGAAGAATTCTATATAAGAATAGTTTAAACGATGACGAACCATTTAAAATTTTAAATATCCGAAAGCGCGGAATAAATACTGTGAACTTAAATGATCTTCCTAAACTTGAAGAGGAAGTTAAAATTAATATTAAAAAGAAGAAAGATCTCAAAGATTTGTTGATTTTTGTAGACCCTTGCTTTCATGCGTTTTATAAAAGTCTACCTACCACAGAAACAGATACAACAGATACACACCCAGACTTAACACAGGCAGATTCAGATGAAGAATAGAATTCTTGAAATTTTGCTTTGATTTGATTTCCTTTGTAGCAAGTTGAATTTTTTATTTTATAACAAATCAAAATTATTTTATATTATAAGAAGAAATTTGAATTTTTATTTTATAAGCAAATTGAATTATTTTATTTTTAAGCAATCTGAATAATTAATATTGTTACATTGTTTTTATTTTTGTGTTAATTTTATATTATCTATATGTTATCTACAATATAATAAATTTATTTTCTGAATATAAATAAATAATAAATATTATTAAAGTTAAATTTAAAAAATTTAATTATAATGAAGTTTGTTTTTATTTTCCGACATTACAGCTTAACTAGTTTTTCAGCAGAACAATCATTATATAATAACAACTTAAGTCTATTTAGTAATAAAAGTAATTAAATATTAATTTTGTTAATAAACGCTTAAATCGATATTAGTCAAGTTAGGTAAGAATTTAGCAAACTATTATTTTACCATAAACGCTTAAGTTAATATAAGTTTACAAAAACTCACTTTTAAAATATGTTAAAATCGCTTATGTTCTTTTTTCTTAATATTTTATAAAATAATAATAAAATAAAAATTTTTTTGAGGCAATTCATTTATCTCTAACAAAACCTTTAATTTAAAACAAATTCTACTGTAATTGCTTTTCTAGTTTTTTTCAGAAATGAATTTAAACTTTTAAATTGCATTACTCGAAACTTTCATTTTAGAATTAAGCGGTAGTTGTTTATTGCCACAGAATTGTAAATAGGTATGACAAATATTTTCCTTTCCAGGCTATCTTAATTTTTTGAAAAATTTGTATACAGGAATGAGACAATTTCCCCATCGTGGATATCTAATTTTTCAAATTTACTTTTACTAGGGATACAAAAAAAATAAAAAATATATTACTAACCTGGTTATCTAAAATTAAAATAAATACATATAGCCTTGTAAGGAAAAAATTTAAAAAATGTTCATATTATGGTTATCTATTTTTTTTTGAAAAAATTGTAAACAGGCATGACAAAACTTTTCCTATCCAGGCTATATAGATTATAAAATTTGTATACAGGCATGAGAAAATTCTACAATTGAAGTTATCTAAATTTGCAATTTTACCTATTCCAGGGACACCAAAATATAAAATATATTGATCTAACCTGGTTATGTAAAATTAAATTATATATGTATACAGGATTCTATGACAAAATTTAAAAAATTTTCATATACTGGTTATAAAAATTTTTTGGAAAAATTGTAACCGGGTATGACAAAAGTTTTCCTATCTAGGCTATATAAATATTTTGAAAAATTTGTAAAGAAGCATGAGAAAGTTTTACAATCGACGCTATCTAAATTTGCATTTTTACCTGTACCATGGACACCAAAATATAAAAAATATTTAACTGTTTATCTAAAATTAACCTGGTTATCTAAAATTAAATTATATACGTATACACGAGCTTGCATGACAAAATTTAAAAAATTTTCATATACTGATTCTCTAAATATTTTGAAAAAATTTTAAGTGGGCATGACAAATATTTTCCCATCCAAGCTATTTAAACTTTTTAAAATATTTGTATACAAGCATTTGAAAATTTTGCCATCTATCTAAATTTTACAATCGATAAATAAAAAATTGTAAACGGGCGTGACAAAAATTTTACCTAGAAGTTATCTAAATTTCTAATTTTCCTTATACCGGGGACACCAAAAAAATTTTTACTAAACTGGTTATTTAAAAATAAAACAAATACATACTACGGGCTTGTAAGGACACAATTTAAACAATGTTCATATTATGGTTATCAAAATTTTTTTGAAAAAAATTGTTAACTGCTATGACAAAAATTTTCCTATCCAGGTTTATAATTTTTTGAAAAATTTGTATACAGATATGAAAAAGTTTTACAATCAAAGCTATCTAAATTTGCGAATTTTACCTGTACCAGGGTCACCAAAAAATAAAAAATATTTTACTAACCTTGTTAGTTAAATATTAAAAATTTCGTATAGTGGTTATCTAAACTTTTTGAAAACATTGTAAATGGGCACGACAAAAATATCGAATATTTTGCTATCCAAGCTATCTAAATATTATGAAAAATTTGTGTAAGACAATTTAACCAGCGAGGCTATCTAAATTTTCAATTTTAGCTATACCAGGTTATCTGAATTTTTTGAAAAAATTGCAAACAGGCATTACAAAATATTTGCCTAGACGCTGTCTAAATTTTGAATTATTCCTATACGAAGGACACCAAAATATAAAAAATAATTTAGTAACCTTGTTATCTAAAATAAAATAGAAACGTATACGGACTTATAAGACAAAATTAAAAAAATTTTCATATACTGGTTATCAAAATTTTTTGGAAAAATTGTAAACAGGGCATGACAAAAATTTTCCTATCCAGGCTTATAAAGTTTGTATAAAAGCATGAGAAAGTTTTACAATCGAAGCTATCTAAATTTGCAATTTTACCTGTACCAGGGCCACCAAAATATTAAATGTATTTAACTAACCTGTTTATCGAAAATTAAATTATATACGTATACGGGCTTGCATTACAAAATTTAAAAAATTTTCGAATAGTGGCTATCTAATTTACCGTGCAATTTTACCTGTACCAGGGACACCAAAATATAAAAAATATTTTACTAACCTGAATGAAAACATTGTAAACGGGCACGAGAAAAATATCTAATATTTAGCTATCCAAGCTATCTAAATGTTATGAAAAATTTGTGTAAGACAATTTAACCAACGAGGCTATCTAAATTTTCAATTTTAGCTATACCAGGTTATCTGAATTTTTTGAAAAAATTGCAAACAGCCATTACAAAATATTTGCCTAGACGCTATCTAAATTTATAAATCTATACGAGGGACTCCAAAATATAAAAAATATTTTACTAACCTGGTTATCTAACATTTAAATAAAAACTTATACGTGCTTCTATGACAAAATTTAAAAAAATTTCGTATACGGGTTATCTAAAACATTGTAAATGGGCACGAGAAAAATATCTAATATTTTGCTATCCAAGCTACCTGAATGTTATAAAAAATTTGTATAAGACAATTAAACCAGCGAGGCTATATAAATTTTAAATTTTAGCTATATCAGGTTATCTGAATTTTTTGAAAAAATTGCAAACAGTCATTACAAAATATTTGCCTAGACGCTATTTAAATTTTCAATTTTACCTATACGAGGGACACCAAAATATAAAAAATTTTTTACTAACCTGGTTGTCTAAAACTAAATTCAATACCCTTACGGGCTTATATGGCAAAATTTAAAAAATTTTCATATGCCTACTGGTTATCTAAATTATTTGGAAAAATTGTAAACGGGGATGACAAATATTTTCCCATCCAGGCTATCTAAAGTTTTTAAAATATTTGTATACAGGCATGAGAATCTTTATTTCGAGGTTATATAAATTTTCAATTGTACTTCTACCAGGGAAACATAATATAAAAAACATTTTACTAACCTGGTTTTCTGAAATTATACTGGATATCTAAATTTTTGAAAAAATTGTAAATCGGCATGACAAAAATTTTCCTATCCAGGCTATCCAAATTTTTTTAAAAATTTGTATACAGGCGTGAGAATTTTTATTTCGAGGCTATATAAATTTTCAATTTTACCTCTACCAGGGACACCATAATATAAAAAATATATTACTAACCTGGTCATCTAAAATTAAATTAAATACGTATACGGGCTTGGATGAGGAAATTTAAAAATTTTCATATACTGGTTATCTAAATTTTTTGGAAAAATTGTAAACGTGTGGGACAAAAGTTTTCCTATCCTATAATAAAAACGAATCGTGCTTCTATGACAAAATTTAAAAAAAAATCGTACACTGGTTATCTAAACTTTTTGAAAACGTTGTAAATGGGCACGACAAAAATATCTAATATTTTGCTATCCAAGCTATCTAAATGTTATGAAAAATTTGTGTAAGACAATTTAACCAGCGAGGCTATCTAAATTTTCAATTTTAGCTATACCAGGTTATCTGAATTTTTTGAAAAAATTGCAAACAGGCAATACAAAATATTTGCCTAGACGCTATATAAATTTTCAATTTTACCTATACGAAGGACACCATAATATAAAAAATATTTTACTAACCTGGTTATCTAACATTTAAATAAAAACTTGTACGTGCTTCTATGACAAAATTTAAAAAAATTTCGTATACGGGTTATCTAAAACATTGTAAATGGGCACGAAAAAAATATCTAATATTTTGCTATCCAAGCTATCTAAATGTTATGAAAAATTTATATAAGACAATTTAACCAGCGAGGCTATCTAAATTTTCAATTTTAGCTATACCAGTTCGGTACCAGGTTATCTGAATTTTTTAAAAAAATTGCAAACCGGCATTACAAAATATTTGCCTAGACGCTATTTAAATTTTCAATTTTACCTATACGAGGGACACCAAAATATAAAAAAATTTTTACTATCCTAATATATATAAAATTTAAGTAAATATGTATACGGGCTTGTATGACAATATTTAAAAAGTTCTCATGTACTGGTTATCTAAATTTTTTGAAAAATTTGTAGAAGGGCATGAGAAATATTTTCCTATCCAGGCTATCCACATTTTTTAAAAATTTGTATACAGGCATGAGAATCTTTATTTCGAGGTTATATAAATTTTCAATTGTACCTCTACCAGGGAAACATAATATAAAAAACATTTTACTAACCTGGTTTTCTGAAATTATACTGGATATCTAAATTTTTGAAAAAATTGTAAATCGGCATGACAAAAATTTTCCTTCCAGGCTATCCAAATTTTTTTAAAAATTTGTATACAGGCATGAAAATCTTTCTTTCGAGGTTATATAAATTTTCAATTGTACCTCTACCAGGGAAACATAATATAAAAAACATTTTACTAACCTGGTTTTCTGAAATTATACTGGATATCTAAATTTTTGAAAAAATTGTAAATCGGCATGACAAAAATTTTCCTATCCAGGCTATCCAAATTTTTTTAAAAAGTTATAAACGGGCAAGACAATAATGTTCCTATCCAGGCTTTTAAATTTTTTGAAAAATTTGTATACAGACATGAGAAAATTTTGCCATCATGGCTATCTAAATTTTCAAATTTACCTTTACTAGGGGTACAAAAATAAAAAATATTTTACTAACCTGATTTTCTAAAATTAAAATAAATACGTACACGGGCTTATTTGGCAAAATTAAAAAAATTTTGATATACAGGTTATCTAATTTTTTTGAAAAAATTGTAAACAGGCATGACAAAAATTTTCCTATCCAGGCTATATAAATTTTAAAATTTCCATATAGACATGAGAAAATATTACAATTGAAGATATCTGAATTTGCAATTTTACGTGTACCAGGGACACCAAAATATTAAATATATTTAACTAACCTGTTTATCTAAAATTAAATTATATACGTATACGGGCTTGTATTACAAAATTTAAAAAATTTTCGTATACTGGCTATCTAATTTACCATGCAATTTTACCTGTCCAGGCTATAAAAATATTTTGATATACAGGTTAGCTAAATTATTTGGAAAAATTGTAAACGGGCATAACAAAAATTTTCCTATCCAGGCTGTTTAAATTTTTTTTAAAAATATGTATACACCAAAATATAAAAAATATATTACTAACCTGGTCATCTAAAATTAAATTAAATACGTATACGTGCTTGGATGAGGAAATTTAAAAATTTTCATATACTGGTTATCTAAATTTTTTGGAAAAATTGTAAACGTGTGGGACAAAAGTTTTCCTATCCTATAATAAAAACGTATCGTGCTTCTGTGACAAAATTTAAAAAAAATTCGTACACTGGTTATCTAAACTTTTTGAAAACGTTGTAAATGGGCACGACAAAAATATCTAATATTTTGCTATCCAAGCTATCTAAATGTTATGAAAAATTTGTGTAAGACAATTTAACCAGCGAGGCTATCTAAATTTTCAATTTTAGCTATACCAGGTTATCTGAATTTTTTGAAAAAATTGCAAACAGGCATTACAAAATATTTGCCTAGACGCTATATAAATTTTCAATTTTACCTATACGAAGGACACCATAATATAAAAAATATTTTACTAACCTGGTTATCTAACATTTAAATAAAAATTTATACGTGCTTCTATGACAAAATTTAAAAAAATTTCGTATACGGGTTATCTAAAACATTGTAAATGGGCACGAAAAAAATATCTAATATTTTGCTATCCAAGCTATCTAAATGTTATGAAAAATTTGTATAAGACAATTTAACCAGCGAGGCTATCAACTCTTCATTCTACCTTTGTTGTGAACACATCGGTATATAACCGTATCTCTAGAGTTTAATTACAATTTTAATTTTAATATTTTCTTTTCTTTTTATTCAAAAATTTACGCACTTAATTCTTTTTCTTTTTTTAAAAATTTTTAAATTTAAAATAATATAATTTCTTTATTGTGTTGTGATGGTGTTTTACTTTATTTAATATATTTCTCTCCATTATTGGATTACCGAGCCGCACTTCTAATGGTGGCAAGATAAGTATTTCAATTTTCACTTTTATTATATTATTTTGTTTTTTTTTTTTTTTATATTACTCTAAATATTTGATGTAAAGAAAAAAAATACTTTAACTAAACAAAACTATCACATAACTAACACAAATTTTTTTGTCGATTTTCAATATTACAAACATTAACTTTTTTTTCTTTATATATAGTTTAAGAACTTTTATTTTATTTTTAAAATTAAATAAATTTTATTCTATTTTTTAAAACACGCGTCGGATTTGTTTTGTTTACAATTAATAACTTGTCAAATTCAATTTTTTTTTATAATTTATTTCTCATTTCATACATCTCCTAGCAGTAAACAAAACAAATATATCCATCTCCCTTCCTCTTATGTATGGATGTTGATGCTCTAAATTAATTACTTAATAATTCTCAATTTTTTATATTTTTTTTTTATAATAGTATTGATGATTGTAAATTAGATTACACTAAGATTATTACACTAAATATAATTTTATGTGTTGATCTCTTCTTACTTAAATAAATCAATACTAATTATGATATTTAAACATTAAATTTTTCTCTTCTTAAACATAAAATTTTTTTTTTTTTATATTAAAATCTAAAATACATGTGGTTTTACTTTGTGTGAGTTTGCGACTGTAACTTCGTTCAATAAGGGCACATATAGTGTTTCGCCATTATATCGTGCAAGATAAAAACTGTTGAACTTTGATATAAGTCGTTTTCTCACTTTGAGTAAAATTAAATTAACCGGTGTTAATCATTAATTAAGGTGGTCAAATCGTACATATTTATTTTTAATTTCTAAATTTTTAAATTCTTCTTTCCTTTATTTGTTTTAAAATTCAAATATAATTTTCTTTCAATTTCAAATTAAGAAAAATTTCGGTTTTTACTTTTATTTCATTTTTCTATTCTTAAAATCTTTCTATTTTTAAAAATTTTTTATTTTTTTTTGATTTTTAAAATTTTGTATTCATTTTCTGTATCAAAATTGCCAACTTTTGTATTAATTTTTGTAACATACGTGGGTTGCAGACGAATTTTCATGCCGTAGAATGCCATTTAAACTCTTCAAAACCAGCTATCCTAGCCCTATGTGAAACGCAAGTTAGTGGCCAAAAAGATAATTTTAGTATTACAGGCTACTCAATTGTTTCACACTTCGTCCCTAAAAGAGGCATCGCTATCTTCATTAAAAATGACATAGTTTTCAACATTCTTCATAAATATAAAGCTTCTAGCCCAACCTTCCATTACATTTGGGTCAAAATTCTCGTTGGAAAACATGTCATACATTTCTGTTTCTTATACAGATCACCCAACTCAAATGAACATGAAACTGCTACGGAGATTGAAAATCTCTCTAACCAGATTAATGAAATTTTGGAGTCATGCCCAAAAACTGAAATAGTTCTGGCTGGGGATTTCAATATCCATAACAGAGATTGGCTTCATTTTTCAAGTAATTCTTCTTTGAGCCAAAACTCAATTGGGAAGCAAGTTGAACTGTTCTCATCAATGTTCCACCTTTCTCAACTTGTTCAAAATCCCACTAGGGTCCCTGACCGTGCTGATCAAGAAGGTTACCTCTTGGATCTGTTTCTGACTACACATCCTGAAAAGTATGTGGTTTCAGTTGGTTGTCCACTGGGGGGCTCCGACCATTGTTTGGTGAAAACAAGCTTCCATATTAACACAGTGATCAATGGAAAGACTCCTCCCAAAAAACTGGTATGGAATTATAATCGTGCCAACTGGGAAGGTTTAAACAACTTTTTTAAAGATTTCGATTGGTCAATGTGTTTTCGCAACAAGAATGTTAACTTTGCTGCAAATGCGATCAGTGAAACCATCTTGCTTGGCATGAGGTTGTTCATACCTCACTCCATGAGAAGTATTCAGCGAAAACCGAATGCATGGTTCAATCGCATTTGTAGTAAAGCAATTCATAATAAGGAGGAGGCTTTTAAACGTTACCAACACGATCGGTCGGAGTCTCACAGGGCCAACTATATAGTGGCCAGAAATAGATGCAAGAGAGTTATCAACAAACAAAAGTTCTTATTCAACCAAAGAATAAAACGTAGGTTGCTCCACATGCCAAAGAACAGCAAGTCCTTTTGGACTTTTACAAAGGGGTTAAAGGAGGACGTAAGCGATTCCTCTTTTCCCCCACTTGTTGATAAAAATAACAGAATTGTGTCAGATTCTAAAGAAAAAGCAAACCTGTTTGGTGAACAATTTGCTTCCAATTCAACACTGACCCAGTCAACACAAAATCCACCTCATATTCCACGCGTTGGCTGTTCCTTTGGTAGAATTTACTTCAGGACACGAACAGTGATGAAAATATTGAAAAATCTTGACGCAAACAAATCGGCCGGTCCGGATGGAATCACTTCAATGGTTCTCAAAAAAACTTATTCCACTATTTCAAAACCTCTCCGCAACCTTTTTTTCCTTTCCTTTACTTCGGGTACTCATCCTGCCCAATGGAAGGTTGCGAATGTTTTTCCAATTCCAAAAAAAGGCAACAAAAGCGATCCCTCAAACTACCGCCCTATTGCTATAACCTCGGTCCTTTCCAAAGTAATGGAAAAAATTGTAAACATAAAGCTTCTGAAATACCTTGATCGCAAAGGTTTGCTCCATGATCGACAATACGGGTTCAGAGCCCGTCGTTCAACCGGTGATCTCATGACTTACCTTTGCGAGAAGCTAAATATCAGTCTTCACCACTCTGGTGAATCTGATGTTGTAGCCTTGGATATATCTAAAGCTTTTGACCGAGTATGGCATGATGCTTTAATAGCAAAATGCGAAGCTTTAGGTTTAGGTAGGGTTTTTCTAAAATGGATTGGAGATTTTCTCTCAAATCGCACAATTCGTGTACTTGTGGATGGTTATACATCCAACCAATTTCAAATAAATGCTGGTGTCCCCCAAGGATCTGTTCTATCCCCAACTCTTTTCTTAATATTTATCAATGACTTACTTTCAATAACCTCCAATCCAATTCACAGTTTCGCAGATGACAGCACCCTTGTGGCTTCCTATGAATTTCATAGTCGCTGTAACATTAATCATCAGATTAACACAACAGCAAAAAATTTCATGACTAGTGAGCTAAACAATGATTTAGCAAAAATCCAAAAATGGGGAGAGTGTAACCGTGTTGATTTCAACACAAAAAAGACCCAATGCTGTTTAATCTCGCGGAAAATTGCAATATCTACCCCCAGCTTGTCATTTCAGGGTATACCTTTGCAGCACACAACAGACCTGAACATTCTGGGTATCGGGTTAAACCAAAAATTGACCTGGTCAAACCACATTTTTGGTATAGCTAAAGATGCAGCTAAATGTTTAGGTTTTTTGTTTCGCTGTAAAACTTACTTTACTGCACCTGATCTTCTAAAAATCTATAAAACTTACATTAGACCAAAAATGGAGTATAATGCACATATTTGGGCTGGAGCCCCCCAAACCGCACTGGGATATCTCGATAAAGTGCAAAATAGAGCTATCCGTCTTATAAATGATCCCAGTGTTACCTCATCGCTCACTCCACTTAACCATCGGCGAACCGTTTGGTCACTAACTCTGTTTTATAGATACCTTGTAGGGACGAACACCTGTTCCAACGAAATCAAACAATTAATGCCTCCCCTAAAAGTTTTTCAACGTGAAACAAGGAGTGCGACAGATGCTCACCCCTACTCAGTTGAATTAGTAAGATGGCGAAACACGGCTTATGGAAATTCGTTTGTTGTGCGTACATCGCGATTATGGAATCAGTTACCATGTAATGTGTTTCCCAAAGTTGGTAGTTTTTATATGTACGATCCAATAAAGTTTAAGAAGAACATTAACATCCATCTTCATGACTTTCCTTTAAATTAATTCCTTTATCCATCATTATTCAAACTCCTAAATCCTAATCCTAATTTCCTTCCCAATCCCGATCCTAAAAACCAAACAATACATTTGTATTTAAGGTCCATACCAAGTTTGGTTTTAAAAAAAGGTGGGTGGTTTTAGTTGGTTAAAGTCCAACACTCCCCAGATGAACCCCGTACAGTGATTCTGGGCGGCTTTCGATGCTTTCCATCAACCTTCGCAAAAAAAAAAAAAAAAAAAAAAAAAAAATCTAAATTTTTAATTTTAGCTATACCAGGTTATCTGAATTTTTTAAAAAAATTGCAAACAGGCATTACAAAATATTTGCCTAGACGCTATTTAAATTTTCAATTTTACCTATACGAGGGACACCAAAATATAAAAAAATTTTTACTATCCTAATATATATAAAATTTAAGTAAATATGTATACGGGCTTGTATGACAATATTTAAAAAGTTCTCATGTACTGGTTATCTAAATTTTTTGAAAAAATTGTAAAAGGGCATGAGAAATATTTTCCTATCCAGGCTATCCACATTTTTAAAAAATTTGTATACAGGCATGAGAATCTTTATTTCGAGGTTATATAAATTTTCAATTGTACCTCTACCAGGGAAACATGATATAAAAAACATTTTACTAACCTGGTTTTCTGAAATTATACTGGATATCTAAATTTTTGAAAAAATTGTAAATCGGCATTACAAAAATTTTCCTTCCAGGCTATCCAAATTTTTTTTAAAATTTGTATACAGGCATGAGAATCTTTATTTCGAGGTTATATAAATTTTCAATTGTACCTCTACCAGGGAAACATAATATAAAAAACATTTTACTAACCTGGTTTTCTGAAATTATACTGGATATCTAAATTTTTGAAAAAATTGTAAATCGGCATGACAAAAATTTTCCTATCCAGGCTATCCAAATTTTTTTAAAAATTTGTTAAAAGACATGAGAAAATTTTATAATCGTGGCTATAAAAATTCTCAATTTTATCTCTACCAGGGACACCAAAATATAAAAAATATTTTACTAACCTGGTCATCTAAAATTAAATTAAATACGTATACGGGCTTGGATGAGAAAATTTTCATATACTGGTTATCAAAATTTTTGAAAAAATTGTAAACGGGCATAACAAAAATTTTCCTATCTAGGCTATTCCAATTTTTTTAAAAATTTGTATACAAGCATGAGAATTTTTAATTTCGAGGCTATATAAATTTTCAATTTTACCTCTACCAGGGACACCAAAATATAAAAAATATATTACTAACCTGGTCATCTAAAATTAAATTAAATACGTATACGGGCTTGGATGAGAAAATTTAAAAATTTTCATATACTGGTTATCTAAATTTTTTTTAAAATTTGTATACAACCATGATAACGTTTTACAATCGGAGCTATCCAAATTTGCAATTTTAGCTGTACCAGGGAAACCAAAAAATATTTTATTAAACTGGTTATCTAAAATTAAATTAAATACGTACAACGGGTTTGTATGACAAAATTTTAAAAATTTTTATATGCCTACTGGTTATCTAAATTTTTTTTAAAAGTTGTAAACGGGCAGGACAATAATGTTCCTATCCAGGCTTTTAAAGTTTTTGAAAAATTTGTATACAGACATGAGAAAATTTTGCCATCATGGCTATCTAAATTTTCAAATTTACCTTTACTAGGGATACCAAAAATAAAAAATATTTTACTAACCTGCTTTTCTAAAATTAAAATAAATACGTATACGGGCTTATATGGCAAAATTAAAAAAATTTTGATATACAGGTTATCTAATTTTTTTGAAAAAATTGTAAACAGGCATGACAAAAATTTTCCTATCCAGGCTATATAAATTTTAAAATTTCCATACAGACATGAAAAATATTACAATTGAAGATATCTGAATTTGCAATTTTACCTGTACCAGGGACACCAAAATATTAAATATATTTAACTAACCTGTTTATCTTAAATAAAATTATATACGTATACGGGCTTGTATTACAAAATTAAAAAAATTTTCGTACACTGGCTATCTAATTTACCATGCAATTTTACCTGTACCAGGGACACCAAAATATAAAAAATATTTTACTAACCTGAATATCGAACATTAAAATAAAAACGTATCGTGCTTCTATGAAAAAATTTAAAAAAAATTCGTATAGTGGTTATATAAACATTTTGAAAACATTGTAAATGGGCACGAAAAAAATATCTAATATTTTGCTATCCAAGCTATCTAAATGTTATGAAAAATTTGTGTAAGACAATTTTACCAGCGAGGCTATCTAAATTTTCAATTTTAGCTATACCAGATTATCTGAATTTTTTGAAAAAATTGCAAAGAGGCATTACAAAATATATTCCTAGACGCTATCTAAATTTTCAATTTTACCTATACGAGGGACACCAAAATATAAAAAATATTTTACTAACCTGGTTATCTAACATTTAAATAAAAACGTATACGTGCTCCTATGACAAAATTTAAAAAAATTTCGTATACTGGTTATCTAAACATTTTGGAAACATTGTAAATGGGCACGACAAAAATATCTAATATTTTGCTATCCAAGCTATCTAAATGTTATGAAAAATTTGTATAAGACAATTTAACCAGCGAGGCTATCTAAATTTTCAATTTTAGCTATACCAGGTTATCTGAATTTTTTGAAAAAATTGCAAACAGGCATTACAAAATATTTGCCTAGACGCTATTTAAATTTCCAATTTTACCTATACGAGCGAAACCAAAATATAAAAAATATTTTACTAACCTGGATATGTAACATTTAAATAAAAACTTATACGTGCTTCTGTGACAAAATTTAAAAATTTTCATATACTGGTTATCTAAATTCTTTAAAATAATTGTAAACGATCCTGACAAAAATCTTACCTAGAGGCTTTCTAAATTTACAAATTTTCTTATACCAGGGACACAAAAAAAATTTTTAATCACAGGTTATCTAAATTTTTTGAAAAAAGTGTAATCGGGCATGATAAAAATTTTTCCAACCAGGCTATCCAAATTTTTCGAAAAAATCTACTATCGTGGCTATATAAATTATTAATTTTAGGTGTGCCAAGGATACCAAAAAATTAAAAATATTTAAAATAAAATTGAAAACGGGCATGAGAAAAAATTGTAAACGGGCATGAGAAATATTTTCCTATCCAGGTTATCTAAATTTTTTGAAGAAATTGAAAAACGGGCATGACAAGAATTTTCCGTCAAGCCTATCTAAATTTTTTTAAAAATTTGTAACAGGCAAGAGAAAATTTTACTATCAAGGAAGTATAAATTTTTAATTTTACCTATACCAGGGACAGGAAAAAATATATAATATTTTACTAACCTGTTTATTTAAAATTAAAATAATTAAATAAATTTTTCAAGAAATGGTAAACAGGTATGAGAAAATTTTCCAATCTAGGCTATTAAAATTTTTTTAAAAATTTGTATGTCGAAATTTTACTATCAAAACTATATAAATTTTCAAAGGTACCTATATCAGGAACACCAAAAAATAAAAAAAAAATTTTACTAATTATCTAAACATGAGAAATGCCCTTATAGGCATAAGAAAATCTTACAATTCTGGCTAAATATAAAAGAAAATGAAAAAATAAAAAATATTTTCTAACCTGGTTGTCCAAAACTAAATTCAATACCTATACTAGCTTGTATGACAAAATTTAAAAAATTTTCATATACCGGTTATTTAAAGTTTTTGGAAAAATTGTTAAGGGCATTCCAAAACTTTTTCTATCCAAGCTTTACAAATTTTTTGAACAATTTTTAAACGACATGAGATAATTTTGGTTATTTAAATTTTTAAATTTATCAGTGCCAGAGACACCAAAAAATAGTTTACTAACCAGGTTATCTAAAATTAAAATAAAAATGCATACAGCTGTATGACAAAATTTAAAAAAAATCGTATACTGGTTATCTAAAACATTGTAAATGGGCACGAGAAGAATATCTAATATTTTGCTTACCAAGCCATCTAAATGTTATGAAAAATTTGTATAAGACAATTTAAGCAGCTAGGCTATCTTAATTTTCAATTTTAGCTATACCAAGTATCTGAATTTTTTGAAAAATTGTAAACAGACTTGACAAAATTTTAGCCTAGACGCTATCTAAATTTTCAATTTTACATATACGAGGGACACCAAAATATATAAAATTTTTTACTATCCTAATATATATAAAATTTAAGTAAATATGTATCCGGGCTTTTATGACAATATTTAAAAAGTTCTCATATATTGGTTATCTAAATTTTTTGAGAAAATTGTAAACAGGGATAACAAAAATTTTCCTATCCAGGCTATTTAAATTTTTTTAAAAATTTGTATGCAGGCATGAGAATTTTTATTTCGAGGCTATATAAATCTTCAATTTTACCTCTACCGGGGATACCAAAATATAAAAAATATATTACCAACCTGGTCATCTAAAATTAAATTAAATACGTATATGGGCTTGGATGAGAAAATTTAAAAATTTTCATATACTGGTTATCTAAATTTTTTGAAAAAATTGTAAACGTGTGGGACAAAAGTTTTCCTATCCAGGCTATAAAAATATTTTGTTATACAGGTTATCTAAATTTTTTGGAAAAATTGTAAACGTGCATAACAAAAATTTTCCTATCCAGGCTATTTAAATTTTTTTAAAAATTTGTATACAACCATGATAAAATTTTACAATCGGAGCTACCTAAATTTGCAATATTATAGCTGTACCAGGGACATAAAAAAAATTTTTTACTAAACTGGTTATCCAAAATTAAATTAAATACGTATAACGGGTTTGTATGACAAAATTTTAAAAATTTTCATATGACTACTGGTTATCTAAATTTTTTTAAAAAGTTGTAAACGGGCAAGACAATAATGTTCCTATCCAGGCTTTTAAATTTTTTGAAAAATTTGTATACAGACATGAGAAAATTTTGCCATCATGGCTATCTAAATTTTCAAATTTACCTTTACTAGGGATACCAAAAATAAAAAATATTTTACTAACCTGCTTTTCCAAAATTAAAATAAATACGTATACGGGCTTGGATGAGAAAATTTAAAAATTTTCATATACTGGTTATCTAAATTTTTTGGAAAAATTGTAAACGTGTGGGACAAAAGTTTTCCTATCCTATAATAAAAACGTATCGTGCTTCTATGACAAAATTTAAAAAAAATTCGTATACTGGTTATCTAAACTTTTTGGAAACATTGTAAATGGGCAACACAAAAATATCTAATATTTAGCTATCCAAGCTATCTAAATGTTATGAAAAATTTGTGTAAGAGAATGTAACCAGCGAGGCTATCTAAATTTTCAATTTTAGCTATACCAGGTTATCTGAATTTTTTGAAAAAATTGCAAACAGGCATTACAAAATATTTGCCTAGACGCTATTTAAATTTTCAATTTTACCTATATGAGGGACACCAAAATATAAAAAATATTTTACTAACCTGGATATGTAACATTTAAATAAAAACTTATACGTGCTTCTATGACAAAATTTAAAAATTTTCATATACTGGTTATCTAAATTCTTTGAAATAATTGTAAACGATCATGACAAAAATCTTACCTAGAGGCTTTCTAAATTTTCAAATTTACTTATACCAGGGACACCAAAAATATTTTTAATCGACTGGTTATCTAAATTTTTTTAAAAAATTATAATCGGGCATGACAAAAATTTTTCTATCCAGGCTATCCAAATTTTTCGAAAATTTTGTAAATAGACACGAGAAAATCTACTATCGTGGCTATATAAATTTTCAATTTTAGGTGTGCCAAGGATACCAAAAAATAAAAAATTTTTAATTGTCCTGAGTATCTAAAATTAAAATAAAATTGCATACAGCTGTATGACAAAATTTAAAACATTTTCATGTACTGGTTATCTAAATTTTTTGAAAAAATTGTAAACGGGCATGAGAAATATTTTCCTATCCAGGTTATGTAAATTTTTTGAAGAAATTGAAAAACGGGCCTGACAAGAATTTTCCTATCAAGCCTATTTAAAATTTTTTTAAAAATTTGTAACATGCAAGAGAAAATTTTACTATCAAGGAAGTATAAATTTTTAATTTTACCTATACCAGGGACGGGAAAAAATATATAATATTTTACTAACCTGTTTATTTAAAATTAAAATAATTAAATAAATTTTTCAACAAATGGTAAACAGGTATGAGAAAAATTTCCAATCTAGGCTATAAAAATTTCTTTAAAAATTTGTATACAGGTACTTATGTCGAAATTTTACTATCAAAGCTATATAAATTTTCAAAGGTACCTATATCAGGAACACCAAAAAATATTTTACTAACTTTCTAAACATGAGAAATGCCTTTATAGGCATAAGAAAATCTTAAAACTAAATTCAATACCTATACGGGCTTGTACAGTGAATAGTGTTTTAAGCCACAACAAATGACTATCGAAGAAAACTGGAATGCTTTTAAATCAATAATGTTAACAACAAGTGAAATAATCCTAGGTCATAGACCAAAAGAGAAAAAAGAATGGTTATCGGAAGTTACCTGGAAATTGATAGAAGAAAGAAAAAATGCAAAGCATATTAAAAACAACGCCAAAACACGGAAACAAAAAGAAAATGCTGTTAAAATCTATAGTAAATATAACACTGAAGTGAAAAAGTCCTGCAGAAGAGACAAGCGAAATTGGGTAAACGAACTAGCTAACCAAGCCGAAAAAGCAGCTGCAACAAATAATATTAAGCTACTATACGATACCAATCGTAAACTATCAGGAGCTTAATTAAGTAATAACCGTGCAATAGTAAGTAAAAATGGAATTAGTATCACAAATCGAACAGAACAGTTGCAAAGATGACATGAACAGTTCAGTGAGTGCTATAAATCTCACAGTCAACTGGCATTCTCTGAATATAATAATGAAATATTAACAGCAGCACAAAGGGTATCCAATTTAAATACATACCCTCCCAATATTGAAGAAATAAAAACAGCAGTGAAAACGATGAAATCCAATAAATCACCAGGTTTTGATTAAATTACCGCAGAAATGTTAAAGGCAGACCCAAATCTAACAGCACGTATGCTACATCCAATTTTTCAAAAAATATGGCAAACAGAGTCGGTACCTAAAGACTGGCTTGAAGGAATTTTAATAAAATTACCTAAAAAAGGTAACCTGTCCATCTGTGATAACTATAGAGGGATAACACTACTATCTATTCCATCGAAAGTTCTCTCAAAAATACTGTGGAACAGAATCAACACTAAACTAGATGAAACAATCCGAAAACAGCAATCTGGATTTCGCCCTAATAGATCATGCGTGGATCAAATCAATACACTCCGAATTATCATAGAACAGGTGAATGAATGGCAATCCACATTAAAACTAGCTTTCGTAGATTTCAAGTCTGCATTTGATACTATGAAATCTGTTCTGTTATACGGTTGCGAAACGTTGTTAGTAACGGAGGAACTTACCAGCTAAATTCAAAGCTTCGTTAACACCTATCTCCGTCGAATTATGAAAATATGGTGGCCAAACAGAATTAGAAACGAGGAATTACATGCCAGATGCAACCCAGTACCTATAGCAGAGCAGATTTTGACAAGCAAATGGAAATGGATTGGTCATACACTCAGAAAAGATCAGTCCGAAATCTGCAGGCAAGCGCTTGATTGGAACCCGCAAGGTGCAAGATAACACGGGCGTCCGAAAACCTCGTGGAAAAGAACAATTCTATCCGAAATTACCAAATCAATAAAAACATGTGTTGAAATAAAAATGATCGCACAGAACCGTACTGAATGGAAGGATTTTGTTAAGGCTCTTTGCTCCACTAGGAGCTATAGAAATTAGTTGTATACGGGCTTGTATGACAAAATTTAAAAAATTTTCATATACCGGTTATCTAAAATTTTTGGAAAAATTGTGAAGGGCATTCCAAAAATTTTCCTATCCAAGCTATACAAATTTTTTGAACAATTTTTAAACGACTTGAGAAAATTTTGGCTATTTAAATTTTTAAATTTACCGGTGCCAGAGACACCAAAAAATAGTTTACTAACCAGGTTATCTAAAATAAAAATAAAAATGCATACAGCTGTATGACAAAATTTAAAAAAATTCGTATACTGGTTATCTAAAACATTGTAAATGGGCACGAGAAAAATATCTAATATTTTGCTATCCAAGCTATCTAAATGTTATGAAAAATTTGTATAAGACAATTTAACCAGCTAGGCTATCTAAATTTTCAATTTTAGCTATACCAAGTATCTGAATTTTTTGAAAAATTGTAAACAGGCTTGACAAAATTTTTGCCTAGACGCTATCTAAATTTTTAATTTTACCTATACGAGGGACACCAAATTATAAAAAATTTTTTACCATCCTAATATAATAAAATTTAAGTAAATATGTATACGGGCTTGTATGACAATATTTAAAAAGTTCTCAAATACTGGTTATCTAAATTTTTTGAGAAAATTGTAAACGGGATAACAAAAATTTTCCTATCCAGGCTATTCACATTTTTTTAATAATTTGTATACAGGCATGAGAATTTTTATTTCGAGGTTATATAAATTTTCAATTGTACCTCTACCATGGAACCAAAATATAAAAAACATTTTACCAACCTGGTTTTCTGAAACTATACTGGATATTTAAATTTTTGAAAAAATTGTAAATCGGCATAACAAAAATTTTCCTATCCAGGCTATCCAAATTTTTTTAAAAATTTGTTAACAGACATGAGAAAATTTTATAATCGTGGCTATACAAATTCTCAATTTTATCTCTATCAGGGACACCAAATTTTTAAAGGTACCTATATCAGGAACACCAAAAAATAAAAAATATTTTACTAACTTTCTTAACATGAGAAATGCCTTTATAGGCATAAGAAAATCTTACAATTCTGGCTAAATATAAAATAAAATGAAAAAATAAAAAATATTTTACTAACCTGGTTGTCTAAAACTTAATTCAATACCTATACGGGCTTGTACAGTGAATAGTGCTTTAACATCAGAATTAAACAAATGCTACGATGAAACTAATAACCCACAACAAATGACTATCGAAGAAAACTGGAATGCTTTTAAATCAATAATGTTAACAACAAGTGAAAAAATCCTAGGTCATAGACCAAAAGAGGAAAAATAATGGTTATCGGAAGTTACCTGGAAATTGATAGAAGAAAGAAAAACGCAAAGCATATTAAAAACAACACCAAAACACGGAAACAAAAAGAAAATGCTGTTAAAATCTATAGTAAATATAACACTGAAGTGAAAAAGTCCTGCAGAAGAGACAAGCGAAATTGGGTAAACGAATTAGCTAACCAAGCCGAAAAAGCAGCTGCAACAAATAATATTAAGCTACTATACGATACCAATCGTAAACTATCAGGAGCTAAATTAAGTAATAACCGTCCAATAGTAAGTAAAAATGGAATTAGTATCACAAATCGAACAGAACAGTTGCAAAGATGGCATGAACACTTCAGTGAGTGCTATAAATCTCACAGTCAACTGGCATTCTCTGAAAATAATAATGAAATATTAACAGCAGCACAAAGGGTGTCCAATTTTAATACATACCCTCCCAATATTGAAGAAATCAAAACAGCAGTGAAAACGATGAAATCCAATAAATCACCAGGTTTTGATCAAATTACCGAAGAAATGTTAAAGGCAGACCCAAATCTAACAGCACGTATGTGGGATTGCATATTATTTCAATAATATAAATCTCTTACCTATATCCAGTGGCAGCATAAATTTTACTTCGTTGTCTCAGCAATATTTAATTTTGTAATCTCAGCATAGCAGCACCTAAAAAGAATATCATTTAATTTTTAAAGAAAGAATATATTATTATAATACTTATCTTTTGACACTCCATATCTCTAGTAGCTCAGAGATATTTTATTCCAAACGGCAACCAGCATCCTATTTGTTTTATTTTAATATTTTTATTTACTATTTGTAAAACATGTTTGTTTACAAATAGTAAATAATTATTTTAGACAGTTGTCATTGCTGACGGATAGAATGAAACGTCGATAGAATGAAACATGGAACGAAACAAAAGGCAAGATGTTGACGAATGACACTAGTGGATCTAGCTAATGATAAAAAGAATTTTCAAGATCAAAAGTTTATTCACCTTTTCTTTTTTTTCATATATTTTACTAAACGGTTATTTACTTTTTCTTTTTTTTTATTTAAAAGCTGTTACTTCCAAAAATGTAAAAGGAGGAAAAGAAAGTAGAAGAAAGCAGAGTATATACGTGGACGTGGATAATAATACAAGCGGGAAGTAGTTAAATTTTTAAAAGAAGATAAAGGAGTTAAATTTTTAAAGAAGATAATAAAAATAATTTATAAAGAAAGTTATAATTTATATCTTTGACGTTATTGTTAATATTGAAATTTGTATTGAAAAAACCTATTTAGTGAGATTAACGTAATTTTTTTAAACATTATTAAAACATAAAACATTGAAAAAACTTATTTAGTGAGATTAACTTTATTTTTTTAACATTATTAAAATATAATTATTTTGTGATTTATAAACTAAATGAAATAAAAGAACTAGTTTTTAATTTTTATATATAACAAGAAAGTGTTTTAATTCAAATCTTATTTTTTTATCCAATCCTACATTTGGGGGCTCAACCGGGATAATCCAGAATTGATCCAGGATTGGACGTTCGATCTAGTGATCTAAAAAAAAAAAAAGAACATTTAAACAGGTGAATATTAAAAAAAAAATTTTATATAAACGTAGAGATATATATAAAAAAAAAAAAACTTTTGAGATTACATATATAAAAGTGAATAAAATAAAATATATATAAGATAAGATAGATAAAAATTTTTTTTGAAGATTATATATATAAAAAATTTATTTTAACGATAAACGGTGAATACAAAAATAAAATATATTTTAAGAAATAAGACAGTAAATATATATTTAAAGTAGAACGTGGATTACTTAAAAATTATTTAGAACGTGGATTACTTAAAAAATTATTTAGAACGTGGATTACTTTATTAATAAAAAAATATATATTTAACATACACAAAAACTTTGAACATTTAATTTTTTTTATATATAATTGTTTTGCGAGTATTTAATAAAATTTAAAAAATGAGTTCTAGACGTAGACTAAGTCGTCAAAATAGCGATTTGTCGGTAGTGAACGAAGTAATACGTGAATCGAGTAGATTTAGTACCGAAACTAATTCTCAAATTAAATTTAGTTTCAATGATTTTGAAACTTTGTTAAGAAAATTTACGGGAAAAGAAACCATTAGTGTACGAAAATGGTTTTCGGAATTCGAACAATATGCTTACACGTTTCACCTCAATGACTTAGAAAAATATATAGTGTGTAAAAGGTTATTAGAAGGTGACGCGAAACTGTTCGTGGAATGTGAAGCGAAACCTTTAAACTTTCACACATTAAAAGAAGCTCTATTAAATGAATTTCAACCAAAAATGAATAGTGCTGAAGTTCATAGTAAGTTACAAGCGCGAAAGAAAAACGCTAACGAGTCGTATCGCGAACTTCTATACAAAATGATCGATATAGCTTCGCAAGCTGAAGTCGATGAAATATCGGTTATTAGCTACACCATAAACGGTATAAACGATACGCCCGCTAATAAGTCAACTCTGTACGGCGCGAAAAATTATGCAGAGTTCAAGGAAAAATTAGCCGTGTATGAAAAAATTAAAACAGATACAAATCGAAATAATAATCTAAAACATGTTGACGCGAAAATTATCGAAGTGCCGAAAAGAAATAATTTTACTAACAAAATGTCGCGCGCGAATAAATATTGCTTTAACTGTGGATCATCAGCACATGAATTTCACAGTTGTCCAGAAAAAGAACGAGGACCGAAATGTTTCGAGTGTAACCAGTTTGGACACAAAAAACCGGATTGTCCAAACAAGAAGCGTCCGATAGCCAGAACAAATGCAGCTAATACAAATAATAATTGTGTTTTACTAAAGGTGAACAACGTTGTGATGAAAGGTTTAATAGATACTGGAAGCGATATTTGTTTGATTAAAGAAGCATATATTAATTTAATTAAACCTTTATCTATTCTCAGAAACAATCAGATAGCAATATCAGGGGTAGGTTCTAATATTTTCAGCAAAGGTTGTTGCAACATGGAAATTCAAATAAATGAAGATACTTACCAAAATGTTGAGGTACACATAATTGATAACAACAGCATGAAGTTTCCTGTTATCATAGGTATGAGTTTGCTAAAACACTCTGTAGTCAAAATAAGTGGTGGTGTCATTTCCGTAAAGAAGAATAGCACTTCAACAGTCAACACTAAAAAAGAAGAAAACGATTGTTATTTAGCTGAAATAAAATTAGAAGATGAGTTTACTTACCAAGATCTGCCAGGATTAGCCAATTTGGAAAAAGGTAAATATAAGGAAATTGTAAATTTAATTGAAAATTACTCGCCGGTAACAATGATAAAATCACCCATTCAAATGAAAATTCTGCCGTTGGACAATAAGCCCGTGTTTCAGAGTCCAAGAAGATTCCCACCTGTAGAACAAAAAATAATTAATGACCAAGTGCAAGAATGGCTCAGGAATGGTATAGTTACCGAAAGCTCGTCGGATTATGCCAGCTCAAAAAGAAGGATGGTTCCAACAGACTTTGTGTGGATTTTAGAGGAGTCAATAAGAAAATACACAAGGATCATTTTCCATTGCCAGTCATCGATGACCAAATAGACAAGCTACAAGGAGCAAGAATCTTCACCACGCTGGATTTAGAAAATGGATTTTTCCATGTCAGCATAGAGGAGAATAGTCGGAAATTCACAGCATTTGTCACACAGAGAGGAAAATTTGAATTTTTGAGAGTTCCGTTTGGATTATGTAACTCTCCTAGTGTTTTCCAAAGATTTATCAATTTTACATTTAAGGACTTAATAAATAAAGAGTATGTAATAACTTATATAGACGACTTAATAATTCCAGCTAAAACTGAGAAAGAGGCGATAATAAAATTAAAAGAAGTATTACGAGTTGCCGCTCAAAGTGGATTAAAAATTAAGTGGACAAAATGCCAATTTCTACAAAGAGAAGTGGAGTATCTAGGATATATAATAAAAGATGGAACAATATCACCGTCCAACTCCAAAACTAAGGCAGTCAAAAATTTCCCGGAACCCAAGATAGCAAAGCAGGTTCAAAGCTTTTTAGGCTTAACGAGCTATTTTAGGAAATTTATCCCACAACACTCAATCATTGCAAAACCGCTAAGTGACATGCTCAAGAAGGATGTTAAATTTAAATTTGACAACACCGAGAGGAGTTCTTTCGAAAAATTAAAAAATATTTTAAGCACATCACCCGTTTTAAAAATTTTTAGCTATGAAGACTATGCTGAGTTACATACGGATGCTTGCAAATTTGGAACAGCAGCTGTCTTATTACAAAGAGATCCAGGAGATGGAGCGTTACACCCGGTACACTATTCAAGCAAAAAAACAACAGATGCACAACAAAAGTGGAGTAGCTATGAACTGGAAGTACTAGCTGTGGTGGAAGCGGTGAAAAAATTTAGAACATATTTACTAGGGAAAAAATTTAAGTTGATAACGGATTGCAAGGCGTTTACAATGACACTAAATAAAAAGGATTTAGTAACACGAGTGGCACGTAGGTCGTTGCTGTTAGAAGACTTTGACTATGAAGTGGAACACCGAGAAGGCACAAGAATTCGCCATGTTGATGCATTAAGCAGAAATCCGGTAACTTACTGTGTTGAAATGAAAAACAATTTTATATGTCAATTACAGGAATTACAAATGAAAGATGAAAAGTTAGCCGCGATAATAGAACTATTGTAACATGGTCAATAAAAAGATTTTGTCATTCACCATAATATTTTGGCCAAAGATGTAAATGGAAAAATTTTATATGTTGTTCCAGAGGGGATGAAAAATTCGTTGGTAAGATCAATACACGAAAATGGTCATTTTCATTTTGCGAAAATGAGAAAAAAAATTGAAGAAGAATTTTATATGCCTGATCTGAAAAGAAGAATAGATGTTTGCATTGGAAACTGTGTCGAATGTATTTTGGCAGAAAGAAAGAGCGGAAAACAAGAAGGTCTACTCAACCCAATACCCAAAGGGGATACACCGTTGGACACGTTTCATATTGATCATGTAGGGCCCATGAGTACAACTAAGAAGGGTTACCGATATGTGTTGGCAATAGTTGATGGATTTTCCAAGTTTTGTTGGTTGTTCCCTACAAAAAGTTTAAATGCAGAGGAAGTAATAAAGAAATGTGAAATAATTGCCAGTACATTTGGTTATCCATCGCGGATAATTTTTGATAGAGGAGGAGCGTACATATCAAATCAATTCCGTGAGTATTGTCAATCACATGACACTAAACTTTACTTCATAGCCACAGGAGTTCCAAGAGGTAATGGTCAGGTGGAACGTCTACACAAAACTACAGTTGCAGTTCTAACGAAATTATCGTTAAACCAACCTGAAAAATGGTACACGCATATTACAGATGTACAAAGAATTTTAAATAGCACTTTTCATCGCTCTATTCAAACAACACCATTTGAACTCATGTTAGGAACTAAAATGAAAACAAAGAATGATAAAAATATAATACAGCTAATAGAAGAAGAATGGATTCAACAATTTCAAAATGAACGCAGTGAAGCAAGAGAACAGGCCAAGTTGGACATTATCAAAATTCAGGCCGAAAATAAAAGAAATTCTGATCGCAAAAGAAAAGCAGCAATAAAATATAATTTAGGAGATTTAGTTGCAATCGAACGTACACAATTTGGAGTTGGTATTAAAATTAAACAAAAATTTTTTGGTCCATATCGAGTGACAGCTATTAAAGGATCTGATAGGTACACAGTGCAAAAGGAAGGCGAACACGACGGTCCAACCAATACTGAATGCAGTGCTGACAAAATGAAATTATGGGTGCAATACGAAACTGATAGCGATCTGAATCAATCCGAGGCGGATTAAAATACAGGATGGCCGAATGTGTGATTGCATATTATTTCAATAATATAAATCTCTTACCTATATCCAGTGGCAGCATAAATTTTACTTCGTTGTCTCAGCAATATTTAATTTTGTAATCTCAGCATAGCAGCACCTAAAAAGAATATCATTTAATTTTTAAAGAAAGAATATATTTTTATAATACTTATCTTTTGACACTCCATATCTCTAGTAGCTCAGAGATATTTTATTCCAAACGGCAACCAGCATCCTATTTGTTTTATTTTAATATTTTTATTTACTATTTGTAAAACATGTTTGTTTACAAATAGTAAATAATTATTTTAGACAGTTGTCATTGCTGACGGATAGAATGAAACGTCGATAGAATGAAACATGGAACGAAACAAAAGGCAAGATGTTGACGAATGACACTAGTGGAGCTAGCTAATGATAAAAAGAATTTTCAAGATCAAAAGTTTATTCACCTTTTCTTTTTTTTCATATATTTTACTAAACGGTTATTTACTTTTTTTTTTATTTAAAAGCTGTTACTTCCAAAAATATAAAAGGAGGAAAAGAAAGTAGAAGAAAGCAGAGTATATACGTGGACGTGGATAATAATACAAGCGGGAAGGAGTTAAATTTTTAAAAGAAGATAAAGGAGTTAAATTTTTAAAGAAGATAATAAAAATAATTTATAAAGAAAGTTATAATTTATATCTTTGACGTTATTGTTAATATTGAAATTTGTATTGAAAAAACCTATTTAGTGAGATTAACGTAATTTTTTTAAACATTATTAAAATATAAAACAATGAAATAAACTTATTTAGTGAGATTAACTTTATTTTTTTAACATTATTAAAATATAATTATTTTGTGATTTATAAACTAAATGAAATAAAAGAACTAGTTTTTAATTTTTATATATAACAAGAAAGTGTTTTAATTCAAATCTTATTTTTTTATCCAATCCTACACGTATGCTACATCCAATTTTTCAAAAAATATGGCTAGCAGAGTCGGTACCTAAAGACTGGAAATCGAAAGTTCTCTCAAAAATACTATGGAACAGAATCAACAATAAACTAGATGAAACAATCCGAAAATAGCAATCTGGTTTTCGCCCTAAAGATCATGCGTGGATCAAATCAATACACTCCGAATAGTCATAGAACAGGTGAATGAATGGCAATCCACATTAAAACTAGCTTTCGTAGACTTCAAGTCTGCATTTGATACTATACATCAAGAATATATATAGGACTCGCTTAAAATTAGAGGAGTGCCAATGAAGTTGATACGGCTTATCCGAGCACAGTACGAAGGATTTAAATGCAGGATTCTACATCAAGGTCAACTATCTGAGCCGATAAATATTGATTGTGGAGTCAGACAGGGTTGCCTGCTGTCAACAATTCTATTTTTAATTGTGCTCGATGACATACTAAGTGCTGCCATTGACGATTTAAACAGAGGCATATTTTGGAATTTCGGGGAACATCTAGAAGATCTTGACTATGCGGACGATATATGCCTACTATCAACCAGAAATACCGATCTGCAGGAAAAATTGAACGATTTGGCACAAGAGTCTGAACTGCGCGGACTAAAAGTCAATGTAAAGAAAACAAAAGCAATGAAAGTAAACTCACCTAATGTAAACAATTTGATGTTATATGATGAAGAAATATCTAATTTTACCAACTTTTGTTACCTTGGTAGCGTAATAACGCCTGAGGCAGGAGCAAAAGCAGATTTGACCGCTAGAATAAATAAAGCTAAACAAGTGTTTGCACAACTTCGAAAAACCTGAAAGTCTGCAATCATCTCTAAGGAAACAAAAATTAAAATATTTGATTCAAACGTCAAATCTGTTCCGTTATACGGTTGCGAAAAGTGGTTAGTAACGGAGGAACTTACCAGCTAAATTCAAAGCTTCGTTAACACCTATCTCCGTCGAATTATGAAAATATGGTGGCCAAACAGAATTAGAAACGAGGAATTACATGCCAGATGCAACCAAGTACCTATAGCAGAGCAGATTTTGACAAGAAAATGGAAATGGATTGGTCATACACTCAGAAAAGATCAGTCCGAAATCTGCAGGCAAGCGCTTGATTGGAACCCGCAAGGTGCAAGAAAACGCGGGCGTCCGAAAAACTCGTGGAAAAGAACAATTCACTCCGAAATTACCAAATCAAGAAAAACATGGGGTGAAATAAAAATGATCGCACAGAACCGTACTGAATGGAAGGATTTTGTTAAGGCTCTTTGCTCCAAATTTTTTGAACAATTTTTAAACGACATGAGAAAATTTTGACTATTTAAATTTTTAAATTTACCAGTGCCAGAGACACCAAAAAATAGTTTACTAATCAGGTTATCTAAAATTAAAATAAAAATGCATACAGCTGTATGACAAAATTTAAAAAAATTCGTATACTGGTTATCTAAAACATTGTAAATGGGCACGAGAAAAATATCTAATATTTTGCTATCCAAGCTATCTAAATGTTATGAAAAATTTGTATAAGACAATTTAACCAGCTAGGTTATCTAAATTTTCAATTTTAGCTATACCAAGATCTGAATTTTTTGAAAAATTGTAAACAGGCTTGACAAAATTTTTGCCTAGACGCTATCTAAATTTTCAATTTCACCTATACGAGGGACACCAAATTATAAAAATTTTTTTACTATCCTAATATATATAAAATTTAAGTAAATATGTATACGGGCTTGTATGACAATATTTAAAACGTTCTCATATACTGGTTATCTAAATTTTTTGAGAAAATTGTAAACGGGGATAACAAAAATTTTCCTATCCAGCCTATCCACATTTTTTTAATAATTTAAATACAGGCATGAGAATTTTTATTTCGAGGTTATATAAATTTTCAATTGTACCTCTACCAGGGACTCCAAAATATAAAAAACATTTTACCAACCTGGAAATTATACTGGATATCTAAATTTTTGAAAAAATTATAAATTGGCATGACAAATATTTTCCATTCAGGCTACCCAAATTTTTTTAAAAATTTGTATACAGACATGAGAATATTTATTTCGAGGTTATATAAATTATCAATTGTACCTCTACCAGGGACACCAAAATATAAAAAGCATTTTACCAACCTGGTTTTCTGAAATTATACTGGATATCTAAATTTTTGAAAAAATTGTAAATCGGCATAACAACAATTTTCCTATCCAGGCTATCCAAATTTTTTTAAAAATTTGTTAACAGAAATGAGAAAATTTTATAATCGTGGCTATACAAATTCTCAATTTTATCTCTACCAGGGAAACCAAATTTTCAAAGGTACCTATATAAGGAACACCAAAAAATAAAAAATATTTTACTAACTTTCTAAACATGAGAAATGCCTTTATAGGCATAAGAAAATCTTACAATTCTGGCTAAATATAAAATAAAATGAAAAAATAAAAAATATTTTACTAACCTGGTTGTCTAAAACTAAATTCAATACCTATACGGGCTTGTATGACAAAATTTAAAAAATTTTCATATACCGGTTATCTAAAGTTTTTGGAAAAATTGTCAAGGGCATTCCAAAAATTTTCTTATCCAAGCTATACAAATTTTTTGAACAATTGTTAAACGACATGAAAATTTAAATTTTAAATTTACCAGTGCCAGAGACACCAAAAAATAGTTTACTAAACTTGTTATCTAAAATTAAAATAAATTTACATATACATAAATCTATATATATAAAAGGGAAAGTTTGTTTGTTTGTATGTTTGTTTGTTTGTTTGTTTGTTTGTATGTAGCGAATAGACTCCTAAACTGCCCAGCCGATTTTCATGAAAATTTGTATTTAGAGGCTTTTGGGTAAGGAAAGAAATCGTGGCCCAAAAATTTTGCTCTAACGGACCGCCAAGTTGGGGCTGTGGTGCAAGTATTTAAACTTCTTTGTTCTAAAATGAAAACGGTTTGACCGATTGACTTCAATTTTTGTATACGTGATGCTCTTTTAGAATTGAGTTGACCCTATTAACAGTTTTGGAATTTGTTAACCCATGTCGGGCCGACGGGTGGTCAAAAAAAATTTTGTGTCCAAATTTTGTCCGATTTTACAAAATTCTGCTTTGGCTAAAAAAAAAGCCCCAAAAAAAATTTTGTTGAGTTCCATTAACCCATTGCGGCCCAACAGCTTTTTATAGGTTTTTTCAATACTTTACTCTAAATTCAAAACGGTTTGACCAATTGACTTCAAATTTGGTATACGTGTTGCTCCTTGAGAATTGAGCTGACAGTATTAACAGTTTTGGAATTTGTTAACCCATGTCGGGCCGACGGGTGGTCAAAAAAAATGTTGGGTCCAAATTTTGTCCGATTTTACGAAATTCTGCATTGGCTAAAAAGAAAACCCCAAAAAAAATTTTGTTGAGTTCCATTAACCCATTGCGGCCCAACAACTTTTTATAGGTTTTTTCAATACTTTACTCTAAATTTGAAATGATTTGGCCAATTGACTTCAAATTTGGTATATGTGCTCCCCTGTGAGAATTGAGTTGACACTATTAACAGTTTTGGAATTTGTAAACAGATGTCGGGCCGACGGGTGGTCAAAAAAAATTTTGGGTCCAAATTTTGTCCGATTTTTCGAAATTCTGCTTTGGCTTAAAAGAAAGCCCTAAAAAATGTTGTTAAGTTCCATTAACCCATTGCGGCCCAACAGCTTTTTATTAATTTTTTGGTTATTTTACTCTAAATTAGAAACGATTTGACCGGTTGACCTCAAATTTTATATGTGTGAAGCAACTTGAAAATTGAGTTGAGTCTGCTAACAGTCGGTCCTACGTTTGGTCAAAAAAAATTTTTTGGAAGTAAATTACGTCAAATTTTGGAAAATAGTTTGTACTGCTTTGAATTACAGAAAGTTTAAAAAATTACTAGAATAATCCTAGAAAAATCGTTTTAAAAAGACTGCTTTCATACATTTTTAAATTTACGTGTGTAAACCGTGGGTAATTTTTGTGTTAACTTTTTGCAGTAACATCAAATTCAATTAAACCTCCATTGAAAGGCGCAGCAACGCGCACCGGGTATTAGCTAGTATACATATAAAATAAATATACATAGGCTTGTAAGGACAAAATTTAAAAAATGTTCATATTATGGTTATATAAATTTTTTAAAAAATTGTAAACGGTCATGACAATCCAGGCTTATAAATTTTTTGAAAAAATTGTATACAGACATTAGTAAGTTTTACAATCGAAGCTATCTAAATTTGCAATTTTACCCGTACCAGAGACACCAAAAAATAAAAAATATTTTACTAGCCTGGTTGTCTAAAACTAAATTCAATACCTATACGGGCTTGTACAGTGAATAGTGCTTTAACATCAGAATTAAACAAATGCTACGATGAAACTAATAACCCACAACAAATGACTATCGAAGAAAACTGGAATGCTTTTAAATCAATAATGTTAACAACAAGTGAAAAAATCCTAGGTCACAGACCAAAAGAGAAAAAAGAATGGTTATCGGAAGTTACCTGGAAATTGATAGAAGAAAGAAAAAATGCAAAGCATATTAAAAACAAGCCGAAACACGGAAACAAAAAGAAAATGCTGTTAAAATCTATAGTAAATATAACACTGAAGTGAAAAAGTCCTGCAGAAGAGACAAGCGAAATTGGGTAAACGAACTAGCTAACCAAGCCGAAAAAGCAGCTGCAACAAATAATATTAAGCTACTATATGATACCAATCGTAAACTATCAGGAGCTAAATTAAGTAATAACCGTCCAATAGTAAGTAAGAATGGAATTAGTACCACAAATCGAACAGAACAGTTGCAAAGATGACATGAACACTTCAGTGAGTGCTATAAATCTCACAGTCAACTGGCATTCTCTGAAAATAATAATGAAATATTAACAGCAGCACAAAGGGTATTCAATTTAAATACATACCCTCCCAATATTGAAGAAATAAATACAGCAGTGAAAACGATGAAATCCAATAAATCACCAGGTTTTGATCAAATTACCGCAGAAATGTTAAAGGCTGACTCAAATCTAACAGCACGTATGCTACATCCAATTTTTCAAAAAATATGGCAAACAGAGTCGGTACCTAAAGACTGGCTTGAAGGAATTTTAATAAAATTACCTAAAAAAGGTAACCTGTCCATCTGTTATAACTATAGAGGGATAACACTACTATCTATTCCATCGAAAGTTCTCTCAAAAATACTGTGGAACAGAATCAACAATAAACTAGATGAAACAATCCGAAAACAGCAATCTGGATTTCGCCCTAATAGATCATGCGTGGATCAAATCAATACACTCCGAATAATCATAGAACAGGTGAATGAATGGCAATCCACATTAAAACTAGCTTTCGTAGACTTCAAGTCTGCATTTGATACTATACATCAAGAATATATATGGGACTCGCTTAAAATTAGAGGAGTGCCAATGAAGTTGATACGGCTTATCCGAGCACAGTACGAAGGATTTAAATGCAGGATTCTACATTAAGGTCAACTATCTGAGCCGATAAATATTGATTGTGGAGTCAGACAGGGTTGCCTGCTGTCAACAATTCTATTTTTAATTATGCTTGATGACATACTAAGTGCATACCAAAATTTTGGCATGATGGCTATCTAAATCTTCATATTTACTTTTACTAGGGATACCAAAAATAAAAAATATTTTACTAACCTGAATATCTAACATTAAAATAAAAACGTATCGTGCTTCTATGACAAAATTTAAAAAAATTTCGTATACTGGTTATCTAAACTTTTTGAAAACATAAATGGACACGACAAAAATATCTAATATTTTGCTATCCAAGCTATCTAAATGTTATGAAAAATTTGTGTGAGACAATTTAACCAGCGAGGCTATCTAAATTTTCAATTTTACCTATACGAGAGACACCAAAATATAAAAAATATTTTACTAACCTACGTGCTCCTACGGCAAAATTTAAAAAAATTTCGTATACTGGTTATCTAAACTTTTTGGAAACATTGTAAATGGGCACGACAAAAATATCTAATATTTTGCTATCCAAGCTATCTAAATGTTATGAAAAATTTGTATAAGACAATTTAACCAGCGAGCCTATCTAAATTTTCAAATTTTAGCTATAGCAGGTTATCTGAATTTTTTGAAAAATTTACAAACAGGCATTACAAAATATTTTCCTAGACGCTATTTAAATTTTCAATTTGACCTATACGAGGTACACCAAAATATAAAAAATATTTTACTAACTTGGATATGTAACATTTAAATAAAAACTTATACGTGCTACTGACAAAATTTAAAAATTTTCATATACTGGTTATCTAAATTCTTTGAAATAATTGTAAACGATCTGACAAAAATCTTACCTAGAGGCTTTCTAAATTTTCAAATTTACTTATACCAGGGACACCAAAAAAATTTTTAATCAACTGGTTATCTAAATTTTTTGTAGAAATTGAAAAACGGGCATGACAAGAATTTTCCTATCAAGCCTATCTAAATTTTTTTAAAAATTTGTAACAGGCAAGAAAAAATTTTACTATCAAGAAAGTATAAATTTTTAATTATACCTATACCAGGGACAGGAAAAAATATATAATATTTTACTAACCTGTTTTTTTAAAATTAAAATAATTAAATAAATTTTTCAACAAATGGTAAACAGGTATGAGAAAATTTTCCAATCTAGGCTATCAAAATTTCTTTAAAAATTTGTATTCAGGTATGTCGAAATTTTACTATCAAAACTATATAAATTTTCAAAGAGACCTTATCAGGAACACCAAAAAATAAAAAATATTTTACTAACTTTATAAACATGAGAAATGCCTTTATAGGCATAAGAAAATCTTACAATTCTGGCTAAATATAAAATAAAATGAAAAAATAAAAAATATTTTACTAACCTGTTTGTCTAAAACTAAATTCAATACCTATACGGGCTTGTATGACAAAATTTAAAAAATTTTCATATACCGGTTATCTAAAGTTTTTGGAAAAATTGTCAAGGGCATTCCAAAAATTTTCTTATCCAAGCTATACAAATTTTTTGAACAATTTTTAAACGGCATGAAAATTTAAATTTTAAATTTACCAGTGCCAGAGACACCAAAAAATAGTTTACTACCCAGGTTATCTAAAATTAAAATAAAAATGTATACAGCTGTATGACAAAATTTAAAAAATCTTCATATACTGGTTTTCTAAATTTTTTGAAAAAATTGTAAGTGGGCATGACAAAAATTTTACCTAGAGCCTATCTAAATTTTCAATTTTACTTATACTAGGGACACCAAAAACATTTTTACTAAAATTAAAATAAATATACATATACATAAATATACATATAAAATAAATATACATAGGCTTGTAAGGACAAAATTTAAAAAATGTTCATATTATGGTTATACAAATTTTTTAAAAAATTGTAAACGGTCATGACAATCCAGGCTTATAAATTTTTTGAAAAAATTGTATACAGACATTAGTAAGTTTTACAATGGAAGCTATCTAAATTTGCAATTTTACCCGTACCAGAGACACCAAAAAATAAAAATCCAGCTATCCAGATAGCTATCCAAGCTATCTAAATATTATAAAAATTTGTGTAAGACAATTTAACCAGCGAGGCTATCTATATTTTCAATTCTACCTATACGAGAGACACCAAAATATAAAATATATTTTATAACCTGGTTATCTAACATTTAAATAAAAACGTATACGTGCTCCTACGGCAAAATTTAAAAAAATTTCGTATACTGGTTATCTAAACTTTTTGGAAACATTGTAAATGGGCACGACAAAAATATCTAATATTTTGCTATCCAAGCTATCTAAATGTTATGAAAAATTTGTATAAGACAATTTAACCAGCGAGCCTATCTAAATTTTCAATTTTTAGCTATACCAGGTTATCTGAATTTTTTGAAAAATTTACAAACAGGCATTACAAAATATTTTCCTAGACGCTATTTAAATTTTCAATTTGACCTATACGAGGGACACCAAAATATAAAAAATATTTTACTAACTTGGATATGTAACATTTAAATAAAAGCTTATACGTGCTTCTATGACAAAATTTAAAAATTTTCATATACTGGTTATCTAAATTCTTTGAAATAATTGTAAACGATCATGACAAAAATCTTACCAAGAGGCTTTCTAAATTTACAAATTTACTTATACCAGGGACACCAAAAAAATTTTTAATCAACTGGTTATCTAAATATTTTGAAGATATTGAAAAACGGGCATAACAAGAATTTTCCTATCAAGCCTATCTAAATTTTTTTAAAAATTTGTAACAGGCAAGCAAAAATTTTACTATCAAGGAAGTATAAATTTTTAATTTTGCCTATACCAGGGACAGGAAAAAATATATAATATTTTACTAACCTGTTTATTTAAAATTAAAATAATTAAATAAATTTTTCAACAAATGGTAAACAGGTATGAGAAAATTTTTCAATCTAGGCTATTAAAATTGCTTTAAAAATATGTATACAGGTATGTCGAAATTTGACTATCAAACCTATATAAATTTTCAAAGAGACCTTATCAGGAACACCAAAAAATAAAAAATATTTTACTGACTTTATAAACATGAGAAATGCCTTTATAGGCATAAGAAAATCTTACAATTCTGGCTAAATATAAAATAAAATTAAAAAATAAAAAATATTTTACTAACCTGGTTGTCTAAAACTAAATTCAATACCTATACGGGCTTGTATGACAAATTTTAAAAAATTTTCATATACCGGTTATCTAAAGTTTTTGGAAAAATTTTCCTATTCAAGCTATACAAATTTTTTGAACAATTTTTAAACGACATGAGAAAATTTTGGCTATTTAAATTTTTAAATTTAAAAAGTGCCAGAGACACCAAAAAATAGTTTACTAACCAGGTTATCTAAAATTAAAATAAAAATGCATACAGCTGTATGACAAAATTTAAAAAAATTCGTATACTGGTTATCTAAAACATTGTAAATGGGCACGAGAAAAATATCTAATATTGTGCTAACCAAGCTATCTAAATGTTATGAAAAATTTGTATAAGACAATTTAACCAGCTAGGCTATATAAATTTTCAATTTTAGCTATACCAAGTATCTGAATTTTTTGAAAAATTGTAAACAGGCTTGACAAACTTTTTGCCTAGACGCTATCTAAATTTTCAAATTTACCTATACGAGGGACACCAAAATACAAAAAATATTTTACTAACCTGAATATCTAACATTAAAATAAAAACGTATCGTGCTTCTATGACAAAATTTAAAGAAATTTCGTATAGTGGTTATCTAAACTTTTTGAAAACATTGTAAATGGGCACGACAAAAATATCTAATATTTTGCTATCCAAGCTATCTAAATATTATGAAAAATTTGTATAAGACAATTTAACCAGCTAGGCTATCTAAATTTTCAATTTTAGCTATACCAAGTATCTGAATTTTTTGAAAAATTGTAAACAGGCTTGACAAACTTTTTGCCTAGACGCTATCTAAATTTTCAATTCAGGGACACCAAAATATAAAAAATTTTTTACTATCCTAATATATATAAAATTTAAGTAACTATGTATACGGTCTTGTATGACAATATTTAAAAAGTTCTCTTATACTGGTTATCTAAATTTTTTGAGAAAATTGTAAACGAGGATAACAAAAATTTTCCTATCCAGGCTATCCACATTTTTTAAAAAGTGTATACAGGCATGAGAATCTTTATTTCGAGGTTATATAAATTTTCAATTTTACCTCTACCAGGGAAACAAAATATAAAAAATATTTTACCAACCTTGTTTTCTGAAACTATACTGGATATTTAAATTTTTGAAAAAATTGTAAATCGGCATGACAAAAATTTTCCTATCCAGGCTATCCAAATTTTTTTAAAAATTTGTTAACACACATGAGAAAATTTTATAATCGCGGCTATACAAATTCTCAATTTTATCTCTACCAGGGACACCAAAATATAAAAAATATTTACTAACCTGGTCATCTAAAATTAAATTAAATACGTATACGGGCTTGGATGAGAAAATTTAAAAATTTTCATATACTGGTTATCTAAATTTTTGAAAAAATTGTAAACGGGCATAACAAAAATTTTCCTATCCAGGCTATTAAAATTTTTTTAAAAATTTGTATACAACCATGATAAAGTTTTACAATCGGAGCTATCTAAATTTGCAATTTTAGCTGTACCAGGGACACCAAAAAATATTTTACTACACTGGTTATCTAAAATTAAATTAAATACGTACAACGGGTTTGTATGACAAAATTTTAAAAATTTTCATATGCCTACTGGTTATCTAAATTTTTTTTAAAAGCTGTAAACGGGCAAGGCAATAATGTTCCTATCCAGGCTTTTAAATTTTGAGAAAATTTTGCCATCATGGCTATCTAAATCTTCAAATTTACCTTTACTAGGGATACCAAAAATATAAAATATTTTACTAACCTGCTTTTCTAAAATTAAAATAAGTACGTATACGGGGTTATATGGCAAAATTTAAAAAATTTTGATATGCAGGTTATCTAATTTTTTTGAAAAAATTGTTAACAGGCATGAACAAAATTTTCCTATCCAGGCTATATAAATTTTGAAATTTGCATACAGACATGAGAAAATATTACAATTGAAGATATCTGAATTTGCAATTTTACCTGTACCAGGGACACCAAAATATTAAATATATTTAACTAACCTGTTTATCTAAAATTAAATTATATTCGTATACGGGCTTGTATTACAAAATTTAAAACATTTTCGTATAGGGACACCAAAATATAAAAAATATTTTACTAACCTGGTTATCTAACATTTAAATAAAAACGTATACGTGCTCCTATGACAAAATTTAAAAAAATTTCGTAAACTGGTTATCTAAATCTTTTTGGAAACATTGTAAATGGGCACCACAAAAATATCTCATATTTTGCTATACAAGCTATCTAAATTTTATGAAAAATTTGTATAAGACAATTTAACCAGCAAGGCTATCTAAATTTTCAATTTCAGCTATACTGGGTTATCTGAATTTTTTGAAAAAATTGCAAACAGGCATTACAAAATATTTGCCTAGACGCTATCTAAATTTTCAATTTTACCTATACGAGGGACACCAAAATATATAAAATATTTTACTAACCTGGTTATCTAACATTTAAATAAAAACGTATACGTGCTCCTATGACAAAATGTAAAAAAATTTCGTATACTGGTTATCTAAACTTTTTTCAAACATTGTAAATGAGCACGACAAAAATATCTAATATTTTGCTATCCAAGCTATCTAAATGTAATTAAAAATTTGTATAAGACAATTTAACCAGCGAGGCTATCTAAATTTTCAATTTTTAGCTATACCAGGTTATCTGAATTTTTTGAAAAAAAAATGTTCATACACTTATTATCAAAAGTTTTTGAAATAATAGTAAACGGGCATGACAAATATTTTCCCATTCAGGCTATGTAAACTTTTTAAAAATTTGCATACAGGCATGACAAAATTTTGCCATCATGGCTATCTAAATTTTCAAATTTACCTTTACTAGGGATACCAAAACTAAAAAAGATTTTACTAACCTGGTTATTTAAAATTAAATACGTACAACTCGCTTGTTTGACAAAATTTAAAAAATGTTCATATGCCTACTGGTTATCTAAATTATTTGGAAAAATTGTAAACGGGGATGACAAATATTTTCCCATCCAGCCTATCTAAAGTTTTTAAAATATTTGTATACAGGCATGAGAAAATTTGGTCAATTTTGCTATCGAGTCTGTCTAAATTTTCAAATTTACCAATCTAGTTATACCAAAAAATAAAATTTATTTTACCAACCTGGTTATCTAAAATTAAATTAAATACGTATACGGGCTTGTATGACAAAATTTAAAAATTTTCATATACTGGTTATCTAAATTTTTTGACAAAATTGTAATCGGGCATGACAAAAATTTCTCTATCCAGGCTATCCAAATTTTTTCCTATCCAGTGTATCTAAATTTTTTTAAAAATTGTAAACAGGCTTGACAAATATTTTACTATCCAGGCTGTCTAAATTTTTTTAAAAATTGTAAACAGGCTTGACAAATATTTTACTATCCAGGCTGTCTAAATTTTTATTTTATCCAGGCTGTCTAAACAAATATTTTCCTATCCAGGCTATCTAAACTTTTTTAAAAATTTGTAAACAGGCATGAGAAAATTTTACCATCGAGGCTATCTAAATTTTCAAATTTACCTTTACTAGGGATACCAAAATTAAAAAATATTTTACTAACCTGCTTTTCTAAAATTAAAATAAATACGTATACGGGCTTATATGGCAAAATTTAAAAAATTTTGATATACAGGTTATCTAATTTTTTTAAAAATTTGTAAACAGGCATGAGAAAATTTTACCATCGAGGCTATATATAAACTGGTAAATAAATAAATTAACTGGTTGCCTAATATTTTTGAAGAAAATTGTAAACGGGCATGACCAAAAGGTTACCATAGAAGCTTTTTAAATTTTCAAATTCCAAGGAAACCAAAAAATTAAAAAAAAAATTTACTAACCTGGTTATATAAAATGAAATACGTTATACGGCTTGTATGTCAAAATTTAAAAAATTTTCATATCTAAATTATTTGGAAATATTGTAAATGGGTATGACAAATATTTTGCTTTCCAGGTTATCTAAATTTTTTGAAAAATTTGTATAGAGGCATGAGACATGAGAAAATTTTATAATCGTTGCTATACAAATTCTCAATTTTATCTCTACCGGTAACACCAAATTTTCAAAGGTACCTATTTCAGGAACACCAAAAAATAAAAAATATTTTACTAACTTTCTAAACATGAGAAATGCCTTTATAGGCATAAGAAAATCTTACAATTCTGGCTAAATATAAAATAAAATGAAAAAATAAAAAATATTTTACTAACCTGGTGGTCTAAAACTAAATTCAATACCTATACGGGCTTGTACAGTGAATAGTGCTTTAACATCAGAATTAAACAAATGCTACGATGAAACTAATAACCCACAACAAATGACTATCGAAGAAAACTGGAATGCTTTTAAATCAATAATGTTAACAACAAGTGAAAAAATCCTAGGCCATAGACCAAAAGAGAAAAAAGAATGGTTATCGGAAGTTACCTGGAAATTGATAGAAGAAATAAAAAATGCAAAGCATATTAAAAACAACGCCAAAACACGGAAACAAAAAGAAAATGCTGTTAAAATCTATAGTAAATATAACACTGAAGTGAAAAAGTCCTGCAGAAGAGACAAGCGAAATTGGGTAAACGAACTAGCTAACCAAGCCGAAAAAGCAGCTGCAACAATAAATATTAAGCTACTATATGATACCAATCGTAAACTATCAGGAGCTAAATTAAGTAATAACCGTCCAATAGTAAGTAAAAATGGAATTAGTATCATAAATCGAACAGAACAGTTGCAAAGATGACATGAACACTTCAGTGAGTGCTATAAATCTCACAGTCAACTGGCATTCTCTGAAAATAAAAATGAAATATTAACAGCAGCACAAAGGGTATCCAATTTAAATACATACCCTCCCAATATTGAAGAAATAAAAACAGCAGTGAAAACGATGAAATCCAATAAATCACCAGGTTTTGATCAAATTACCGCAGAAATGTTAAAGGCAGACCCAAATCTAACAGCACGTATGCTACATCCAATTTTTCAAAAAATATGGCAAACAGAGTCGGTACCTAAAGACTGGCTTGAAGAAATTTTAATAAAATTACCTAAAAAAGGTAACCTGTCCATCTGTGATAACTATAGAGAGATAACACTACTATCTATTCCATAGAAAGTTCTCTCAAAAATACTGTTGAACAGAATCAAAACAATCCGAAAACAGCAATCTGGATTTCGCCCTAATAGATCATGCGTGGATCAAATCAATACACTCCGAATAATCATAGAACAGGTGAAAGAATAGCAATCCACACTAAAACTAGCTTTCGTAGACTTCAAGTCTGCATTTGATACTATACATCAAGAATATATATGGGACTCGCTTAAAATTAGAGGAGTGCCAATGAAGTTGATACGGCTTATCCGAGCACAGTACGAAGGATTTAAATGCAGGATTCTACATCAAGGTCAACTATCTGAGCCGGTAAATATTGATTGTGGAGTCAGACAGGGTTGCCTGCTGTCACCAATTCTATTTTTAATTGTGCTCGATGACATACTAAGTACTGCCATTGACGATTTAAACAGAGGCATGTTTTGGAATTTCGGGGAACATCTAGAAGATCTTGACTATGCGGACGATATATGCCTACTATCAACTAGAAATACCGATCTGCAGGAAAAATTGAACTATTAGGCACAAGAGTCTGAACTGCGCGGGCTAAAAGTCAATGTAAAGAAAACAAAAGCAATGAAAGTAAACTCACCTAATGTAAACAAATTGATGTTATATGATGAAGAAATATCTAATGTTACCAACTTTTGTTACCTTGGTAGGCGTTATTACCTGAGCCAGGAGCAAAAGCAGATATGACCGCTAGAATAAATAAAGCTAAACAAGTGTTTGCACAACTTCGAAAAACCTGGAAGTCTGCAATCATCTCTAAGGAAACAAAAATTAAAATATTTAATTCAAACGTCAAATCTGTTCTGTTATACGGTTGCGAAACGTGGTTAGTAACGGAGGAACTTACCAGCAAAATTCAAAGCTTCGTTAACACCTGTCTCCGTCGAATTCTGAAAATATGGTGGCCAAACAGAATTAGAAACGAGGAATTACATGCCAGATGCAACCAAGTACCTATAGCAGAGGAGATTTTGACAAGAAAATGGAAATGGATTGGTCATATACTCAGAAAAGATCAGTCCGAAATCTGCAGGCAAGCGCTTGATTGGAACCCGCAAGGTGCAAGAAAACGCGGGCGTCCGAAAAACTCGTGGAGAAGAACAATTCACTCCGAAATTACCAAATCAATAAAAACATGGGGTGAAATAAAAATGATGGCACAGAACCGTACATTTATTTAGCTTGAATGGAAGGATTTTGTTAAGGCTTTTTGCTCCACTAGGAGCTATAGAAATTAGTAGTAACGGGCTTGTATGACAAAATTTAAAAAATTTTCATATACCGGTTATCTAAAGTTTTTGGAAAAATTGTCAAGGGCATTCCAAAAATTTTCCTATCCAAGCTATACAAATTTTTTGAACAATTTTTAAACGACATGAGAAAATTTTGGCTATTTAAATTTTTAAATTTACCAGTGCCAAAGACACCAAAAAATAGTTTACTAACCAGGTTATCTAAAATTAAAATAAAAATGCGGGCTGTATGACAAAATTTAAAAAAATTCGTATACTGATTATCTAAAACATTGTAAATGGGCACGAGAAAAATATCTAATATTTTGCTATCCAAACTATCTAAATGTTATGAAAAATTTGTATAAGAAAATTTAACCAGCTAGGCTATCTAAATTTTCAATTTTAGCTATACCAAGTATCTGAATTTTTTGAAAAATTGTAAACAGGCTTGACAAAATTTTACAACAAGACAAAAAATTTTACCTATACGAGGGACACCAAAATATAAAAAATTTTTTACTATCCTAATATATATAAAATTTAAGTAAATATGTAAACGGGCTTGTATGACAATATTTAAAAAGATCTCATATACTGGTTATCTAAATTTTTTGAGAAAATTGTAAACGGGGATAACAAAAATGTTCCTATCCAGGCTATATAAATTTTTTGAAGAAATTGAAAAACGGGCATGACAAGAATTTTCCTATCAAGCCTATCTAAATTTTTTTAAAAATTTTTAACAGGCAAGAGAAAATTTTACTATCAATGAAGTATAAATTTTTAATTTTACCTATACCAGGGACAGGAAAAAATATATAATATTTTACTACCTGTTTATTTAAAATTAAAATAATTAAATAAATTTTCCAACAAATGGTAAACAGGTGTGAGAAAATTTTCCAATCTAGGCTATTAAAATTTCTTTAAAAATTTGTATACAGGTATGTCGAAATTTTTGATCAGGTTATCTAAAATAAAAATAAAAATGCATACAGGTGTATGACAAAATTTAAAAAATCTTCATATACTGGATATCTAAATTCTTTGAAATAATTGTAAACGATCATAACAAAAATCATACCTAGAGGCTTTCTAAATTTTCAAATTTACTTATACTAGGGACACCAAAAAAATATTTACTAAACTTGTTATCTAAATTTTTTGAAAAAAATTGTAAATAGGCAGACAAAAATTTTCCTATCCAGGCTATATAAATTTTAAAATTTGCATACAGAAATGAGAAGATATTACAATTGAAGAAATCTGAATTTGCAATTTTACCTGTACCAGGGAAACCAAAATATTAAATTATTTAACTAACCTGTTTATCTAAAATTAAATTATATACGTATACGGGCTTGTATTACAAAATTTAAAAAATTTTCGTATACTGGCTATCTAATTTACCATGCAATTTTACCTGTACCAGGGACACCAAAATATAAAAAATATTTTACTAACCTGAATATCTAACATTTAAATAAAAACGTATACGTGCTCGTAAGACAAAATTTTAAAAAAAATCGTATACTGGTTATCTAAACTTTTTGGAAACATTGTAAATGGGCACGACAGAAATATCTAATATTTTGCTATCGAAGCTATCTAAATGTTTTGAAAAATTTGTATAAGACAATTTAACCAGCGAGGCTATCTAAATTTTCAATTTTAGCTATACCAGGTTATCTGAATTTTTTGAAAAAATTGCAAACAGGCATTACAAAATATTTGCCTAGACGCTATTTAAGTTTTCAATTTTACCTATACGAGGGACACCAAAATATAAAAAATATTTTACTAACCTGGTTATCTAACATTTAAATAAAAACGTATACGTGCTCGTATGACAAAATTTAAAAAAATTTCGTATAGGTACTGGTTATCTAACTTTTTGGAAACATTGTAAATGGGCATGACAATAATATATAATATTTTGCTATCCAAGCTATCTAAATGTTATGAAAAATTTGTATAAGACAATTTAACCAGTGAGGCTACCTAATTTTTCAATACTAGCTATACCAAGTATCTGAATTTTTTGAAGAATTGTAAGCAGGCTTGAAAAAATTTTTGCCTAGACGCAATCTAAATTTTCAATTTTACTTATACGAGGGAAACCAAAATATAAAAAATTTTTTACTATCCTAATATATATAAAATTTAAGTAAATATGTATACGGGCTTGTATGACAATATTTAAAAAGTTCTCATATACTGGTTATCTAAATTTTTTGAGAAAATTGTAAACGGGGATAACAAAAATTTTCCTATCCAGGCTATCCACATTTTTATCTAAATTTCTAATAAAAAAATCTAAATTTTTTGAAAAAATTGTAAGCGGGCATGACAAAAATTTTACCTAGAGCCTATGTAAATTTTCATTTTTACTTATACTAGGGACACCAAAAAAATTTTTACTAAACTTGTTATCTAAAATTAAAATAAATACATATTATACAGACTTGTAAGGACAAAATTTAAAAAATGTTCATATTATGGTCATATAAATTTTTTAAAAAATTGTAAACGGTCATGACAATCCAGGCTTTTAAATTTTTTGAAAAATTTGTATACAGACATGAGAAAATTTTGCCATCATGGCAACCTGGTTATCTAACATTTAAATAAAAACGTAAACGTGCTCCTATGACAAAATTTAAAAAAATTTCGTATACTGGTTATCTAAACTTTTTGAAAACATTGTAAATGGGCACTACAAAAATATCTAATATTTTGCTATCCAAGCTATCTAAATGTTATGAAAAATTTGTACAGGACAATTTAACCAGCGAAAATTTTTACTAAACTGGTTATCTAAATTTAAAACAAATACATATTACGGGCTTGTAAGGACACAATTTAAACAATGTTCATATTATGGTTATCAAAATTTTTTTGAAAAAATTGTTAACGGGTATGACAAAAATTTTCCTATCCAGGTTTATAAATTTTTTGAAAAATTTGTATACAGACATGAAAAAGTTTTTCAATCGAAGCTATCTAAATTTGCGAATTTTACCTGTACCAGGGACACCAAAAAATAAAAAATATTTTACTAACCTTGTTATCTAACATTTAAATGAAAACGTATACGTGCTCCTATGACAAAATTTAAAAAAATTTCGTATACTGGTTATCTAAACTTTTTGGAAACATTGTAAATGGGCACAAGAAAAATATCTAATATTTTGCTATCCAAGCTATATAAGTGTAATGAAAAATTTGTATAAGACAATTTAACCAGCTAGGCTATCTAAATTTTCAATTTTAGCCTGAATAAGTATCTGAATTTTTTGAAAAATTGTAAACAGGCTTGACACAAATATTTGCCTAGACGCTATCTAAATTTTCAATTTTACCTATACGAAGGACACCAAAATATAAAAAATTTTTCACTATCCTAATATATATAAAATTTAAGTATATATGTATACGGGCTTGTATGACAATACTTAAAAAGTTCTCATATACTGGTTATCTAAATTTTTTGAGAAAATTGTAAACGGGGATGACAAAAATTTTCCTATCCAGGCTATCCACATTTTTTTAAAAATTTGTACACAGACATGAGAATCTTTATTTCGAGGTTATATAAATTTTCAATTGTACCTCTACCAGGGACACCAAAATATAAAAAATATTTTTCCAACCTGGTTTTCTGAAATTATACTGGATATCTAAATTTTTGAAAAAATTGTAGATCGGCATGACAAAAATTTTCCTTCCAGGCTATCCAAATTTTTTTAAAAATTTGTATACAGGCATGAGAATCTTTATTTCGAGGTTATATAAATTTTCAATTGTACCTCTACCAGGGAAACAAAATATAAAAAACATTTTTACCAACCTGGTTTTCTGAAACTATACTGGATATCTAAATTTTTGAAAAAATTGTAAATCGGCATGACATAAATTTTCCTATCCAGGCTATCCAAATTTTTTTAAAAATTTGTTAACAGACATGAGAAAATTTTAGAATCGTGGCTATACAAAATCTCAATTTTATCTCTACCAGGGACACCAAAATATAAAAAATATATTACTAACCTGGTCATCTAAAATTAAATTAAATACGTATACGGGCTTGGATGAGAAAATTTAAAAATTTTCATATACTGATTATCTAGTTTTTGAAAAAATTGTAAACGGGCATAACAAAAATTTTCCTATCCAGGCTATTCAAATTTTTTTAAAAATTTGTATACAGGCATGAAAATTTTTATTTTGAGGCTATATAAATTTTCAATTTTACCTCTACCAGGGACACCAAAATATAAAAAATATATTACTAACTAAAATTAAATTAAATACGTATACGGGTTTGGATGAGAAAATTTAAAAATTTTCATATACTGGTTGTCTAAATTTTTTCGAAAAATTGTAAACGTGTGGGACAAAAGTTTTTTTTTTTTTTTTTTTCTTTTGTTATAAGTATTCATAAATTACAGTAAATCAATTAAAATTTAAATAAATAATATAAACATTAAATTAGCTACTTGGACCGTGGCTTGGGCTATATGGTCCTTAAATTCAAAATTTAGGAATCTCTTTAACGAGTTCCTGCACAAAATTAAAATCAAAAGTATAAAGGGTAAATTAAATTTTTTTTTTTTTTTTTTCCTTATATTTAATAAAAATAAAGCAAAAGGAAACAAAAACATAACAAAAAAGAAAAAAAAAAACCAATAACATTCCCTTTAACAAAAGTTATAAAGTTAAACTAGTTTTAGGTATTTAACATAAGTAATTAATATAATAAACAATTCATCAAGTTATTGAATTAAATTCATTTAATTCTCCCTAACAACAAAACACATTCAATCCAAGATGCTAACTTTGCAACACAAATGTTCTAATCATTGATTTAAACTTAGGTAGATTTTCAATCCGTTTAAAATTTTCTGTCAGCTCATTATACGCTTTTAGACAATTATATACGACATTATTTGTTTGGTTATTAGTACGGAATAATGTAAGGTAGTAATTTGCTTTGTTACGAGTATTGCGGTTGTGAATATCGATCATTCTGTTTAGAATAAAATTATGCTTAATTTCATTATTAATAATCTTAAACGATAAGACATATAGTTCAAATTTACTTATGTTTGCTAAACTAATATATTGTCTACAGTATAACAAGCTTGTCGGATGTCGAATGGGTTATCGATTAATTACCTTTATACTTTTTTTATGTACGATATCTAGTTTGTTTAGATAGACATTCGCGGCTCTACCCCAAATTGGGTTGAGATAACAGATGTGTGATTTTATATAAGATGTATAGATCGTATATAAAGCTTCCTTAGAAAGAAAATTCTTTAATCTATGTAGGATGAATATGTACGGCCCTATTCTTTTTATTACATTATCAATGTGATTGCACCAGTTTAAATTATGGTCTATATTTAATCCTAAATAATTAAAGTTTTTGACAATTTCAATATTCTCATTTTCGAAAGGTATATTTGTTCCTAAGTTCCACGATTTGTTTTGAAAAATAATTATTTTTGTTTTTTTACATTTAAACTGATCCTATGCTTATTTAGCCATTCTTGAATTATTTCAAGATCATTTTGAATTGAAAGCTTTACACTTTCTTCACTAACTTCAGCGTATTTTAGGACCGCATCATCTGCGTATAATTGCAGATCTCCCTTTAAGTTGAGACGAGCTAGATCGTCAATATATATCTTAAAATGATCCGGTCGTAAAATCGAGCCTTGCGGTACACCTTTATAAATAACCTTTTCCGAACTATATGTGTTATTAATGCGAACTCTTTGCATTCTGTTTTGTAAATATGATTTAAAAAATTGTAGTTGTATACTGGTAAAATTAAAGTTAGCAAGTTTAAGCAATAATATTTGGTGGTCAACACAATCAAATGCTTTTTTTAAATCAAGAAATACGCAACTGGTATATTTTTTGCTGTCATCACTTTTCGATATAAAGTCGGTTAGATTCAGACATGCAGCTGTAGTATTAGATTTCATTTGGAAACCAAATTGTTGCTCACTTAAAATATTATTATTAGAAAAAAAATTATTCAATCTATTTTTTATTACTATTTCAAAAATCTTAGAAATTGCAGATAATATAGAAATGGGCCTATAGTTTGAGCAATCTGTTTTACTTCCACTTTTATAAATTGGAATTATAATAGCCGCTTTAAGTTTATTCGGAAAGATACCGTCACGAAATGATTTATTAATTAATTTAACGAAAGTTGGAACCAATCGATCTGCAAAGCGTTTGATAAATTTCGTAGAAATATTATCAATTCCAGTAGCTGCTGCCGCATTTAATGTGCTGATAGCTGTGCAGACCTCTTCAGAATTTGTTTCAGTTAATTGAAAATTAGAGAAGATACTACGTCTGAATTGATTCTAATAAACATGATCAAGGGTAGTATTAGGTACGTTAATTTCTTTTGTTACATTTATAAAGAAATTATTAAAACATTCCGAGATTTCTTTTTCATTTTCTATTGCTATATCATTCTGACATATTATTTTAATTGAATTTTTTTGCTCGATGGAATCAGTGTTAAACATGATCTCTTTATATAAATTCCACAGTCTTTTCGTATCACTGGGGTGCAAAGATATTCTGTCAGAGCAGTATTTTTTTTTTTCCTCAGTGATTAATTTTTGAACCCTATCTCTATATTTAAAATATAAGTTAATAATGCGTTCATTACCCACATATTTTTTCCTGTATTTGTTAAATGAGTCTCTGATTTTCATTACTCTGAGAATCTCTTCAGTCATCCATGCCTTATTTATTTTAGTATTTTTTATTTCAATACGTTCAGTATTATTATTTATTAAAGAAGTAAGATTATCAATGATTTCATCAGCTTCACTATAAGATTCAATATTTAGCCAGAAATCATCAATAGCAATGTTGGCGTAGTTTTTTATTTTACGTTATTACTTTTTTTGCACTTCCGATCAGTACTGATAAAAAGCATTTGATGATCAGACAAAGAACAGTCTAGAACATGTATATTATATTCCCTCTCTACCCTCTCTACCATCTAGTTACAAAATGATCAATTATTGTTTTTGATTGTGATCCAAATCTAGTTGCAAATTTTTTGGATATCTTATTGCAAATCAAGAAACCATTACTTAGCAACATATTTTTATACGATATTATTTCAGAATTGTTAACATTTAATAAGTCTAGATTACAATCACCTACTATTATAGTTCTTTTAAGGTTTGAAGTTAGCTCATCAAATCTATTAATAAAGTTCATCGGGTTTGTCTCGTGTGATCTATATATGCCAATAATATTAAAATTTTCCTTCGTTAGCTTAATTCCCAATATTTGGCTAACTTCAAATTCCTCACTAATAATAATATTACTAGCAAAGTGATTTCTTATGTAGATGGCAATTCCACCGTAAGGTTTGTCTCGATTAATGAAATACGAATCATACCCTGGTAGATTAAAAAAAATATTTTCAGAAGAAAGAAGCCATATCTCAGTTAAAACAATTATATCTACATCACATTTAAAACTTTCAATTAATGTTTCTACTTCAAACAATTTTTTTCTTAAACTTTGTATGTTTAAGTACAATATATTAAAGTTATTTTGATATTTTAAGCTCATTGAATTTGAATCATAATGTAAGTAATGTTCCACTCTAAAATGGTTTTCTACGTTCTCTGTTTCATCTAGGTGCATTTGTAATAAAAAAAAACAATTTGGATAATTTGGATAAACATTGTCAGCTGTTCAATATGATCAAGATTGTATGTAAAAATTAATATTATTTTTAAATAATATTTGACATTTGTTCTTGATTTGTCAAAATTTGTTTGAAACTTGTTTTTATAAATTGTTATTGTTATTAAAAATTTTTTAAATAAAAATAATAAGTAAATTAAATTATTAAAATAATTAAATAATGTGAAGCAAAGTGAAATGTATAAAGTGAGAAAAAATTTAATATGTAATTTATCAATGATTAAAATCAGTATGTCAATCACTATGAAATTGTATAATACAGATAAAATTAATGTTAAATTTAATCGAAGAATATTTTTAATTCTATTCATATTGATTGGAATTATTATAAAGAATATTAATAAAAGTGTATTATTGTAAATTAATTTTAGAAAAACAAATATTGTAATTAAAGAATTAAAGTATAAATTTGTTTTAAAAAATAAAAAATGTTTCGAACGTATTGCTTTGTATACATAGTAATTATTTGCATAGTTTTGTTTTAATAAATCAATAAGGAAATATATATGCAATTTCATAGTGAAATTTATTGAATAAATAGTAGATGCCAAAGAGAAACAAATCAATATTTGATGAATTATATTGTACCATGTTAGTAAGGGAATGTTATAGATTAAGTTAATTTTTGCTATTGATTTTATTAAATTGTTCAAGATTAAACGAGAAAAAGAAATTAAATTTAATATATGAATGTAATAATTTTCAAAAGCAATGTTATAAGTTATGTTAAAAGTTAGAATTGTTACAAAATTGTTAAAAAATATTAAAAAGTGTAAATTTATAGTTAATTTTAAACACAAAATAATAATATAAATAAAATAAATTTTTTTTTTTAAAAATGAAGAAAGTTTTGAAATGGTTATTATATGTAGTACAATGTAGTTATTTGCAGAGTTTTGTTTTAATAAAACTAATATAATAAAAATTTTCAATTCTAAATACCTTGGAGTTGTCAGTTTTTTGCAAGAAGATTTTATTATTTTTGATCCATAGGAATTTAAATTTTTCTGATATTTTAAGCTGCTTAGCCTCGTAGTATAATTTTGATTGTAGCGAAGTAAGATGGTGTCGAAATAATATTTGTTTGTTTCCATGTTTCTCCAGTCCTACATCCGTTGTGAAAAGATTTTTGTAGCTGGATTTCTTCGCCATTATTTCATTTTTATCTTTATCAGATTTCAGCTTGATCAAGTATAGAGTATTTTCTTCATTTTTATTATTTTTGGAAAACTTTTTTAAACTGGATACTTTTATGATGTTCTCCTTAGGAATGCTAGCTTGGATTTTTTTAAAAATAGTGTGTACAGTATCCACTGGATCCTCGATATTTGAAGGTAGACCAGAAAGTACTATATTGTTGTAATTTTTTTGCTGTTCACTTTCATCTAATTGGGATTGCAATTTATTTACGATGCTTTCCAGTCGAATTGTTCTATTCTCAATGACCTTTATTTCCTCTTTCAGCTTTTTATTTTCTTCCAGCACTTGTTTATTATACTTTACAAAGTCTTTTAGTTGATTTTGTGTAGCATCCATTTGTGCTGAGAAATAATTTTGAGATTTTTGAATCACATAATTGATAACAACAGCATGAAGTTTCCTGTTATCATAGGTATGAGTTTGCTAAAACACTCTGTAGTCAAAATAAGTGGTGGTGTCATTTCCGTAAAGAAGAATAGCACTTCAACAGTCAACACTAAAAAAGAAGAAAACGATTGTTATTTAGCTGAAATAAAATTAGAAGATGAGTTTACTTACCAAGATCTGCCAGGATTAGCCAATTTGGAAAAAGGTAAATATAAGGAAATTGTAAATTTAATTGAAAATTACTCGCCGGTAACAATGATAAAATCACCCATTCAAATGAAAATTCTGCCGTTGGACAATAAGCCCGTGTTTCAGAGTCCAAGAAGATTCCCACCTGTAGAACAAAAAATAATTAATGACCAAGTGCAAGAATGGCTCAGGAATGGTATACCGAAAGCTCGTCGGATTATGCCAGCCCTGTAGTCCTTGTCAAAAAGAAGGATGGTTCCAACAGACTTTGTGTGGATTTTAGAGGAGTCAATAAGAAAATACACAAGGATCATTTTCCATTGCCAGTCATCGATGACCAAATAGACAAGCTACAAGGAGCAAGAATCTTCACCACGCTGGATTTAGAAAATGGATTTTTCCATGTCAGCATAGAGGAGAATAGTCGGAAATTCACAGCATTTGTCACACAGAGAGGAAAATTTGAATTTTTGAGAGTTCCGTTTGGATTATGTAACTCTCCTAGTGTTTTCCAAAGATTTATCAATTTTACATTTAAGGACTTAATAAATAAAGAGTATGTAATAACTTATATAGACGACTTAATAATTCCAGCTAAAACTGAGAAAGAGGCGATAATAAAATTAAAAGAAGTATTACGAGTTGCCGCTCAAAGTGGATTAAAAATTAAGTGGACAAAATGCCAATTTCTACAAAGAGAAGTGGAGTATCTAGGATATATAATAAAAGATGGAACAATATCACCGTCCAACTCCAAAACTAAGGCAGTCAAAAATTTCCCGGAACCCAAGATAGCAAAGCAGGTTCAAAGCTTTTTAGGCTTAACGAGCTATTTTAGGAAATTTATCCCACAACACTCAATCATTGCAAAACCGCTAAGTGACATGCTCAAGAAGGATGTTAAATTTAAATTTGACAACACCGAGAGGAGTTCTTTCGAAAAATTAAAAAATATTTTAAGCACATCACCTGTTTTAAAAATTTTTAGCTATGAAGACTATACTGAGTTACATACGGATGCTTGCAAATTTGGAATAGCAGCTGTCTTATTACAAAGAGATCCAGGAGATGGAGCGTTACACCCGGTACACTATTCAAGCAAAAAAACAACAGATGCACAACAAAAGTGGAGTAGCTATGAACTGGAAGTACTAGCTGTGGTGGAAGCGGTGAAAAAATTTAGAACATATTTACTAGGGAAAAAATTTAAGTTGATAACGGATTGCAAGGCGTTTACAATGACACTAAATAAAAAGGATTTAGTAACACGAGTGACACGTAGGTCGTTGCTGTTAGAAGACTTTGACTATGAAGTGGAACACCGAGAAGGCACAAGAATTCGCCATGTTGATGCATTAAGCAGAAATCCGGTAACTTACTGTGTTGAAATGAAAAACAATTTTATATGTCAATTACAGGAATTACAAATGAAAGATGAAAAGTTAGCCGCGATAATAGAACTATTGAAACATGGTCAATAAAAAGATTTTGTCATTCACCATAATATTTTGGCCAAAGATGTAAATGGAAAAATTTTATATGTTGTTCCAGAGGGGATGAAAAATTCGTTGGTAAGATCAATACACGAAAATGGTCATTTTCATTTTGCGAAAATGAGAAAAAAAATTGAAGAAGAATTTTATATGCCTGATCTGAAAAGAAGAACAGATGTTTGCATTGGAAACTGTGTCGAATGTATTTTGGCAGAAAGAAAGAGCGGAAAACAAGAAGGTCTACTCAACCCAATACCCAAAGGGGATACACCGTTGGACACGTTTCATATTGATCATGTAGGGCCCATGAGTACAACTAAGAAGGGTTACCGATATGTGTTGGCAATAGTTGATGGATTTTCCAAGTTTTGTTGGTTGTTCCCTACAAAAAGTTTAAATGCAGAGGAAGTAATAAAGAAATGTGAAATAATTGCCAGTACATTTGGTTATCCATCGCGGATAATTTTTGATAGAGGAGGAGCGTACATATCAAATCAATTCCGTGAGTATTGTCAATCACATGACACTAAACTTTACTTCATAGCCACAGGAGTTCCAAGAGGTAATGGTCAGGTGGAACGTCTACACAAAACTACAGTTGCAGTTCTAACGAAATTATCGTTAAACCAACCTGAAAAATGGTACACGCATATTACAGATGTACAAAGAATTTTAAATAGCACTTTTCATCGCTCTATTCAAACAACACCATTTGAACTCATGTTAGGAACTAAAATGAAAACAAAGAATGATAAAAATATAATACAGCTAATAGAAGAAGAATGGATTCAACAATTTCAAAATGAACGCAGTGAAGCAAGAGAACAGGCCAAGTTGGACATTATCAAAATTCAGGCCGAAAATAAAAGAAATTTTGATCGCAAAAGAAAAGCAGCAATAAAATATAATTTAGGAGATTTAGTTGCAATCGAACGTACACAATTTGGAGTTGGTATTAAAATTAAACAAAAATTTTTTGGTCCATATCGAGTGACAGCTATTAAAGGATCTGATAGGTACACAGTGCAAAAGGAAGGCGAACACGACGGTCCAACCAATACTGAATGCAGTGCTGACAAAATGAAATTATGGGTGCAATACGAAACTGATAGCGATCTGGATCAATCCGAGGCGGATTAAAATACAGGATGGCCGAATGTGTGATTGCATATTATTTCAATAATATAAATCTCTTACCTATATCCAGTGGCAGCATAAATTTTATTTCGTTGTCTCAGCAATATTTAATTTTGTAATCTCAGCATAGCAGCACCTAAAAAGAATATCATTTAATTTTTAAAGAAAGAATATATTATTATAATACTTATCTTTTGACACTCCATATCTCTAGTAGCTCAGAGATATTTTATTCCAAACGGCAACCAGCATCCTATTTGTTTTATTTTAATATTTTTATTTACTATTTGTAAAACATGTTTGTTTACAAATAGTAAATAATTATTTTAGACAGTTGTCATTGCTGACGGATAGAATGAAACGTCGATAGAATGAAACATGGAACGAAACAAAAGGCAAGATGTTGACGAATGACACTAGTGGAGCTAGCTAATGATAAAAAGAATTTTCAAGATCAAAAGTTTATTCACCTTTTCTTTTTTTTCATATATTTTACTAAACGGTTATTTACTTTTTTTTTTATTTAAAAGCTGTTACTTCCAAAAATATAAAAGGAGGAAAAGAAAGTAGAAGAAAGCAGAGTATATACGTGGACGTGGATAATAATACAAGCGGGAAGGAGTTAAATTTTTAAAAGAAGATAAAGGAGTTAAATTTTTAAAGAAGATAATAAAAATAATTTATAAAGAAAGTTATAATTTATATCTTTGACGTTATTGTTAATATTGAAATTTGTATTGAAAAAACCTATTTAGTGAGATTAACGTAATTTTTTTAAACATTATTAAAATATAAAACAATGAAATAAACTTATTTAGTGAGATTAACTTTATTTTTTTAACATTATTAAAATATAATTATTTTGTGATTTATAAACTAAATGAAATAAAAGAACTAGTTTTTAATTTTTATATATAACAAGAAAGTGTTTTAATTCAAATCTTATTTTTTTATCCAATCCTACACGTATGCTACATCCAATTTTTCAAAAAATATGGCAAGCAGAGTCGGTACCTAAAGACTGGAAATCGAAAGTTCTCTCAAAAATACTATGGAACAGAATCAACAATAAACTAGATGAAACAATCCGAAAACAGCAATCTGGTTTTCGCCCTAAAGATCATGCGTGGATCAAATCAATACACTCCGAATAATCATAGAACAGGTGAATGAATGGCAATCCACATTAAAACTAGCTTTCGTAGACTTCAAGTCTGCATTTGATACTATACATCAAGAATATATATAGGACTCGCTTAAAATTTGAGGAGTGCCAATGAAGTTGATACGGCTTATCCGAGCACAGTACGAAGGATTTAAATGCAGGATTCTACATCAAGGTCAACTATCTGAGCCGATAAATATTGATTGTGGAGTCAGACAGGGTTGCCTGCTGTCAACAATTCTATTTTTAATTGTGCTCGATGACATACTAAGTGCTGCCATTGACGATTTAAACAGAGGCATATTTTGGAATTTCGGGGAACATCTAGAAGATCTTGACTATGCGGACGATATATGCCTACTATCAACCAGAAATACCGATCTGCAGGAAAAATTGAACGATTTGGCACAAGAGTCTGAACTGCGCGGACTAAAAGTCAATGTAAAGAAAACAAAAGCAATGAAAGTAAACTCACCTAATGTAAACAATTTGATGTTATATGATGAAGAAATATCTAATGTTACCAACTTTTGTTACCTTGGTAGCGTAATAACGCCTGAGGCAGGAGCAAAAGCAGATATGACCGCTAGAATAAATAAAGCTAAACAAGTGTTTGCACAACTTCGAAAAACCTGGAAGTCTGCAATCATCTCTAAGGAAACAAAAATTAAAATATTTGATTCAAACGTCAAATCTGTTCTGTTATACGGTTGCGAAACGTGGTTAGTAACGGAGGAACTTACCAGCTAAATTCAAAGCTTCGTTAACACCTATCTCCGTCGAATTATGAAAATATGGTGGCCAAACAGAATTAGAAACGAGGAATTACATGCCAGATGCAACCCAGTACCTATAGCAGAGCAGATTTTGACAAGAAAATGGAAATGGATTGGTCATACACTCAGAAAAGATCAGTCCGAAATCTGCAGGCAAGCGCTTGATTGGAACCCGCAAGGTGCAAGAAAACGCGGGCGTCCGAAAAACTCGTGGAAAAGAACAATTCACTCCGAAATTACCAAATCAAGAAAAACATGGGGTGAATAAAAATGATCGCACAGAACCGTACTGAATGGAAGGATTTTGTTAAGGCTCTTTGCTCCAAATTTTTTGAACAATTTTTAAACGACATGAGAAAATTTTGACTATTTAAATTTTTAAATTTACCAGTGCGAGAGACACCAAAAAATAGTTTACTAATCAGGTTATCTAAAATTAAAATAAAAATGCATACAGCTGTATGACAAAATTTAAAAAAATTCGTATACTGGTTATCTAAAACATTGTAAATGGGCACGAGAAAAATATCTAATATTTTGCTATCCAAGCTATCTAAATGTTATGAAAAATTTGTATTAGACAATTTAACCAGCTAGGTTATCTAAATTTTCAATTTTAGCTATACCAAGATCTGAATTTTTTGAAAAATTGTAAACAGGCTTGACAAAATTTTTGCCTAGACGCTATCTAAATTTTCAATTTCACCTATACGAGGGACACCAAATTATAAAAAATTTTTTACTATCCTAATATATATAAAATTTAAGTAAATATGTATACGGGCTTGTATGACAATATTTAAAACGTTCTCATATACTGGTTATCTAAATTTTTTGAGAAAATTGTAAACGGGGATAACAAAAATTTTCCTATCCAGCCTATCCACATTTTTTTAATAATTTAAATACAGGCATGAGAATTTTTATTTCGAGGTTATATAAATTTTCAATTGTACCTCTACCAGGGACACCAAAATATAAAAAACATTTTACCAACCTGGTTTTCTGAAATTATACTGGATATCTAAATTTTTGAAAAAATTATAAATTGGCATGACAAATATTTTCCATTCAGGCTACCCAAATTTTTTTAAAAATTTGTATACAGACATGAGAATATTTATTTCGAGGTTATATAAATTTTCAATTGTACCTCTACCAGGGACACCAAAATATATAAAGCATTTTACCAACCTGGTTTTCTGAAATTATACTGGATATCTAAATTTTTGAAAAAATTGTAAATCGGCATAACAACAATTTTCCTATCCAGGCTATCCAAATTTTTTTAAAAATTTGTTAACAGAAATGAGAAAATTTTATAATCGTGGCTATACAAATTCTCAATTTTATCTCTACCAGGGAAACCAAATTTTCAAAGGTACCTATATCAGGAACACCAAAAAATAAAAAATATTTTACTAACTTTCTAAACATGAGAAATGCCTTTATAGGCATAAGAAAATCTTACAATTCTGGCTAAATATAAAATAAAATGAAAAAATAAAAAATATTTTACTAACCTGGTTGTCTAAAACTAAATTCAATACCTATACGGGCTTGTATGACAAAATTTAAAAAATTTTCATATACCGGTTATCTAAAGTTTTTGGAAAAATTGTCAAGGGCATTCCAAAAATTTTCTTATCCAAGCTATACAAATTTTTTGAACAATTGTTAAACGACATGAAAATTTAAATTTTAAATTTACCAGTGCCAGAGACACCAAAAAATAGTTTACTAAACTTGTTATCTAAAATTAAAATAAATTTACATATACATAAATCTATATATATAAAAGGGAAAGTTTGTTTGTTTGTATGTTTGTTTGTTTGTTTGTTTGTTTGTTTGTTTGTTTGTATGTAGCGAATAGACTCCTAAACTGCCCAGGCGATTTTCATGAAAATTTGTATTTAGAGGCTTTTGGGTACGGAAAGAAATCGTGGCCCAAAAATTTTGCTCTAACGGACCGCCAAGTTGGGGCTGTGGTGCAAGTATTTAAACTTCTTTGTTCTAAAATGAAAACGGTTTGACCGATTGACTTCAATTTTTGTATACGTGATGCTCTTTTAGAATTGAGTTGACCCTATTAACAGTTTTGGAATTTGTTAACCCATGTCGGGCCGACGGGTGGTCAAAAAAAATTTTGTGTCCAAATTTTGTCCGATTTTACAAAATTCTGCTTTGGCTAAAAAAAAAGCCCCAAAAAAAATTTTGTTGAGTTCCATTAACCCATTGCGGCCCAACAGCTTTTTATAGGTTTTTTCAATACTTTACTCTAAATTCAAAACGGTTTGACCAATTGACTTCAAATTTGGTATACGTGTTGCTCCTTGAGAATTGAGTTGACAGTATTAACAGTTTTGGAATTTGTTAACCCATGTCGGGCCGACGGGTGGTCAAAAAAAATTTTGGGTCCAAATTTTGTCCGATTTTACGAAATTCTGCATTGGCTAAAAAGAAAACCCCAAAAAAAATTTTGTTGAGTTCCATTAACCCATTGCGGCCCAACAACTTTTTATAGGTTTTTTCAATACTTTACTCTAAATTTGAAATGATTTGGCCAATTGACTTCAAATTTGGTATATGTGCTCCCCTGTGAGAATTGAGTTGACACTATTAACAGTTTTGGAATTTGTAAACAGATGTCGGGCCGACGGGTGGTCAAAAAAAATTTTGGGTCCAAATTTTGTCCGATTTTTCGAAATTCTGCTTTGGCTTAAAAGAAAGCCCTAAAAAATGTTGTTAAGTTCCATTAACCCATTGCGGCCCAACAGCTTTTTATTAATTTTTTGGTTATTTTACTCTAAATTAGAAACGATTTGACCGGTTGACCTCAAATTTTATATGTGTGAAGCAACTTGAAAATTGAGTTGAGTCTGCTAACAGTCGGTCCTACGTTTGGTCAAAAAAAATTTTTTGGAAGTAAATTACGTCAAATTTTGGAAAATAAATTGTACTGCTTTGAATTACAGAAAGTTTAAAAAATTACTAGAATAATCCTAGAAAAATCGTTTTAAAAAGATTGCTTTCATACATTTTTAAATTTACGTTTGTAAACCGTGGGTAATTTTTGTGTTAACTTTTTGCAGTAACATCAAATTCAATTAAACCTCCATTGAAAGGCGCAGCAACGCGCACCGGGTATTAGCTAGTATACATATAAAATAAATATACATAGGCTTGTAAGGACAAAATTTAAAAAATGTTCATATTATGGTTATATAAATTTTTTAAAAAATTGTAAACGGTCATGACAATCCAGGCTTATAAATTTTTTGAAAAAATTGTATACAGACATTAGTAAGTTTTACAATCGAAGCTATCTAAATTTGCAATTTTACCCGTACCAGAGACACCGAAAAATAAAAAATATTTTACTAGCCTGGTTGTCTAAAACTTAATTCAATACCTATACGGGCTTGTACAGTGAATAGTGCTTTAACATCAGAATTAAACAAATGCTACGACGAAACTAATAACCCACAACAAATGACTATCGAAGAAAACTGGAATGCTTTTAAATCAATAATGTTAACAACAAGTGAAAAAATCCTAGGTCACAGACCAAAAGAGAAAAAAGAATGGTTATCGGAAGTTACCTGGAAATTGATAGAAGAAATAAAAAATGCAAAGCATATTAAAAACAAGCCGAAACACGGAAACAAAAAGAAAATGCTGTTAAAATCTATAGTAAATATAACACTGAAGTGAAAAAGTCCTGCAGAAGAGACAAGCGAAATTGGGTAAACGAACTAGCTAACCAAGCCGAAAAAGCAGCTGCAACAAATAATATTAAGCTACTATATGATACCAATCGTAAACTATCAGGAGCTAAATTAAGTAATAACCGTCCAATAGTAAGTAAGAATGGAATTAGTACCACAAATCGAACAGAACAGTTGCAAAGATGACATGAACACTTCAGTGAGTGCTATAAATCTCACAGTCAACTGGCATTCTCTGAAAATAATAATGAAATATTAACAGCAGCACAAAGGGTATTCAATTTAAATACATACCCTCCCAATATTGAAGAAATAAATACAGCAGTGAAAACGATGAAATCCAATAAATCACCAGGTTTTGATCAAATTACCGCAGAAATGTTAAAGGCTGACTCAAATCTAACAGCACGTATGCTACATCCAATTTTTCAAAAAATATGGCAAACAGAGTCGGTACCTAAAGACTGGCTTGAAGGAATTTTAATAAAATTACCTAAAAAAGGTAACCTGTCCATCTGTGATAACTATAGAGGGATAACACTACTATCTATTCCATCGAAAGTTCTCTCAAAAATACTGTGGAACAGAATCAACAATAAACTAGATGAAACAATCCGAAAACAGCAATCTGGATTTCGCCCTAATAGATCATGCGTGGATCAAATCAATACACTCCGAATAATCATAGAACAGGTGAATGAATGGCAATCCACATTAAAACTAGCTTTCGTAGACTTCAAGTCTGCATTTGATACTATACATCAAGAATATATATGGGACTCGCTTAAAATTAGAGGAGTGCCAATGAAGTTGATACGGCTTATCCGAGCACAGTACGAAGGATTTAAATGCAGGATTCTACATTAAGGTCAACTATCTGAGCCGATAAATATTGATTGTGGAGTCAGACAGGGTTGCCTGCTGTCAACAATTCTATTTTTAATTATGCTTGATGACATACTAAGTGCATACCAAAATTTTGGCATGATGGCTATCTAAATCTTCATATTTACTTTTACTAGGGATACCAAAAATAAAAAATATTTTACTAACCTGAATATCTAACATTAAAATAAAAACGTATCGTGCTTCTATGACAAAATTTAAAAAAATTTCGTATACTGGTTATCTAAACTTTTTGAAAACATAAATGGACACGACAAAAATATCTAATATTTTGCTATCCAAGCTATCTAAATGTTATGAAAAATTTGTGTAAGACAATTTAACCAGCGAGGCTATCTAAATTTTCAATTTTACCTATACGAGAGACACCAAAATATAAAAAATATTTTACTAACCTACGTGCTCCTACGGCAAAATTTAAAAAAATTTCGTATACTGGTTATCTAAACTTTTTGGAAACATTGTAAATGGGCACGACAAAAATATCTAATATTTTGCTATCCAAGCTATCTAAATGTTATGAAAAATTTGTATAAGACAATTTAACCAGCGAGCCTATCTAAATTTTCAAATTTTAGCTATAGCAGGTTATCTGAATTTTTTGAAAAATTTACAAACAGGCATTACAAAATATTTTCCTAGACGCTATTTAAATTTTCAATTTGACCTATACGAGGTACACCAAAATATAAAAAATATTTTACTAACTTGGATATGTAACATTTAAATAAAAACTTATACGTGCTACTGACAAAATTTAAAAATTTTCATATACTGGTTATCTAAATTCTTTGAAATAATTGTAAACGATCTGACAAAAATCTTACCTAGAGGCTTTCTAAATTTTCAAATTTACTTATACCAGGGACACCAAAAAAATTTTTAATCAACTGGTTATCTAAATTTTTTGTAGAAATTGAAAAACGGGCATGACAAGAATTTTCCTTCAAGCCTATCTAAATTTTTTTAAAAATTTGTAACAGGCAAGAAAAAATTTTACTATCAAGAAAGTATAAATTTTTAATTATACCTATACCAGGGACAGGAAAAAATATATAATATTTTACTAACCTGTTTTTTTTAAATTAAAATAATTAAATAAATTTTTCAACAAATGGTAAACAGGTATGAGAAAATTTTCCAATCTAGGCTATCAAAATTTCTTTAAAAATTTGTATTCAGGTATGTCGAAATTTTACTATCAAAACTATATAAATTTTCAAAGAGACCTTATCAGGAACACCAAAAAATAAAAAATATTTTACTAACTTTATAAACATGAGAAATGCCTTTATAGGCATAAGAAAATCTTACAATTCTGGCTAAATATAAAATAAAATGAAAAAATAAAAAATATTTTACTAACCTGTTTGTCTAAAACTAAATTCAATACCTATACAGGCTTGTATGACAAAATTTAAAAAATTTTCATATACCGGTTATCTAAAGTTTTTGGAAAAATTGTCAAGGGCATTCCAAAAATTTTCTTATCCAAGCTATACAAATTTTTTGAACAATTTTTAAACGGCATGAAAATTTAAATTTTAAATTTACCAGTGCCAGAGACACCAAAAAATAGTTTACTACCCAGGTTATCTAAAATTAAAATAAAAATGTATACAGCTGTATGACAAAATTTAAAAAATCTTCATATACTGGTTTTCTAAATTTTTTGAAAAAATTGTAAGTGGGCATGACAAAAATTTTACCTAGAGCCTATCTAAATTTTCAATTTTACTTATACTAGGGACACCAAAAACATTTTTACTAAAATTAAAATAAATATACCTATACATAAATATACATATAAAATAAATATACATAGGCTTGTAAGGACAAAATTTAAAAAATGTTCATATTATGGTTATACAAATTTTTTAAAAAATTGTAAACGGTCATGACAATCCAGGCTTATAAATTTTTTGAAAGAATTGTATACAGACATTAGTAAGTTTTACAATCGAAGCTATCTAAATTTGCAATTTTACCCGTACCAGAGACACCAAAAAATAAAAATCCAGCTATCCAGATAGCTATCCAAGCTATCTAAATATTATAAAAATTTGTGTAAGACAATTTAACCAGCGAGGCTATCTAAATTTTCAATTCTACCTATACCAGGTTATCTGAATTTTTTGAAAAAATTGCAAACAGGCATTACAAAATATTTGCCTAGACGCTATCTAAATTTTTAAATTTACCTATACGAGGGACAAAAAATATTTTACCAACCTGGATATGTAACATTTAAATAAAAACTTATACGTGCTTCTGTGAAAAAATTTGAAATTTTTATATACTGGTTATCTAAATTCTTTGAAATAATTGTAAACGATCATGACAAAAATCTTACCAAGAGGCTTTCTAAATTTACAAATTTACTTATACCAGGGACACCAAAAAAATTTTTAATCAACTGGTTATCTAAATATTTTGAAGATATTGAAAAACGGGCATAACAAGAATTTTCCTATCAAGCCTATCTAAATTTTTTTAAAAATTTGTAACAGGCAAGAAAAAATTTTACTATCAAGGAAGTATAAATTTTTAATTTTGCCTATACCAGGGACAGGAAAAAATATATAATATTTTACTAACCTGTTTATTTAAAATTAAAATAATTAAATAAATTTTTCAACAAATGGTAAACAGGTATGAGAAAATTTTTCAATCTAGGCTATTAAAATTGCTTTAAAAATATGTATACAGGTATGTCGAAATTTGACTATCAAACCTATATAAATTTTCAAAGAGACCTTATCAGGAACACCAAAAAATAAAAAATATTTTACTGACTTTATAAACATGAGAAATGCCTTTATAGGCATAAGAAAATCTTACAATTCTGGCTAAATATAAAATAAAATGAAAAAATAAAAAATATTTTACTAACCTGGTTGTCTAAAACTAAATTCAATACCTATACGGGCTTGTATGACAAATTTTAAAAAATTTTCATATACCGGTTATCTAAAGTTTTTGGAAAAATTTTCCTATTCAAGCTATACAAATTTTTTGAACAATTTTTAAACGACATGAGAAAATTTTGGCTATTTAAATTTTTAAATTTAAAAAGTGCCAGAGACACCAAAAAATAGTTTACTAACCAGGTTATCTAAAATTAAAATAAAAATGCATACAGCTGTATGACAAAATTTAAAAAAATTCGTATACTGGTTATCTAAAACATTGTAAATGGGCACGAGAAAAATATCTAATATTGTGCTAACCAAGCTATCTAAATGTTATGAAAAATTTGTATAAGACAATTTAACCAGCTAGGCTATCTAAATTTTCAATTTTAGCTATACCAAGTATCTGAATTTTTTGAAAAATTGTAAACAGGCTTGACAAACTTTTTGCCTAGACGCTATCTAAATTTTCAAATTTACCTATACGAGGGACACCAAAATACAAAAAATATTTTACTAACCTGAATATCTAACATTAAAATAAAAACGTATCGTGCTTCTATGACAAAATTTAAAGAAATTTCGTATAGTGGTTATCTAAACTTTTTGAAAACATTGTAAATGGGCACGACAAAAATATCTAATATTTTGCTATCCAAGCTATCTAAATATTATGAAAAATTTGTATAAGACAATTTAACCAGCTAGGCTATCTAAATTTTCAATTTTAGCTATACCAAGTATCTGAATTTTTTGAAAAATTGTAAACAGGCTTGACAAACTTTTTGCCTAGACGCTATCTAAATTTTCAATTCAGGGACACCAAAATATAAAAAATTTTTTACTATCCTAATATATATAAAATTTAAGTAACTATGTATACGGTCTTGTATGACAATATTTAAAAAGTTCTCTTATACTGGTTATCTAAATTTTTTGAGAAAATTGTAAACGAGGATAACAAAAATTTTCCTATCCAGGCTATCCACATTTTTTAAAAAGTGTATACAGGCATGAGAATCTTTATTTCGAGGTTATATAAATTTTCAATTTTACCTCTACCAGGGAAACAAAATATAAAAAATATTTTACCAACCTTGTTTTCTGAAACTATACTGGATATTTAAATTTTTGAAAAAATTGTAAATCGGCATGACAAAAATTTTCCTATCCAGGCTATCCAAATTTTTTTAAAAATTTGTTAACACACATGAGAAAATTTTATAATCGCGGCTATACAAATTCTCAATTTTATCTCTACCAGGGACACCAAAATATAAAAAATATTTACTAACCTGGTCATCTAAAATTAAATTAAATACGTATACGGGCTTGGATGAGAAAATTTAAAAATTTTCATATACTGGTTATCTAAATTTTTGAAAAAATTGTAAACGGGCATAACAAAAATTTTCCTATCCAGGCTATTAAAATTTTTTTAAAAATTTGTATACAACCATGATAAAGTTTTACAATCGGAGCTATCTAAATTTGCAATTTTAGCTGTACCAGGGACACCAAAAAATATTTTACTACACTGGTTATCTAAAATTAAATTAAATACGTACAACGGGTTTGTATGACAAAATTTTAAAAATTTTCATATGCCTACTGGTTATCTAAATTTTTTTTAAAAGTTGTAAACGGGCAAGGCAATAATGTTCCTATCCAGGCTTTTAAATTTTGAGAAAATTTTGCCATCATGGCTATCTAAATCTTCAAATTTACCTTTACTAGGGATACCAAAAATATAAAAAATTTTACTAACCTGCTTTTCTAAAATTAAAATAAGTACGTATACGGGGTTATATGGCAAAATTTAAAAAATTTTGATATGCAGGTTATCTAATTTTTTTGAAAAAATTGTTAACAGGCATGACAAAAATTTTCCTATCCAGGCTATATAAATTTTGAAATTTGCATACAGACATGAGAAAATATTACAATTGAAGATATCTGAATTTGCAATTTTACCTGTACCAGGGACACCAAAATATTAAATATATTTAACTAACCTGTTTATCTAAAATTAAATTATATTCGTATACGGGCTTGTATTACAAAATTTAAAACATTTTCGTATAGGGACACCAAAATAAAAAAAATATTTTACTAACCTGGTTATCTAACATTTAAATAAAAACGTATACGTGCTCCTATGACAAAATTTAAAAAAATTTCGTAAACTGGTTATCTAAATCTTTTTGGAAACATTGTAAATGGGCACCACAAAAATATCTCATATTTTGCTATACAAGCTATCTAAATGTTATGAAAAATTTGTATAAGACAATTTAACCAGCAAGGCTATCTAAATTTTCAATTTCAGCTATACTGGGTTATCTGAATTTTTTGAAAAAATTGCAAACAGGCATTACAAAATATTTGCCTAGACGCTATCTAAATTTTCAATTTTACCTATACGAGGGACACCAAAATATATAAAATATTTTACTAACCTGGTTATCTAACATTTAAATAAAAACGTATACGTGCTCCTATGACAAAATGTAAAAAAATTTCGTATACTGGTTATCTAAACTTTTTTCAAACATTGTAAATGAGCACGACAAAAATATCTAATATTTTGCTATCCAAGCTATCTAAATGTAATTAAAAATTTGTATAAGACAATTTAACCAGCGAGGCTATCTAAATTTTCAATTTTTAGCTATACCAGGTTATCTGAATTTTTTGAAAAAAAAATGTTCATACACTTATTATCAAAAGTTTTTGAAATAATAGTAAACGGGCATGACAAATATTTTCCCATTCAGGCTATGTAAACTTTTTAAAAATTTGCATACAGGCATGACAAAATTTTGCCATCATGGCTATCTAAATTTTCAAATTTACCTTTACTAGGGATACCAAAACTAAAAAAGATTTTACTAACCTGGTTATTTAAAATTAAATACGTACAACTCGCTTGTTTGACAAAATTTAAAAAATGTTCATATGCCTACTGGTTATCTAAATTATTTGGAAAAATTGTAAACGGGGATGACAAATATTTTCCCATCCAGCCTATCTAAAGTTTTTAAAATATTTGTATACAGGCATGAGAAAATTTGGTCAATTTTGCTATCGAGTCTGTCTAAATTTTCAAATTTACCAATCTAGTTATACCAAAAAATAAAATTTATTTTACCAACCTGGTTATCTAAAATTAAATTAAATACGTATACGGGCTTGTATGACAAAATTTAAAAATTTTCATATACTGGTTATCTAAATTTTTTGACAAAATTGTAATCGGGCATGACAAAAATTTCTCTATCCAGGCTATCCAAATTTTTTCCTATCCAGGGTATCTAAATTTTTTTAAAAATTGTAAACAGGCTTGACAAATATTTTACTATCCAGGCTGTCTAAATTTTTTTAAAAATTGTAAACATGCTTGACAAATATTTTACTATCCAGGCTGTCTAAATTTTTATTTTATCCAGGCTGTCTAAACAAATATTTTCCTATCCAGGCTATCTAAATTTTTTTAAAAATTTGTAAACAGGCATGAGAAAATTTTACCATCGAGGCTATCTAAATTTTCAAATTTACCTTTACTAGGGATACCAAAATTAAAAAATATTTTTCTAACCTGCTTTTCTAAAATTAAAATAAATACGTATACGGGCTTATATGGCAAAATTTAAAAAATTTTGATATACAGGTTATCTAATTTTTTTAAAAATTTGTAAACAGGCATGAGAAAATTTTACCATCGAGGCTATATATAAACTGGTAAATAAATAAATTAACTGGTTGCCTAATTTTTTTGAAGAAAATTGTAAACGGGCATGACCAAAAGGTTACCATAGAAGCTTTTTAAATTTTCAAATTCCAAGGAAACCAAAAAATTAAAAAAAAAAATTTACTAACCTGGTTATATAAAATGAAATACGTTATACGGCTTGTATGTCAAAATCTAAAAAATTTTCATATCTAAATTATTTGGAAATATTGTAAATGGGTATGACAAATATTTTGCTTTCCAGGTTATCTAAATTTTTTGAAAAATTTGTATAGAGGCATGAGACATGAGAAAATTTTATAATCGTTGCTATACAAATTCTCAATTTTATCTCTACCGGTAACACCAAATTTTCAAAGGTACCTATATCAGGAACACCAAAAAATAAAAAATATTTTACTAACCTGGTGGTCTAAAACTAAATTCAATACCTATACGGGCTTGTACAGTGAATAGTGCTTTAACATCGGAATTAAACAAATGCTACGATGAAACTAATAACCCACAACAAATGACTATCGAAGAAAACTGGAATGCTTTTAAATCAATAATGTTAACAACAAGTGAAAAAATCCTAGGCCATAGACCAAAAGAGAAAAAAGAATGGTTATCGGAAGTTACCTGGAAATTGATAGAAGAAATAAAAAATGCAAAGCATATTAAAAACAACGCCAAAACACGGAAACAAAAAGAAAATGCTGTTAAAATCTATAGTAAATATAACACTGAAGTGAAAAAGTCCTGCAGAAGAGACAAGCGAAATTGGGTAAACGAACTAGCTAACCAAGCCGAAAAAGCAGCTGCAACAATAAATATTAAGCTACTATATGATACCAATCGTAAACTATCAGGAGCTAAATTAAGTAATAACCGTCCAATAGTAAGTAAAAATGGAATTAGTATCACAAATCGAACAGAACAGTTGCAAAGATGACATGAACACTTCAGTGAGTGCTATAAATCTCACAGTCAACTGGCATTCTCTGAAAATAAAAATGAAATATTAACAGCAGCACAAAGGGTATCCAATTTAAATACATACCCTCCCAATATTGAAGAAATAAAAACAGCAGTGAAAACGATGAAATCCAATAAATCACCAGGTTTTGATCAAATTACCGCAGAAATGTTAAAGGCAGACCCAAATCTAACAGCACGTATGCTACATCCAATTTTTCAAAAAATATGGCAAACAGAGTCGGTACCTAAAGACTGGCTTGAAGAAATTTTAATAAAATTACCTAAAAAAGGTAACCTGTCCATCTGTGATAACTATAGAGAGATAACACTACTATCTATTCCATAGAAAGTTCTCTCAAAAATACTGTTGAACAGAATCAACAATAAACTAGATGAAACAATCCGAAAACAGCAATCTAAATTTCGCCCTAATAGATCATGCGTAGATCAAATCAATACACTCCGAATAATCATAGAACAGGTGAATGAATAGCAATCCACACTAAAACTAGCTTTCGTAGACTTCAAGTCTGCATTTGATACTATACATCAAGAATATATATGGGACTCGCTTAAAATTAGAGGAGTGCCAATGAAGTTGATACGGCTTATCCGAGCACAGTACGAAGGATTTAAATGCAGGATTCTACATCAAGGTCAACTATCTGAGCCGGTAAATATTGATTGTGGAGTCAGACAGGGTTGCCTGCTGTCACCAATTCTATTTTTAATTGTGCTCGATGACATACTAAGTACTGCCATTGACGATTTAAACAGAGGCATGTTTTGGAATTTCGGGGAACATCTAGAAGATCTTGACTATGCGGACGATATATGCCTACTATCAACTAGAAATACCGATCTGCAGGAAAAATTGAACTATTAGGCACAAGAGTCTGAACTGCGCGGACTAAAAGTCAATGTAAAGAAAACAAAAGCAATGAAAGTAAACTCACCTAATGTAAACAAATTGATGTTATATGATGAAGAAATATCTAATGTTACCAACTTTTGTTACCTTGGTAGGCGTTATTACCTGAGCCAGGAGCAAAAGCAGATATGACCGCTAGAATAAATAAAGCTAAACAAGTGTTTGCACAACTTCGAAAAACCTGGAAGTCTGCAATCATCTCTAAGGAAACAAAAATTAAAATATTTAATTCAAACGTCAAATCTGTTCTGTTATACGGTTGCGAAACGTGGTTAGTAACGGAGGAACTTACCAGCAAAATTCAAAGCTTCGTTAACACCTGTCTCCGTCGAATTCTGAAAATATGGTGGCCAAACAGAATTAGAAACGAGGAATTACATGCCAGATGCAACCAAGTACCTATAGCAGAGGAGATTTTGACAAGAAAATGGAAATGGATTGGTCATATACTCAGAAAAGATCAGTCCGAAATCTGCAGGCAAGCGCTTGATTGGAACCCGCAAGGTGCAAGAAAACGCGGGCGTCCGAAAAACTCGTGGAGAAGAACAATTCACTCCGAAATTACCAAATCAATAAAAACATGGGGTGAAATAAAAATGATGGCACAGAACCGTACATTTATTTAGCTTGAATGGAAGGATTTTGTTAAGGCTTTTTGCTCCACTAGGAGCTATAGAAATTAGTAGTAACGGGCTTGTATGACAAAATTTAAAAAATTTTCATATACCGGTTATCTAAAGTTTTTGGAAAAATTGTCAAGGGCATTCCAAAAATTTTCCTATCCAAGCTATACAAATTTTTTGAACAATTTTTAAACGACATGAGAAAATTTTGGCTATTTAAATTTTTAAATTTACCAGTGCCAAAGACACCAAAAAATAGTTTACTAACCAGGTTATCTAAAATTAAAATAAAAATGCGGGCTGTATGACAAAATTTAAAAAAATTCGTATACTGATTATCTAAAACATTGTAAATGGGCACGAGAAAAATATCTAATATTTTGCTATCCAAACTATCTAAATGTTATGAAAAATTTGTATAAGAAAATTTAACCAGCTAGGCTATCTAAATTTTCAATTTTAGCTATACCAAGTATCTGAATTTTTTGAAAAATTGTAAACAGGCTTGACAAAATTTTACAACAAGACAAAAAATTTTACCTATACGAGGGACACCAAAATATAAAAAATTTTTTACTATCCTAATATATATAAAATTTAAGTAAATATGTAAACGGGCTTGTATGACAATATTTAAAAAGATCTCATATACTGGTTATCTAAATTTTTTGAGAAAATTGTAAACGGGGATAACAAAAATGTTCCTATCCAGGCTATATAAATTTTTTGAAGAAATTGAAAAACGGGCATGACAAGAATTTTCCTATCAAGCCTATCTAAATTTTTTTAAAAATTTTTAACAGGCAAGAGAAAATTTTACTATCAATGAAGTATAAATTTTTAATTTTATACCTATACCAGGGACAGGAAAAAATATATAATATTTTACTACCTGTTTATTTAAAATTAAAATAATTAAATAAATTTTCCAACAAATGGTAAACAGGTGTGAGAAAATTTTCCAATCTAGGCTATTAAAATTACTTTAAAAATTTGTATACAGGTATGTCGAAATTTTACTATCAAAGCTATATAAATTTTCAAAGATACCTATATCAGGAACACCAAAAAAAAAATATTTTACTAACTTTCTAAACATGAGAAATGCCTTTATAGGCATAAAAAAATCTTACAATTCTGCCTAAATATAAAATAAAATGAAAAAATAAAAAATATTTTACTAACCTGGTTGTCTAAAACTAAATTCAATACCTATACGGGCTTGTATGACAAAATTTAAAAAATTTTCATTTACCGGTTATCTAAAATTTTTTGAAAAATTGTCAAGGGCATTCCAAAAATTTTCCTATCCAAGCTATACAAATTTTTTGAACAATTTTTGAACGACATGAGAAAATTTTGGCATTTAAATTTTTAAATTTACCACTGCCAGAGACACCAAAAAATAGTTTACTAACCAGGTTATCTAAAATAAAAATAAAAATGCATACAGCTGTATGACAAAATTTAAAAAATCTTCATATACTGGATATCTAAATTCTTTGAAATAATTGTAAACGATCATAACAAAAATCATACCTAGAGGCTTTCTAAATTTTCAAATTTACTTATACTAGGGACACCAAAAAAATATTTACTAAACTTGTTATCTAAATTTTTTGAAAAAAATTGTAAATAGGCAGACAAAAATTTTCCTATCCAGGCTATATAAATTTTAAAATTTGCATACAGAAATGAGAAGATATTACAATTGAAGATATCTGAATTTGCAATTTTACCTGTACCAGGGAAACCAAAATTTTAAATTATTTAACTAACCTGTTTATCTAAAATTAAATTATATACGTATACGGGCTTGTATTACAAAATTTAAAAAATTTTCGTATACTGGCTATCTAATTTACCATGCAATTTTACCTGTACCAGGGACACCAAAATATAAAAAATATTTTACTAACCTGAATATCTAACATTTAAATAAAAACGTATACGTGCTCGTAAGACAAAATTTTAAAAAAAATCGTATACTGGTTATCTAAACTTTTTGGAAACATTGTAAATGGGCACGACAGAAATATCTAATATTTTGCTATCGAAGCTATCTAAATGTTATTAAAAATTTGTATAAGACAATTTAACCAGCGAGGCTATCTAAATTTTCAATTTTAGTTATACCATGTTATCTGAATTTTTTGAAAAAATTGCAAACAGGCATTACAAAATATTTGCCTAGACGCTATTTAAGTTTTCAATTTTACCTATACGAGGGACACCAAAATATAAAAAATATTTTACTAACCTGGTTATCTAACATTTAAATAAAAACGTATACGTGCTCGTATGACAAAATTTAAAAAAATTTCGTATAGGTACTGGTTATCTAACTTTTTGGAAACATTGTAAATGGGCATGACAATAATATATAATATTTTGCTATCCAAGGTATCTAAATGTTATGAAAAATTTGTATAAGACAATTTAACCAGTGAGGCTACCTAATTTTTCAATACTAGCTATACCAAGTATCTGAATTTTTTGAAGAATTGTAAGCAGGCTTGAAAAAATTTTTGCCTAGACGCAATCTAAATTTTCAATTTTACTTATACGAGGGAAACCAAAATATAAAAAATTTTTTACTATCCTAATATATATAAAATTTAAGTAAATATGTATACGGGCTTGTATGACAATATTTAAAAAGTTCTCATATACTGGTTATCTAAATTTTTTGAGAAAATTGTAAACGGGGATAACAAAAATTTTCCTATCCAGGCTATCCACATTTTTATCTAAATTTCTAATAAAAAAATCTAAATTTTTTGAAAAAATTGTAAGCGGGCATGACAAAAATTTTACCTAGAGCCTATATAAATTTTCATTTTTACTTATACTAGGGACACCAAAAAAATTTTTACTAAACTTGTTATCTAAAATTAAAATAAATACATATTATACAGACTTGTAAGGACAAAATTTAAAAAATGTTCATATTATGGTCATATAAATTTTTTAAAAAATTGTAAACGGTCATGACAATCCAGGCTTATAAATTTTTTGAAAAATTTGCATACAGACGTAAGTAAGTTTTACAATGGAAGCTATCTAAATTTGCAGGACTTGTATGAAACAAATTTAAAAAATGTTCATACACTTATTATCTAAAGTTTTTGAAATAATAGTAAACGGGCAAGACAAATATTTTCCCATTCAGGCTATGAAAACTTTTTAAAAATTTGCATACAGGCATGATAAAATTTTGCCATCATGGCTATCTAAATTTTCAAATTTACCAATCTAGGGATACCAAAAAATAAAATTTATTTTACTAACCTGGTTATCTAAAATTAAATTAAATACGTATACGGGCTTTTATGACAAAATTTAAAAATTTTCATATACTGGTTATCTAAATTCTTTGAAATAATTGTAAACGATAATGTCAAAAATCTTACCTAGAGGCTATCTAAATTTTTAATATTACTTATACCAGGAACACCAAAAAAATTTAAATGGTTATCTAAATTTTTTGAAAAAATTGTAATCGGGCATGACAAAAATTTCTCCATACAGGCTATCCAAATTTTTCGAAAAATCTGTAAACAGACACGAGAAAATTTTCTATCGTGGCTATAAAAATTTTCAATTTTAGGTGTGCCAGAGATACCAAAAAATAAAAAATATTTAATTGTCCTGGGTATCTAAAATTAAAATAAAATTGTATACAGCTGTATGACAAAATTTAAAAAATTTTCATGTACTGGTTATATAAATTTTTTGAAAAAATTGTAAACCCACATGACAAATTTTTTCCTATCCAGGGTATCTAAATTTTTTTAAAAATTGTAAACGGGCAAGACAATAATATTCCAATCCAGGCTTTTAAATTTTTTGAAAAATTTGTATACAGACATGAGAAAATTTTGCCATCATGGCAACCTGGTTATCTAACATTTAAATAAAAACGTAAACGTGCTCCTATGACAAAATTTAAAAAAATTTCGTATACTGGTTATCTAAACTTTTTGGAAACATTGTAAATGGGCACTACAAAAATATCTAATATTTTGCTATCCAAGCTATCTAAATGTTATGAAAAATTTGTATAGGACAATTTAACCAGCGAAAATTTTTACTAAACTGGTTATCTAAAATTAAAACAAATACATATTACGGGCTTGTAAGGACACAATTTAAACAATGTTCATATTATGGTTATCAAAATTTTTTTGAAAAAATTGTTAACGGGTATGACAAAAATTTTCCTATCCAGGTTTATAAATTTTTTGAAAAATTTGTATACAGACATGAAAAAGTTTTTCAATCGAAGCTATCTAAATTTGCGAATTTTACCTGTACCAGGGACACCAAAAAATAAAAAATATTTTACTAACCTTGTTATCTAACATTTAAATGAAAACGTATACGTGCTCCTATGACAAAATTTAAAAAAATTTCGTATATTGGTTATCTAAACTTTTTGGAAACATTGTAAATGAGCACAAGAAAAATATCTAATATTTTGCTATCCAAGCTATATAAGTGTAATGAAAAATTTGTATAAGACAATTTAACCAGCTAGGCTATCTAAATTTTCAATTTTAGCCTGAATAAGTATCTGAATTTTTTGAAAAATTGTAAACAGGCTTGACACAAATATTTGCCTAGACGCTATCTAAATTTTCAATTTTACCTATACGAAAGACACCAAAATATAAAAAATTTTTCACTATCCTAATATATATAAAATTTAAGTATATATGTATACGGGCTTGTATGACAATACTTAAAAAGTTCTCATATACTGGTTATCTAAATTTTTTGAGAAAATTGTAAACGGGGATGACAAAAATTTTCCTATCCAGGCTATCCACATTTTTTTAAAAATTTGTACACAGACATGAGAATCTTTATTTCGAGATTATATAAATTTTCAATTGTACCTCTACCAGGGACACCAAAATATAAAAAATATTTTTCCAACCTGGTTTTCTGAAATTATACTGGATATCTAAATTTTTGAAAAAATTGTAGATCGGCATGACAAAAATTTTCCTTCGAGGCTATCCAAATTTTTTTAAAAATTTGTATACAGGCATGAGAATCTTTATTTCGAGGTTATATAAATTTTCAATTGTACCTCTACCAGGGAAACAAAATCTAAAAAACATTTTTACCAACCTAGTTTTCTGAAACTATACTGGATATCTAAATTTTTGAAAAAATTGTAAATCGGCATGACATAAATTTTCCTATCCAGGCTATCCAAATTTTTTTAAAAATTTGTTAACAGACATGAGAAAATTTTAGAATCGTGGCTATACAAAATCTCAATTTTATCTCTACCAGGGACACCAAAATATAAACAAGTAAAGAAACAGTCAGTCGGTGCAACCGACTTAGAAATACCCTACACCTATTTGGTTCAAATTTAAGGACATATCCATAAGTCATTTTAACACCATAGAAGCTGTTATTAATTTGATCGTAAGACATAGCTAACCAAATTAACTGTATACATAATACTAAAAACATTTTCTAATTACCCTATCTATTAAAAAATACTACAAATTCTTACTAATTTATCTATTTAAAAATATTAAAAAACAAACAAACTTGAAATAAATGAAAATATATTTATTCCAATTCAATTAAAAAATGAAAAAATTCTAATTATTAAATTTTGTGATAAAAAGATAATCAAAGCATAATATATCTAATAATCCAAATTTTTAAAAATTGCAATTATTTTAAATGTTTAGTTTATATACCTAATAGAAAAGCTTATAAACGCAAAATATGCAATAAATGTATTTCTAAAATACAATTAAAAATTTACACCTTTTCATATAATTCATTTAAATATAAAAATAAATTTTACATAAATGCAGCAAGTACCTTTGAACATAGCTGAACCACTACAATTAAGTCTAGATTTCGGAGACACATAGGACATAGGAAATATATTCTTTGGCTTCGAAATTAAACTCGACCACAACCAATTCCCATGGTACTTTCATTACTAGTAACCTACTGTTAAATTTCATCAAAATACCGGCATTATTTTTTGAGTTATGGTGTTTGTAAGATATATGTTTGTTAGTCCTTGAACTTTTCAAGGGTTCCAGGACCCGAAATTATAGTACGATTTCGCCCATATGCAGTCCCGTCATACTTTCAATACTAGTTAACCCTTGTACACAATTGGAACGCTCTATCTTAATTTTAAGTTACTAGTTTTATTAATTTCGATGATAAGCTTTTACACATTGGGGGGTCTAAGAGAGGTTCTGAACCACCACTCCAATTGATCCCAAATTAGGGGGGCACGCAAGAAATAGTAAAGAACACCCTTGTGGCAAATTGGAAGCTTCTACATTTGTTTCAAGTTACTATCTTTATTAATTTCGAAAATATGCTTTAAGGGCCTAAGAACTGAGTGGCTGGTCCCCGATCCACTACTCCAATGGGGCCCAAATTTCAAAGACACTTACGAAATAGGAAGGGACATCCTGATACCAAATTTGGAGGTTCTATCTTCATTGGTTTCGGAATTATGCTCGTTTGGCCTAAATTCGATCAAAAAGTTCTAAGTTCCGAACCCATTGTCCAATCCTCACCGTACGTAATCACCGCCGTAGTTTCGCTGCCAATAACCTACAGCACAAATTTCATGAAGATAGCCTCATTAGTTGTTGAGTTATCGTGATTTTTTATATATCGCACCTCTAGAATAAGAGGGCAATAAGACGAAATAGTGATTTTTTTAGTTGAGTACATGCCGCTAAAGCCCAAAACTTTTACTACATTTTGATGTAATCGCCGTCTTAATATCTCAAAATTTGTCATTTTTACACTTGATTTTCCAAGTGAGTCTTTTTGTCTAATTTTTTATTGTTAAAACAAACATAGCAACTTTTTATGTTATGTCTTGTATTTAAACCTACTCATCAGTGGAAAGGTGCAATAATTTAAAATATGGCAGTTTTGCTTAAATTTTTAAATTATAACTGCGAATTAATTTGAAATATGACTGTATTGATTTTTCAATATTTCAACTATCCCTTCTCTAAGCAAAAAGAAATACTACTACAATTCGAGAAAATGCAACCTTATTGTAACAACATTCACTTTCTTTAGCGCTATCACAAATTGGATCGGTATTGTTTTTAACAATATATTCAAATATTAATTATTTTGAAATTCCGTCTTCATTTGAAATTTATAATTTTTTTTTGTTTCTTTTTGTGTTGTAGCACTAACAAAAATTAGATTTATAAAAATGTGTAAAACAGAGAATGAAACTTTACCGTAATTTTCTTTAAGTTTGTAAGTTTTTTATATTTTTTGGAGAATTTTGTTTAGTTTTATTTCAAAACTTGAAATTAACGAATTTGATATTAATATAATATTATTGTGTAATTGATTTTTTGTTTAAAAAAAAATACTTTATATTCGAAAATGCAATCAAATCGAGGAAAATTATTTGTAAATTTAGTTCTTAATAAACAAAAAGAAAATAACAAAGGTGGGTTATGAAAATATATATTATCCGAGTTTAAAATGTTAAAAAAATGTTTTTACAGCTTTAGGTAGGCCTGAAAATTTACTTTTTAATAATAGTAACGACGTTGTCCCGAAATCATCTTTTTCACCTCAAGAAATAACTAAATTTGTTAGTACACCTGCTCAACGTAAACTTTTTCCAACAGGTAAGAAAATTAATTATTTCAAATGATACAACGGTTCAATGATTGCGATTTTCAAATGATGTCATCACTTCCTTTTTTAGTTACTACAGTTGATTCATGCACGTCGACCTCAGTAGGCAAAGAAAATTTAAAACCCAACACTGATGGAATTTGGCTTCTTCCTGTTGCACATGAGTGTTCTTCCGAATCTGATACTGAAAGTGAAGATCCAGTAGGCGATAAAGACCTTATTCTCATTGCAGAAAAAAATATTTCGCTTGAAAGAAATTCAGATGACCATGACTCTCTTTCCGAACCTGATTTTGATTCTGACGATTCAGTTGCAGATAAAGACTTTGATCAATTTGCAAACGATAACATTTCAATTCGAGAAAATTCATATGAATCTTCAACAGAATATAATCTTGGAAGTGAATTGTTTAATCCAGAAATACTTTGTAATTCCTCTAATGTTGTTTTTTACGGTGATTGTGACAATAATGAAGCCAATGAAATCATTAATTTTCCCACTGAAAAAGTAAATACAAGACAACGGCAAAAATTTATGGAAAAATGGAAATTAAATATAAAAAAGATAAAACGCAATTCTGGTCAAGAATACGTATCTAGCACTGGCAAGGTGCCACAGAGAACGCTTAAAAGCCCTTGCAAGGAGAATTGCAAATATAAATGTAGACAGTTAATAACACAAGAGCAAAGGAACAAAATATTAACGAACTATTGGAATATCGGTGATCTCACCAGACAAAGATTCTATTTGTCAAACCAAATTGATAAAGTAGTTTCTAAATATAGATATACCAGAGAAGGATCGAAACGCATTGGTTTAAATCACTCGTTTCATTTAATAAATCGGACAGATCGAATTCGCGTATGTAAAAAGTTTTTTATGGCAACTTTGAATATTGGGTCTAAAACAATTTCTACAGCTTTATATAAAATGGACAAACAAATAGGTTATTATGAAGGCGAGCGAAGAGGAAAGCACGGGAATCAAAAACGCATTGATTCAGATCTTGTCCAAAAAATTAAGGAACACATTAACTTGTTTCCTAGAATAGAATCGCACTATCTCCGACAGCAAACTTCAAGAGAATATATTTCTGGGGATTTGAACATTACTGAAATGCATAGACTGTATGTGGAAAAATGCCAAGAGAAGGGCGAAGAGCCTCCCAAAATTCATATTTACAGTAGTATTTTTAATAATTTTTTTAATATTGGTTTCTTTATTCCCAAAAAGGATCAATGTTCACTATGCACATCCTATGAAAATAGCAATGAAATCGAAAAAAAAGATTTGGAGGAAATAATTAAAACCCATAAGACTGCCGTCATTGCTTCGAGAGAAGCAAAATCTAAAGATAAAGATTTCGCTGTTATAAATACAGAAAATTGTATGGTTGCGTGTTATGATTTACAGGCCTTACTAAATACTCCCTCTGGGAAAGTATCTGATTTTCATTACTCTCGGAAATTTGCATCATACAATTTAACTGTTTTTGATATGGCAAATTACAAATTCTATATATTCTATTCTATTGCTACCTGTGGAATGAGGATCAAGCCCAGAGAGGTGCTAATGAAATCGGAACGTGCGTTTACAACTTTTTAAAGACACAGTGTATAGGCAAAGATACTATATTTTATACAGATAATTGTTTTGGCCAACAAAAAAATAAATATATGGTTTGTATGTATTTATTTGCAACAAGTAACTGGAACATACCTTCTATAACGCATAATTTTTTGATAGCTGGACATACTCAGAACGAAGGAGATGCCATGCATTCATGTATAGAAAAGGAAAAATTAAGATACTTGAAAGGAAATGCGATTTATTCTCCGAATCAATGGCCAAGACAGGATCTAAATTTAATGTAAAAGAAATAGTTTTCAATGACATTCTTGATTTGAAAGATTTAACTGCATGTTGTGGTGATAATTTTAATACAAATACAAAAGGTGAAAAGATAATCTGGAAGGATCTTAAAGTACTTAGAGTTGAAAAAAAATGTCCTTATACAATTTTTTATAAAATGAGTTATGACGAAGAAAAGTTTTCTGAAATTGAAATAACTAATAAAACCAGACGCAGTAAGAAGCAGTTTAAAATGCCATTGGAAATAAAATTAGCATATAGTGAACCACATGGAATTTCTGTGCCAAAAAAAAAAGATTTAATTAATTTATGCAATTCTAAAGTTATTCCTTGAAGTTTCCATTCATTTTTTACGGAGCTAAAAGTAGTCCAAATTACAGAATCGAACCAGATTTCGCAAGAAATTGCAAATGATTCAGAATAATTTTTAATTTATAATAATTTACTTTTAATTTTGTATAAATAGCTGGAAATAAAGCATTTTTTAAGATTCTTTGTTAAAAAAATATATTATTTGTATTATTAATTTTTGAAATATTTCCTTAATAATTAAAAATAATTCATATTCAAACCGTAACATTTTAAATTAAGGCTCGTCAAAAATAAAAAACTAGGATTACACAGATTTAAAACAAAATGTGGCAGCCTTTAATTTTCTTTAAAATATGGGAATTTTTAAAATTATCAATATAATACTGCAATATTTTTACTTGTTTCTACTTTTTTAAAAAATTGTGTGAGCTTTATGCACACAAAACGATATACACCTGTTTTCGTTTTTCCATATAAAAAATGTACTATATTCAAACGTAATTTACTCAAAACTTGCAGTTTTGAAATGTTGCTCTCTTATTCTAAAGGTGCGATATGTTCCTTAGCCCTGACATCGATTAAAAGGTCCGGAATCCGAACCGCTGGGCTGATTTCGCCCTTATATAGTCCGCGCTGTACTTATAGTACTAGTTAACCCTTGTACACAATTTGAACGGTCTATCCTAATTTTAAGTAACTATTTTTAGTAATTTCGATTATAAGCCTTTAAAACTTGGGAGGTCTGAGAGGGGTACAGAACCACCACTCCAATTGATCCCAAATTAGGGGAACACGCAAGAGATAGTAAAGAACACCCTTGTGGCAAATTGGAAGCTTCTACATTTTTTCAAGTTGTTATCTTTATTAATTTTAAAGATATTCTTTAAGGTCTTCGGAAATGTGTGGCTGGTCCCCGACCCACTACTCCAATGGGACCCAAATTCACAAGACACTTAGGAAATAGGAAGGGACACCCTGATACTAAATTTGGAGGTTCTATCTTCATTGGTTTCGGAATTATGCTCGTTTGGCCTAAATTCGATCAAAAAGTTCTAGGTTCCGAACCCATGGTCCAATCCCGACCTTACGCAATTCCCGAAGTAGTTTCATTACTAGTAACCTACAGCACAAATTTGATGAAGATAGCGTCATTAGTTGTTGAGTTATCGTGATTTTTTATATTTGTTCGTTAGCCCTGAAATCGATTAAAAGGTCCAGAATCCGAACCCATGGGCCGCTTTCGCCCATATGCAATCCCCGCCGTACTTTCAGTCCTAGTAACCTACAGTTAAAATTTCATCAAGATAGCTCCATTATTTTTTGAGTTATCGTGCCTACGGACGGACGGACGGACGGACGGACATGGCTATATCGACTAAGGCGGTCACGCTGATCACAAATATATATACTTTTCCATATCTAGCTCGCTTCCTTTAGGTGGTTACAAACACCATACCAAAGTTAATATACCCCTTTACCTATTCTATAGGTGTAGGGTATAAAAATATATTACTAACCTGGTCATCTAAAATTAAATTAAATACGTATACGGGCTTGGATGAGAAAATTTAAAAATTTTCATATACTGATTATCTAGTTTTTGAAAAAATTGTAAACGGGCATAACAAAAATTTTCCTATCCAGGCTATTCAAATTTTTTTAAAAATTTGTATACAGGCATGAAAATTTTTATTTTGAGGCTATATAAATTTTCAATTTTACCTCTACCAGGGACACCAAAATATAAAAAATATATTACTAACTAAAATTAAATACGTATACGGGTTTGGATGAGAAAATTTAAAAATTTTCATATACTGGTTATCTAAATTTTTTCGAAAAATTGTAAACGTGTGGGACAAAAGTTTTTTTTTTTTTTTTTTTTCTTTTGTTATAAGTATTCATAAATTACAGTAAATCAATTAAAATTTAAATAAATAATATAAACATTAAATTAGCTACTTGGACCGTGGCTTGGGCTATATGGTCCTTAAATTCAAAATTTAGGAATCTCTTTAACGAGTTCCTGCACAAAATTAAAATCAAAAGTATAAAGGGTAAATTAAATTTTTTTTTTTTTTTTTCCCTTATATTTAATAAAAATAAAGCAAAAGGAAACAAAAACATAACAAAAAAGAAAAAAAAAAAACCAATAACATTCCCTTTAACAAAAGTTATAAAGTTAAACTAGTTTTAGGTATTTAACATAAGTAATTAATATAATAAACAATTCATCAAGTTATTGAATTAAATTCATTTAATTCTCCCTAACAACAAAACACATTCAATCCAAGATGCTAACTTTGCAACACAAATGTTCTAATCATTGATTTAAACTTAGGTAGATTTTCAATCCGTTTAAAATTTTCTGTCAGCTCATTATACGCTTTTAGACAATTATATACGACATTATTTGTTTGGTTATTAGTACGGAATAATGTAAGGTAGTAATTTGCTTTGTTACGAGTATTGCGGTTGTGAATATCGATCATTCTGTTTAGAATAAAATTATGCTTAATTTCATTATTAATAATCTTAAACGATAAGACATATAGTTCAAATTTACTTATGTTTGCTAAACTAATATATTGTCTACAGTATAACAAGCTTGTCGGATGTCGAATGGGTTATCGATTAATTACCTTTATACTTTTTTTATGTACGATATCTAGTTTGTTTAGATAGACATTCGCGGCTCTACCCCAAATTGGGTTGAGATAACAGATGTGTGATTTTATATAAGATGTATAGATCGTATATAAAGCTTCCTTAGAAAGAAAATTCTTTAATCTATGTAGGATGAATATGTACGGCCCTATTCTTTTTATTACATTATCAATGTGATTGCACCAGTTTAAATTATGGTCTATATTTAATCCTAAATAATTAAAGTTTTTGACAATTTCAATATTCTCATTTTCGAAAGGTATATTTGTTCCTAAGTTCCACGATTTGTTTTGAAAAATAATTATTTTTGTTTTTTTACATTTAAACTGATCCTATGCCATTCTTGAATTATTTCAAGATCATTATGAATTGAAAGCTTTACACTTTCTTCACTAACTTCAGCGTATTTTAGGACCGCATCATCTGCGTATAATTGCAGATCTCCCTTTAAGTTGAGACGAGCTAGATCGTCAATATATATCTTAAAAAGATCCGGTCGTAAAGTCGAGCCTTGCGGTACACCTTTATAAATAACCTTTTCCGAACTATATGTGTTATTAATGCGAACTCTTTGCATTCTGTTTTGTAAATATGATTTAAAAAATTGTAGTTGTATACTGGTAAAATTAAAGTTAGCAAGTTTAAGCAATAATATTTGGTGGTCAACACAATCAAATGCTTTTTTTAAATCAAGAAATACGCAACTGGTATATTTTTTGCTGTCATCACTTTTCGATATAAAGTCGGTTAGATTCAGACATGCAGCTGTAGTATTAGATTTCATTTGGAAACCAAATTGTTGCTCACTTAAAATATTATTATTAGAAAAAAAATTATTCAATCTATTTTTTATTACTATTTCAAAAATCTTAGAAATTGCAGATAATATAGAAATGGGCCTATAGTTTGAGCAATCTGTTTTACTTCCACTTTTATAAATTGGAATTATAATAGCCGCTTTAAGTTTATTCGGAAAGATACCGTCACGAAATGATTTATTAATTAATTTAACGAAAGTTGGAACCAATCGATCTGCAAAGCGTTTGATAAATTTCGTAGAAATATTATCAATTCCAGTAGCTGCTGCCGCATTTAATGTGCTGATAGCTGTGCAGACCTCTTCAGAATTTGTTTCAGTTAATTGAAAATTAGAGAAGATACTACGTCTGAATTGATTCTAATAAACATGATCAAGGGTAGTATTAGGTACGTTAATTTCTTTTGTTACATTTATAAAGAAATTATTAAAACATTCCGAGATTTCTTTTTCATTTTCTATTGCTATATCATTCTGACATATTATTTTAATTGAATTTTTTTGCTCGATGGAATCAGTGTTAAACATGATCTCTTTATATAAATTCCACAGTCTTTTCGTATCACTGGGGTGCAAAGATATTCTGTCAGAGCAGTATTTTTTTTTTTCCTCAGTGATTAATTTTTGAACCCTATCTCTATATTTAAAATATAAGTTAATAATGCGTTCATTACCCACATATTTTTTCCTGTATTTGTTAAATGAGTCTCTGATTTTCATTACTCTGAGAATCTCTTCAGTCATCCATGCCTTATTTATTTTAGTATTTTTTATTTCAATACGTTCAGTATTATTATTTATTAAAGAAGTAAGATTATCAATGATTTCATCAGCTTCACTATAAGATTCAATATTTAGCCAGAAATCATCAATAGCAATGTTGGCGTAGTTTTTTATTTTACGTTATTACTTTTTTTGCACTTCCGATCAGTACTGATAAAAAGCATTTGATGATCAGACAAAGAACAGTCTAGAACATGTATATTATATTCCCTCTCTACCCTCTCTACCATCTAGTTACAAAATGATCAATTATTGTTTTTGATTGTGATCCAAATCTAGTTGCAAATTTTTTGGATATCTTATTGCAAATCAAGAAACCATTACTTAGCAACATATTTTTATACGATATTATTTCAGAATTGTTAACATTTAATAAGTCTAGATTACAATCACCTACTATTATAGTTCTTTTAAGGTTTGAAGTTAGCTCATCAAATCTATTAATAAAGTTCATCGGGTTTGTCTCGTGTGATCTATATATGCCAATAATATTAAAATTTTCCTTCGTTAGCTTAATTCCCAATATTTGGCTAACTTCAAATTCCTCACTAATAATAATATTACTAGCAAAGTGATTTCTTATGTAGATGGCAATTCCACCGTAAGGTTTGTCTCGATTAATGAAATACGAATCATACCCTGGTAGATTAAAAAAAATATTTTCAGAAGAAAGAAGCCATATCTCAGTTAAAACAATTATATCTACATCACATTTAAAACTTTCAATTAATGTTTCTACTTCAAACAATTTTTTTCTTAAACTTTGTATTTTTAAGTACAATATATTAAAGTTATTTTGATATTTTAAGCTCATTGAATTTGAATCATAATGTAAGTAATGTTCCACTCTAAAATGGTTTTCTACGTTCTCTGTTTCATCTAGGTGCATTTGTAATAAAAAAAAACAATTTGGATAATTTGGATAATTTGGATAAACATTGTCAGCTGTTCAATATGATCAAGATTGTATGTAAAAATTAATATTATTTTTAAATAATATTTGACATTTGTTCTTGATTTGTCAAAATTTGTTTGAAACTTGTTTTTATAAATTGTTATTGTTATTAAAAATTTTTTAAATAAAAATAATAAGTAAATTAAATTATTAAAATAATTAAATAATGTGAAGCAAAGTGAAATGTATAAAGTGAGAAAAAATTTAATATGTAATTTATCAATGATTAAAATCAGTATGTCAATCACTATGAAATTGTATAATACAGATAAAATTAATGTTAAATTTAATCGAAGAATATTTTTAATTCTATTCATATTGATTGGAATTATTATAAAGAATATTAATAAAAGTGTATTATTGTAAATTAATTTTAGAAAAACAAATATTGTAATTAAAGAATTAAAGTATAAATTTGTTTTAAAAAATAAAAAATGTTTCGAACGTATTGCTTTGTATACATAGTAATTATTTGCATAGTTTTGTTTTAATAAATCAATAAGGAAATATATATGCAATTTCATAGTGAAATTTATTGAATAAATAGTAGATGCCAAAGAGAAACAAATCAATATTTGATGAATTATATTGTACCATGTTAGTAAGGGAATGTTATAGATTAAGTTAATTTTTGCTATTGATTTTATTAAATTGTTCAAGATTAAACGAGAAAAAGAAATTAAATTTAATATATGAATGTAATAATTTTCAAAAGCAATGTTATAAGTTATGTTAAAAGTTAGAATTGTTACAAAATTGTTAAAAAATATTAAAAAGTGTAAATTTATAGTTAATTTTAAACACAAAATAATAATATAAATAAAATAAATTTTTTTTTTTAAAAATGAAGAAAGTTTTGAAATGGTTATTATATGTAGTACAATGTAGTTATTTGCAGAGTTTTGTTTTAATAAAACTAATATAATAAAAATTTTCAATTCTAAATACCTTGGAGTTGTCAGTTTTTTGCAAGAAGATTTTATTATTTTTGATCCATAGGAATTTAAATTTTTCTGATATTTTAAGCTGCTTAGCCTCGTAGTATAATTTTGATTGTAGCGAAGTAAGATGGTGTCGAAATAATATTTGTTTGTTTCCATGTTTCTCCAGTCCTACATCCGTTGTGAAAAGATTTTTGTAGCTGGATTTCTTCGCCATTATTTCATTTTTATCTTTATCAGATTTCAGCTTGATCAAGTATAGAGTATTTTCTTCATTTTTATTATTTTTGGAAAACTTTTTTAAACTGGATACTTTTATGATGTTCTCCTTAGGAATGCTAGCTTGGATTTTTTTAAAAATAGTGTGTACAGTATCCACTGGATCCTCGATATTTGAAGGTAGACCAGAAAGTACTATATTGTTGTAATTTTTTTGCTGTTCACTTTCATCTAATTGGGATTGCAATTTATTTACGATGCTTTCCAGTCGAATTGTTCTATTCTCAATGACCTTTATTTCCTCTTTCAGCTTTTTATTTTCTTCCAGCACTTGTTTATTATACTTTACAAAGTCTTTTAGTTGATTTTGTGTAGCATCCATTTGTGCTGAGAAATAATTTTGAGATTTTTGAATCTCCAGCACTACAGTGACCAGAGCTTTCATGTACAAAGCTAGACTTTGCAAAGAGCAGCCATTAATATCAAATTCTGGTAAGTTGTCAGGAACATTGGTTTGAGATGAGTTAGTATCTTCGGTTTCATTATCCTTAACTTCATCGTCATTATCTTCAATTACCAAAGTATCATTACCAGTAGGGGGACACTCATAGCACTTCCATGCTGCACTTCCTGATTTAATAGCTTGAAACAGTTCCTTCGACACGGATGCACATTTATTGTGGAAAAATCTATGGCAAGTTCCACTACACTGAACCCCTTTGGAATTTCCAGTAATATTTCGTCCACAGGTGGTACATGTTTTCGCCATTTCAATTAGTTTGTTTAATTTTTGACAATAATTTCAATAAAATAAAAAAAAGAAATTTTGACAGTTTGACAGGTCTTTTTTCTATTTTGATGACACTAATCAAACACTATTTTAGTGCTAACCCTATTCTCAATTTAAGGTATATATTACTCTCAATAGTTTTTTTTTTTTTTTTACAATGATTGAATGTATGAGAGACTAAACTGTAAAATGCAACTTTATTTTTACACTTGAGAAATAAAAAATTTCACAATTCTATTTTTTTTATAATTTTAAATTATTTTTGCACTTTAAATTGTAAGTTGAAGTTCTTATTTTAATGTTTTTTAAATAAATATTTTCACCAGGAATTAAAATTTTCAAAATTTATAATTTAAATGATTATAATTAATTTTATATTATTTTTCCAAATATCTTAAAAAAATTACACAACCTATTCAAAACAATTCTCTTCTCTCCAGTTTTCCTATCCAGGCTATAAAAATATTTTGAAAAATTTAATAGAAACATGAAAAAGTTTTACAATCGAAGCTATCTAAATTTCCAATTTTACCTGTACCACGGACACCAAAATATAAAAAATATTGTACTAGCCTTGTTTATTAAAATTAAAATAAAAACGTATTCGTGCTTCTATTCGTGCCGTTGAAAATAAAACCAGTGACATAGCGGGAATCCAGGCTAATGTCACCAGAAATATTACTGGTTCGAAATTAATAAAAAATATGTCTAACGATGACGGTCAGAATAAACCCCTAGACGTGGGTATTACAGTAGAGAAACAGTTTCATTTAAGAATAAGTGAACTAGAGAAGATGTGTAGCGACTTAATGAGTCAGATTCACACTGTAACCGAAGAAAATAAAATGCTAAAGAAAAAGCAATTAACTAAAAGTGCAGTAGAATACTGTACAGATGAAGAAGAACTAACTCGGGAAACCGAGTGGGTTGTAAAACGTACAGGGAAAAAAAGAAAAGCGGAGCACTCACCAGAAATACACAAAGAAAATAGTGTAGAAAAATTAAAGGTGATTAAACCAAAAATTTCAATTGATAAACCCATCATTACAAGGAAAAACAAACCTCCTCCGGTTATCTTAAGTAATGTTGTAGAATACCCCAAAGTTAATAAAATACTGAAAGATGTACAAATTAACTATAAAATAAATATGTTGAATAACCATCAACTGAAGATTAATGTTGAAAAAGAAGGGGAATACAGAGAACTAACAAAGATTATAAATGAAGCTAAGTTAGAATGGCATACTTATGAAAACAAGTTGACCAGGCCAATTAAAGTTATGGCTAGGAACTTGCATCCTTCATGCGATCCTGAAGATATAAAGCAAGAGCTTAAATGTAGGGGTTTTAAAATCATTGAAGTTGTTAACAAAAAAAAAAAATAAAAAGAATGGGGAAGAAACTATAGTTAAACTACTCTTTTTATGTTAACATTTGAAAATACTGAGGACATTGATAAGATTTATAAAATAGAGTTTATTCAGCATATGAGAGTGAAAATTGAAGCTCTGAAAAAAACAAATCTGATTCCTTAGTGTAAAAAATGTCAAAGATATGGTCACACACAAAAATTTTGCCAGCGTCTAGCTAAATGTGTAAAATGTGCAGGGTCACATCTGTCAACGAATTGTGACAAAGACAAAAAGGTTACGCCGAAGTGTGCTAACTGCCTTGAGGCACACCCTGCAAACTATAGGGGGTGCGTAGTTGCAAAAGAATTACAAAAGAGAAAAAAGAAAAGTAATCCAAAACATACCAAAGAAGGTGCGTCGAATTCACCTAACCCTAAATCTAGAAGCTTAAATCCTAGCAGGGTCATCGACGGTTTATCGTATGCCCAAGTATCACAAAATACAGCAAAAGAACCTATTAGTGCAACAAAACAGAACAATGTAGCATTAGAAAAATCAGCTGAAAAAATAATAAAACGCACTAACGTTAGGAATATAACTCATAGTACAAATAGCATTCATAAACCAAACACAAAAGCTGAATGATATCTCTAAATTCAATGAATGATATCTCTAAAAGAATAACTAATTTAGAAAACAATTCTAGCAAAAGCTATAGTGGTACTCCGAGAAAATTTCTAAATAATGGCCCAAAATAAAATTAGTATTGCTACATGGAACGCAAACGGCGTATTAAATAAAAAACTAGCATTAGAGCTATTTCTAAAAACTAAAAAGATTGATGTGTGTCTCCTATCAGAAACTCATATGACAAGACAGTCAAAATTAAAATAAATAGGTTTCACATGCTATAATGCGACACACCCTAGTAATAAACCGCGGGGAGGTAGTGCAATTTTGGTGAAAAACTATTTACTACATCACGAAGAGTGTAAAATAGAAACTGATGAATTTCAACTTTCAGTAATACGTGTTAAGTCCCTTAAACAGGATTTAAATATTGGGGCTTTATATTGCCCTCCTAATTACAATTTAAAGAATATGATCCTTAAAGACCTCTTGAACCGACTTGGGGATAGGTTCATCCTAGGAGGTGACCACAATGCCAAACATATCGATTGGGGTTCAAGACTTACCTCAACAAGAGGAAGAGAGCTATGGAAAGCTATTAGAGAGTTGGGTTGCTATTTTCATTCTACAGGCGAACCAACTTATTGGCCTACTGATACAAAAAAAAATCCTGATCTACTGGATTTCTTCATAACAAAAAAATTATCTCCAAATTTTATTAGCCTAGAAAATAATGATTATTTAGACTCAGACCATTCGGCTGTCGTACTAAACCTGCATGAAAAAATTCTTAAGAAACAAAATAAGCCTACACTCTTGTTAATAAATCAACAAACTGGTTCAACTTTAAACAAGAGATAGAAAATAATATAAATTTAAGGGTTAAAATAACAACTAAATATGAAATAGATTTAGCAATTGAAAATCTTAATAAAATTGTCCAAAATGCTGCATGGAATAATACAAAAGAATGTAAATACATGACAGCAGGACCTAATTATCCTAGAGATATATTAAATGCGATTAAACTAAAGAGAAGAGCTAGACGAAGATGGCATGAAACACGTGACCCAGCTGATAAAACTGTGTTGAATAGAATAACGCAGAATCTTAAAAGAAGAATTCTTGAAATAAAAAACAAATCATATGAAAAATATGTTGAGAATTTATCAGCTAAAAAAGAAAAAAATTACTTTTTGTGGAAAGCAACAAAGAGTTTGAAAAAACCTGTAGTGCCAGTCCCACCAATTTGGAAAATGGATGGTAAATGGGCAAAAAATAATAAAGAAAAATCCGAAACATTCGCAGATCACCTGGAAGAAATTTTTCGGCCCAATGAAATAGAGTCAGACCTCTACATTAAAAATGATTTCAGAAGAGAAGAAAATGACATTGAACTAATTACTCATATAGAAATGGTTGAAGAACTTAAAGCTCTGAAGTCAAAAAAAGCACCAGGTTTCGATCTAATTACTGCACACATTCTAAAACAACTCCCGAAAAAAGGGATAACAATGTTAACATATATAATGAATGCTATGTTAAGGTTAAATTATGTACCTAACGTTTGGAAGGTGGCAGAAATAATTATGATACTTAAGCCAGGAAAGCCTCCAAACGAAACAAAGTCTTATAGACCTATCTCTCTGTTACCAATTATGTCAAAACTCTTTGAGAAACTGTTATTAAAAAGGTTGAAACCTATAATAGAAAATAGAAAACTAATTCCAAACTATCAATTTGGTTTTAGAGAAAAACACTCTACTGTTGACCAAGTACATATAATTACTGATATAATTGAGAAAGCTCTAGAAGAAAAACAAATATGCTCTACAATATTTCTAGACGTAGAACAAGCATTTGATAAAGTTTGGCACGAAGGCTTAATTTATAAGTTGCAGCAACTATTATCTAAAAAATATGTAGATATACTCTCATCATACTTAACTGATAGACTGTTTAGAATTAAACAGGAAGAAGAGTACTCTACACTAAGAGAAATTAAAGCGGGTGTGCCTCAAGGAAGTATCTTGGGTCCAATATTATACTTGCTGTATACTAGTGACTTGCCCCAATTTCAAGAAATAACTGTAGCGACTTTTGCTGACGATACTGCAATAATGGCAGTAGGATCAAATGTCAGCGAGGCTACAAATAAACTACAAAAAGCAAGTGATAAATTATATCTTTGGACCAAAAGATGGAAAATTAAACTAAATGAACTGAAATCAGTGCAAGTAAATTTTACAAATAAACCTATTCAAAATCCCCCAGCCGTACAATTAAATGGGGTAGATATTCCTCATGAAAACAAGGCAAAATACCTAGGAATGACATTAGATGTCAAGCTAAAATGGAAAGAACATGTCAAAAAGAAAAGAATAGAATTAGAACAAAAATATAGAGAAATGTATTGGCTCCTAGGTTCAAAATCTAAATTGCCAATAGCGTACAAAATTTTGTTATATAACCAAATAATTAAGCCTACCTGGTTGTACGGCGTACAACTTTGGGGGTGTGCCAAACGAACACATATTCAGAGAATTCAAACATTTAAAAGCAAAGTGCTACGTAACATGGTGAGTGCTCCCTGGTACGTACGAAATTCCGACTTACATAGGGATCTAGGAATTCCTATTGTTAGCGATGAAATAAAAAAATATGCCATAAAACATAAGACCCACTTAGAAAAGCGTCAAAACTTCTACTATTTTCAAATGTCAATAGAAGGCTTAAAAGAACTAGACCCCTCCAAATAGCGATAAATTCAGATCACCTTAACGGAGGTCTGTAATTCCAGTAGATCATAAAAAGTTAGCGCAAAATTAATGGTTAGTCTCTAAGACTAGTTTTAATATTTTAAAACACGGCCGGTGTTTTTAGTGTGTTAAAGTCACACATAACTGTGGTTGCGCTCAATATCTTTCGACGATTTCCACCATCCTTACCCCAAGACAAAAAAAAAAAAAATATGCTGGTTATCTAATTTTTTTTTTTAAATTGTAAACGGGGATTACAAATGTTTTCCTATCCAGGCTGTCTATTTTTTTTGAAAAATTTGTAAACAGACATGAGCAAATGTTGCCATCGTGGCTATCTAAATTTTCAAATGTACCTTTACTAGGTACTGCCAAAAATAAATAATATTTTATTAACCTAAATATCTAAAATTTAAGTAAATACGTATACGAGCTTGTATGACAATATTTAAAAAATTCTCATATACTGGTTATATAAATTTTTTGAAAAAATTGTAAACCGGGATGACAAAAATCTTCTTATCCAGGCTATCTAAATTTGTTGAAAAATTTGGTTAAATGCATTTGAAAATTTTGCCATGGTGGCTATCTAAATTTTCAAATTTACCTTTACTAGGGACTCCCAAAAATAAGTAATATTTTATTAACCCAAATATCTAAAATTTAAGTAAATACGTATACAAGCTTGCATGACAATATTTAAAAAAATCTCATTTACTGGTTATTTTATTTATATTAAAAAATTATAAACGGGGATTACAAAAATTTTTCTATTCAGGCTATCTAAATTTTTTGAAAAATTTGTAAACAGGCATGAGCTAATTTTACTATTGAGGCTATATAAATTTTCAATTTTACCAGTACCAGGCACACCAAAAAATAAAAAATATTTTACTAACCTGGTTACCTAAAATTAAAATAAAATTGAATACAGCTGTATGACAAAATTTAAAAATTTTAATCAACTGGTTATCTAAATTTTTTGAAAATGTTGTAAACGGGCGTGACAAAAAATTTGGTATCAAGGGTATCTATATTACTTAAAAAATTTTATACGGGCTTGTATGACAAAATTTATAAAATGTTCTTATACTGGTTATCTAAAGTTTTTGAAAAAATAGTAAACGGGCATGACAAAAATTTTTCCATCCTACGTGCTTCTATTACAAAATTTAAAAAACTTTCGTGTACCTACTGGTTATCTAAATTTTTGAAAAAATTGTGAACGGGCATGACAACAATTTTCCTACCAGGCTAAATAAATTTTAAAATTTGTATATATGCATGAGAAAATTTTACAATTAAAGCTATCTAAGTTTGCAATTTTAGCTGTACCACGGACACCCAAATATAAAAAATATTTAACTAACCTGGTTTTTAAAAATTAAAATAAAAACGTATACGTGCTTCTATTACAAAATTTAAAAATATTTCGTGTACCTTCTGGTTATCTAAACTTTTTGATACAATTGTAAATGGGCTTGACAAAAATTTTGCTATACAAGCTATGTTAAATATTACGAAAAATTTGTATGAGACAATTTAACCAGCGAGGCTATCTAAATTTTCAATTTTATCTATACGAGGGAGTAGTTAGGATATGGGGCTGCGGATATATGGAGCGATGAGGAAAAATGTCTTTGGTATGTATTTTAAATGGTAGAAAATTGTCTAAGCTAGAGGGTTCAATGAAAAAGCGTCAGATGTCGGTAGTGTAGAATGAGGAATTTGAGTAGATTGTGTCTTTGATATTTTTTATATTATAAATGAGGTTGGTAGGTTTGTAACTTTGGTTTGGATTGAAGCGAGTTAAAAAGTAATTTTAGTACATTGTGTCTTTGATAGTTTTTATATTAGAAAAGAGGTTATTATGTTTGTGACTTTGGATTGAATTGAAACGAGTATGAAGCGGGTTAACAATTTGAAAGATCTTTCAACGATCGTGTGTGTGTGTCGTTGATATTGAAACACCTAGATCGGAGGAGGTGGTGGACAGTGGCTGTTGCGGTGGCAATTTTCTTAAACTGAAAACTGAAATGACGTTAGGGGGATTCCGTTTTGTTTTAAATATTAAAGAAGAAAAGAAAAAATAAATTACCTATATATTAGAAAAAATTTTTAAAAACTAAAAATTTTAATTTTTTTATATATGAAAACAAATGCCGTCGGCAAAACAATGTATGATAAGAAAAAAAGAACAAATAAAAAGAAAAACACAACAAAAAAATTTTTTTAACATAGAAAGAAATATTTTAAGAAAAAAAAAATATAAAAAGATAAGAATGAATTATATATTAGAAAAAAATTTAAAATGACGTCAGGGGGATTCCTATTGTAAAAAATTAAAAAGAAAAAAGTATATTAGTGTTTAAAAGTTTGCTTTTATTTATTTTTTAACATCTTCCTATATTTGGAATTACTTTCAAAAACGATTTTTTATTCTACATAATTAGCTATTTTTTTTTTATTTAACTTTTTTATTACAGAATAAAGTTTTTTATTACATAAATAACACGAAAACTTTTCAATGTTTTGAGAAACAATTTCAAATGTTTCAGAAAAAGAATTTATAGTCAAATGTTTTCGTTTATAATGCTCAGCGCATGTTTTACACATTCTACGTGAATAATCATTGTGATTCGTACCAATAATCCAATATTTGTGTATTATCTTTTCCTTATCAAATATATATTCCGCTTCTCTTTTCAATATGTTTTTTCTATCGATTGATAGTTGTTTCACACGTGCAAATCTTCCCAACATTTCAAAATCTACATTATACAAGAAGCTGCTCTTCATATTCTTTTCTTGTGAAGAACTTTCAATAGACTAAATAATAAATAAATCATTTAAAATACTTTTTGTAATATTTTTACACCTAAAAATTGTATAAAAGGCTAATCTTAATATGAAAAAATACCATAACCTGATTAGACTATTAAGTATAAGCATCATAATGTTTTGGGCTGATAATATTTTACATGGGTATAAATATTGCATTTGTGGTCGGAAATGGGCTTCAATTAAAAAAATTAATTGGAGAATATTTCACGATTTTTTGGAGGTACATATAACTCCAGAAGGCGGTGAAAAAATTTGTTTATTTAAAATTAGAAATGGTGAATCATTTACTAATCAATTCGATTTATCTCCTTTGGATTGGCAACATCTAAAAATAGAAGTATATGGTGGTGACATATCTATTATTGGTAAAATAAGAGGTTTAACAAATAAAAAAAAGCCAGCACCTAATCATTTTCATGCTGATTGTCCATTTTCTGAAGAAGATGATTGGGAGATGATTGAAAAGAATATTTCAAATGTTCTGCCAGCTGGTAAGAATAAAGGAATTACTGAAAATATTGATTTATTGCCACTGACAAGAAATGAATATGAAGAAAATCAGGATGAATTGAAAAAGTCAATGATAAGGAAACGAATCGATGAAGGAATTATATTTATATATTCAATAGCAAATACATATAATGAAAAAAATAAAAAATCAAAAATTGGTGACGTGTTAATTAAATTTAGAAAATTACTTGAAAGTTTAAAAGAGGAATATTTAGATTATATGGAAGCTTTTTCAGATGGAAGAGATAGATTTTTACCGCTCTTTATGTATGTGTGTTTTATTATAAGTCAAGTAAAGTTTGTACATAATAAAGAAATTTCTAGAAAATAAAAAGTTTAAATTATATATTTATAATTTCCAATCGTGCATTACTAAATGAACTTTGAACGAAGATAGATCAATATTTTTGTGACAATGAAATCATTTTTGTTATTTATATTTAGTTTGTTCATTATTCAAGCAAATTCAGCCCCAATTTCTAAAATTAGATTAGATGAATCAGCTTTTGGGAGCACATATTTTTATATATTACTTCCAAATAATGAGACTGTTAAAGTAATTTTATCAGTTCAGTTTTTAAAACATATAATTTCCTCAGAAACAAATACTAGTGAAATTACAACAACAACCACAATACAACCATTAACTACTTTGCAAGCAGTTAATCAATTTTTATCAGATAAAGCTGATTCAGTACCACAATATGCATCTATAGATGATGCTATTAAAGCTTTTAGAAATGAATTAGTTTTAAAAGAGCAGAATATTGGTGGAATAATAAATAGTGAGCATATATTTTATAGACATTTTATATTGAATTTTGGTGAGAATCAAAAACTCACTGTGAGATGTGAATATGAAAGCATTTTTATTAAAAAGTATCTCAAAATTCAGTGTCATGAATATCGAGAAATATTGGTTGAAAGAATTACAAGTGATGGAGAGGCAGAAAAAATTATGATGGTGGATACAGAATATAAATCTGATTTCACTGTAATTGATTTACGAACAATCAAGCAGGATCCGACATATCAAATGGAAATTCATTAAAAAACAAAAAAAATGTAATTAAAAAAATAATATGAAATAAAAAAATTTTTTTCTCTATATTAAATCAGTTTTATTTATCCATGAATTGTGATCAGATGAGAATCCAAGCCATTTTACAAAAATCTTATTATCTTTACTTTTAATAACTTTTTCAACTAGGTAAATATTATTATGTTTAGATTTTAACAATTCATATTCATAGAAGCTTCCTTGTATAGGTTGACCTTGATAATCTTCCAGTAAATATGTTACAGGGTTAGTGATTTGAACTTTTCTTATCTTGAATATTTCAGTTGTCCAATTTGGTGTGTAGCCTTTTTCAAAAACATGTTTATACTTGCTTATTCGAACTAAGTCGCCAATTTTAAATTTGTATGGTGGTGAAATTTTAATATGATTATATATAGTTTTAAGTAATTTTTCAGCATTATCTTTATTGACATCAGATGGTCGTTTTTTAATTGTTCGATGTTTAGTGTTGTTATATTGTTTTGTTAATTCTTGAATTAGGTTAATACATTTATAATTTCCATTAAAACTAAATTCTTTCCACATCTTTTCTTTTAAGGTTCTATTAAAACGGTCAACAATAGAGGCTTTTAATATGCTAAATGTTGAATAATGATTTATATGATATTTATCCATTAATTTTTTTAATAATTTAATAAAAAATTCTTTCCCATCATCTGTTTGTAAATTTTGCGGATGTCTTTTAGAAGTTAGAAAAATATTTTGCATTGCTTTTGTAACGTTCTCTGAAGTTTTTGCTTTTATAGGGATTGCCCAGGCATACTTAGAAAAGCAGTCAATCACAGTTAATAAAAATTTAAATCCTTTATTCTCTTTAGCATATGAACCCATTTCTACTAAATCAGCTTGCCAAAGATCATCAAATCCTTTAATTATAACTCTACGTCGTTTAAAATTTCTTCGTGCAGCCTTATGCAGCTCTTCAACCACCTCTCTTTTACTCATTTTTAAATAAAATTTGCCTATAAAATTTATATATATAATAAAAAGCAAATAATAAAATGTATTTAAAATTTATATTCTTTATTTATGTATGTATATAAAGTTATATAATTATTTATTTTTTATTCTTTTATATAAATCCATTAGTTTGGAACATTTTAACATATGATGATCTGCTGAATGACAAGGACAAGTATCTGGAACAGTTGTCATGTTGTCTGATGTATAGGGACATATATCCCAATGATATCCATTCTCTTTCGTTTCAATTAGGATAGAATTTTTAAATAATTTTAAAAAATTAAAGTGAATTTTTAATTGTTCATAATGTTCCTCCAATAAAATATCATCATATTTATCTAAAAAATTATTTAAAGAATATCCGATTTGATGTACATCCATTTCGAAAAGTAAATGAAAACTGATCCCCAATTATGTTTTTATAAGTTCTAAACTACTAAGTAAATCCAATGCTGATCGAGCTTGGGCTTCAGCTTTTTGCAATCTCTCATGAATAAATTTAATTGGTTTTTTAATTTGAAATTCAATGACATCACTCATATTTGAAAATTTTTCATTTAACAATCCCGAGAATTTGATATGGATTTCCTCTAAACTAACTTGCATTTTTTCTTCTAATATTTTTAATTTTTCTTCTGCTAATTTAAGTTCTATAGATACTGTTGTCTCTAAATGATTAGACATTTCTCGCATTTCGTTTTGTAATAGTTCTTTCTGAAAGAAAATATGTTTATTTACAGAATTTTGTGTTGCTGCATCACTGCCATCAATAGGTTCTTGGACATTTGATAAAATTTTGTTATCTAAATCATAATTTCCTTCAGAAGTCAATTTGAAACCAATACCTGGAGGACCTTGAATATGTAGTTTTCTAGAAGAAGCTATACTACGTCCAAATTTATCAAGTGACATTATGATTTTAACTGATTGTTAATGTGGACAGTTATTGTATTATATTTGCTTCTCTCAACTCTTCAATTATAGAAAAAATTTCATTATGATGATTGTTGTTACCAGCTTTACCAGCTTTAAAAGTCTTAATCTGTCAACTAATTCATTAGGATCATCCCAATAAACATATTGATTTGACTGATTTGTATATTTTAAATGGGTTTCTCGTGAAGAAGATTTATTAAAATAATTAGTAAAATTTTTTTTCAAACAACCTGAACCGGTTTTTCTATGTCTAGTGTTATAATTATGTTCATATAATTTTCTTAATATATTTTTGTATTTAAATCCTTGGTTTTGTAATTGGAGTGAATTGGAGTAATGGTTTTGTAATTGGAGTGAAAGCTTCTTCTCGATTACGGTCTTCTGATATCTTCTGAACTTTTAAAGATTGAAATTTCCTTTTTAAATTTTTACGAGTTTTCATTAAATCTTTCATAAGTTGTTCATCCATTTTTTTTTAATGTGGATTAGTTCAATTATCGACTGAACTGTTCTCTTGCTAACTGTTAACTGATAATTGCTAACTGCTGACTGGTAACTGCTACTTGTTATCTGCTAACTACTACCCAATATCTGTTAAAAGACCTGTTCAGTTAGTAAGTGCGAACTGCTAATAAATTTTGAGTTAACTAAAATTTAGCAAATGCATCAAAATTTTTTCTATAACGTCCATTATTTAAACCGCTATCTTTGTCAATTGTTAGAAACCCATAATTATCATTCCAGCAGCATGAACTCAATTTTTTAAATTCATTATAAGTCATATCAGAATTTACATGATCGTCATATATATGTTTTAAATTTAAATCATCTTGCTTAAATATAATTAAAAAATTAGCATTATCTCTAACTAAATGCTTTGGAATTCTTGTATATGACTGACATAAATAAAAGCTATCTACTTCTTGGTGACGTCCCATACAAAAATAGGCTCTTATATTATCTTGTTTATCACAAGCAACATCATCAAAAATAAATATTGAGTTTGGTTGTGAGGCTGATGGCTCAATTACATCAGCATTATTTGAAAATTCGTTATATCCCATTCCTTTGATTGGTTTTATTAATTTTTTTAAATATTCATATTTAGGTTGATGCAATGATTTCGAGTAGATATATATGTTTTGAAATTTGAGTCCTTTAGGATCTAAAAGCATACTTATCATAGCATTAGTTTTACCGCAATTTGAAGGTCCGACTATTAATCCTCTTATACTATCTGGAAAGCATTCACCATGTCTTTTTATTTTCTTTTTTGAATTTTGATCGAAATTTTTAACTTTAACTGCATTATCTAGTTTTATAAATTTCATTTTATAAAAGGTGATTAGTATTTGAGTGACTTTATTAAACTAAACAACTTAATGTTATGTCTCTTCATAATAAATATCCAATCAGTAACCAAAAAACTGTTATTGGAAAAGGTGTAGTTAATTCTCTAATTAATAAACTACCATTTGAAGCACATTTACCTGGCTATAATTATTGCGGTCCTGGGACAAAACTAGCAAAACGATTAGCACGAGGTGATAAAGAAATTAATGGTTTAGATGAGGCTTGTCGAGAGCATGATATAGCATATTCTCAAAATACTGATCAAAATCAGCGTCATATAGCTGATAAAATATTAGCAGAAAAAGCTTGGCAAAGAGTTAAATCTAAAGACTCCAGTTTTGGTGAACGATTAAATTCATATCTAGTTACAAACACAATGAAAGCTAAAGTTAAGCTCGGTATGGGTTTAAAAAATAAAAAAAATAAAATTCATTTAAAAAAAAACATTAACATTCCTCGAATAATTATGTACCAAAAATTGGAGGACTTTTGCCTTTAATCCCTATATTTGCAGGTCTATCAGCTATTAGTGCACTTTCCGGCGGTGCTGCGGGCATAGCAAAAGCTGTAAACGATGCTAAAAGTGCTCACAAGGAATTACATGAAAGTAAACGTCATAATAAAATGATGGAAGCAATAGCATTAAAAGGAGGAACTGGATTGCACTTAAAACCATATAAGAAAGGATTAGGGCTTTATTTAAATCCAAAAAACCAATAAATCAGCTACCCAAAAGAGCACTAAACAATTATGATATAGAAAAATTTAGTAAAAAATATTTAAAGCATTTCCGCGGAGTTTTTATGCGAGATAATTTACCAACACGCAAACCTTTGAAATATGAATGTGGTATAATAAATTTAGATAATTCTATTGGAGATGGAACGCATTGGGTAGCTTATTTTAAAAATGATGAAATAACTCATTATTTTGATAGTTTTGGAAATTTAGGACCACCATTAGAAGTAATAAAATATTTAGGAGATAAGCTTACATATAATTATAATAAATATCAAAATTTTAATTTTTACAATTGTGGACATTTATGCTTAGAATTTTTATTTCATATTGTTAAGAAAAAAAATTATTATCAGTAAATAAAACATAATAAAAAATAAAAAAAGTTTTTATTCTTAGTCTAGCTTTATTTAAACTGACCTACATTAATAATTTTGTTGAAGTTCAATTTCTCTATATTTGAACATAAATGAATCAGTATATTATCAGTAAATAAAACATTATAAAAAATAAAAAAAATTTTTTATTCTTAGTCTAGCTTTATTTAACATTAATAATTTTGTTTTGTTGTAACTACATTAATAATTTTGTTGAAGTTCAAGGTTATTTCTCTATATTTGAAAATAAATGAAATAAAAAACTAACTGATAAAGAATAATTAGAATTTAGTTATAACAAAAGAAATTTAAACGAAAGATTTTTGTATTTATGTATATATTATATTATTAATGTGTATTAGCCTTAAATCTAAATCATTGAATTTTGGATTTAAAAACCTATAAAAACAGAATACACAACTGAAATATCTCATTATATCGATTAAAGACATGTACAACATTAACTTTAAACGGAAACTCTTCTACATTGACAACTAATTATTTTCCTCCTATAGATCTAAATGGAAGAAAATATATCTGCGGTTTAGTGGATTTCCAAACATATAATTCAATACCTAACATAGATGAAGAGAATAATAGATTTATTATTGATGATAAACCTATTACAATTCCAACAGGTTCATATGAAATTGGAGATATTGAGCTTTTTCTTAGAAAAACATTGAATGTACCAAAAGCAGATAAGGAAAAATTAATTATAAGAGCAAATAATAATACATTAAAGTGCGAAATTTTTGCTGATAAGGATATTGATTTTGAAAGAGAAGGTACAATTGGTGGATTATTAGGTTTCAGTAAGAAGAAATTATTAGCTAATAAATGGCATACTTCAGATCTTTTTGTTGATATTAATAAAATAAATATAATAAGAGTAGAGTGCAATGTTATTTCTGGAGCTTATATTAATGAAAAAGAAGCTCACATTTTACATGAATTCTCCATTAACGTCAGTCCTGGATATAAAATAATTGAAGTCCCTAAAAATGTAATTTATTTACCTGTAACTATTAATCAGATAAGTTCCATTACTCTAAAACTCCTTGATCAGAACGGTAATTTAATTAATTTTCGTGGAGAAACAATAACAATTAGATTGCACTTAAAGCTTCAGAATGATAGTATTTAATCAAAATTATCGGCCCCATATTCATTCGCAGAATAATAAACATCATCTTAATTCATCAAAGTTAGTCAAAGGAGGAGGAACTCGACATTTTAAATACAAAAAACGATTATCATTTGAAAATAAAGAATATCTAAAATCTCTTGGATATCTACTAAAAGTAAATTAAAATGGATCTCTTTAATAATCCAATTTTTGATGAAACTATAACTAGTGCTCAATGGCATTCGTATTCTCCATTCTTAAACTCATTTGGATTAAGTGATATTATACGAATACAAATACAAAATCAGAATTTAAATATATTGCCATCAACAAGTCAAATTTATGTAGAAGGATTTGTATCAAAACATGATGGAACAGCTGTTGTAAATACTAAACTAATTAATAATGCTATACCATTTCTATTTGATGAAATTCGTTATGAACTTAATGGTAAAGAAATTGATCATAATCGTAATGTGGGGATAACTTCAACATTAAAAAACTATATTTCACTCAATCAAAATGAAAGTACAGCTTTATTCAATGGAAGTTGGTCACCTAGTGCATCAACTAAAATAAATGGAATTCATTTCAATTTTTTAATACCCTTAAAGAGATTATTAGGATTTGCAGAAGATTATAAAAATATTATTCCGAATGCAAAACATGAATTAATATTAACTCGCTCTCGATCAAATGACAATTCATTATTATGTAGTGCTACTACTGCTGCTAATGAAAAACCAAAAATTCAAATTACAAAAATACATTGGAAAGTTCAGCATATTAACTTAGCTGATAATCTTAAATTAAATTTATATAAAAGCATTGAAAATGGTTCGGTTATGAAAATTCCTTTTAGAAATTGGGAATTACACGAGTATCCTACATTACCAGCAGGAACTACACATCATATTTGGAATGTTAAAACAGCATCACAACTTGAAAAGCCTCGTTTTATAATTTTTGCTTTACAAACTAACAAACAAAATAACCTGGAAGAAAATCCATCAATTTTTAATTATTGCGATATTGAAAATATAAAAGTATTTTTAAATTCTGAATCATACCCATATGAAGATATGAATTTAGATTTTGCAAAAAACCGTTATGCTTTAGCATATGAAGCATATTCAAATTTCAGAAGCTTTTATTATAATAACTCGACAACAGAACCGTTAGTTTCATGGGAAAACTTTAAAAATAATTCTCCTATCTTCATAATTGATACTCGTTTTCAAAATGATAATCTTAAAATGGGATCAGTTGATGTTAAAATTGAAATAAAGACTTTAAATGAAATTCCAAACAATACTGCAGCTTATTGTCTTATTTTGCATGACCGCTTAGTGGAATTTAAACCATTAACAGGAGAAGTTGCTAAAATTATCTAAATTTATGTATAAAAAATAAATGATTTTGTCTATAAAGAAAAAGCTTATTAATAAACATGGAATATGTAATCATTGACATGCAAGGTTTTCGAGACAATAGCAATAAATTTATTTTAAAAGAAATTGCTATTCTTTCATCAAATGATGAAATTCAACATTTTATAATAAGATCACCTTACAGTTGGCATTATTTAGACGCAAAAGCAAAAACCACCAATAAATGGCTCACTAAAAATCATCATGGCTTGCAGTGGTCTGATGGTAAAACCCATTTTTGTGAAATCATCAATTTTTTGAAAATTTTTTTATCCAATCAAACAAAAATTTATGTTAAAGGAGGAGAAAAACAATCTTGGATTATTAACATATTGAAAAATAACAATGTTTTCGATTTGAATAATCGCGATTCTACATGTTTAAAAATATTGAAGAATAAGAAGAATCAACAAATTCATTGTTCTAAAAGATGTTCTTTTAACCATATTGGTGTTTGTGCTTTGGAAAATGTTTACATATTAAAATTGTTGATTTAGCTAATTCAAAGGGGGCTTAAGAAGAAAAGAAATGATCAGAAACATATCTAATTTACCATTTACAATCGCTAGTTTTAAAGGAAAAAAATAAAAATCTGAAAACAAATCAATCTTTAAAAGATTAATAAACCTAAAATTCTGAAAAAATATAAGGAAAATAAAAAAAAAAAAAAAAATCTGGAAAAAAATAAATAATTTAAAAAATAAAAAATTGTTGTTTAATTTCTTTTGAAAATTTTTTTTATTAATAAAATTACATTTTTTTAATAAATTCTATTTCAATAAATTTATTTTTTTTATCTGTAATTTTAAAAAAGTATTTAATTTTGCCATTGGCAATTTTTTTATTTAGCAAGTTTACGATGGTGGAATTATGCTTGTCAGCATAATATTTTGGTAGATAAGTAAAAAACTTTTCTGTGTGAAAACCACACAGCGACCCCCATCCACCTTATTTTTTTGGAACTTTGACACTGTTTCCTGCAGTCTTGTTACTTGAAAGGTTTCATTTAAATTAACCTCACCCATTGGAACGAATTTCGTTTTTCTGTTAATGTCACTTAGGAATTCTGCTAACAAATTTTCTTCTTCCATCTCGACATCGTATTCATCATCTTCTGTGAAATTTGTGAAATCTACTAAATCTACGATTGGATCCATTTTTAGGTTTGCGTTGTTTTAATTGTAATAAAATACTAATATATTTTAAAGAAAACTTGGTTAATTTATGTAAAAATAATTACAAGAAAGCTTTTTTAATACAATAAAGGATGTATGCGGTTTTATGCTCTATAAATTGTATTGTATTATTAGACAAACTATAGAAGTTTTTTTTTTTTTTGATAACAATATGTTTTCTTAATTTTTTTTTTTTCTTTTTATTTGATAACAATATTATTATTGAGTATAAAAATATAATTCAATCTATGTTCAACATTCTATAGTAATCTATGTTCAACATTCTATGGCATTGAAAAATTCTCTATAAAAGTAATGTAAAATAATTAAAATTAAATCAAAATATAAAGAACCACCGTAAAGTGTAAACATTTTTTATTAACAATGCCAACAAATCACGAAATCATCAAGATGGGATACTCATGCTACGGTTTTCCGTGTGAGTTCCAAATACTGGAATGTGCAAACACAGGAAAGCCGTGTTGTGCAGTTTATAGATTTTGCGATTTGAAAGGTTTTTTGTTCGATCGCGGAGAAGATTTCAAGGAAATGTGTGAAGTTTACCCTCAAGAACTAGTATTTTGTTATACTTGCTTCCTCCGCAAAAACGAAGAGCTAGAAAACCGTAATAAGAAATCGTGGGCAGAAATTTGCAATACTCAATATCATATTGCGGAGTTTGACTGCATAGAAGAGGCTGAGGATTTCGTGAGCAAAAAAGGGCCTAAATGTCGTAGTTGTTGTTCACATCAAAATAAAATATACAAGATTTTGCATCAAAGTGAATACGAAGAGAAAGCTTTGGAAATAAAAAAATTTATAGAAAAAAGAGAAAATAAAATTTATTAAAAAATTAAAAACAGTTTTTTTCATTTTAATTTCATATATATATATTTTTTTTTTTTTCTTGCAGATTTAGATAACATTTATTACATAAGTATGTGGAACATTAAATAGTATTGACATTAATATTTTTGTGTCCCCATGAGTAAGTTTTTACATTATCAGGCAAAATATACTTCTTATCATCTAAATAACTTAAAGCTATTTTATTTAGTTCCTGCGTATAAATTGTATGTAATTTAGATTTGAAAACCTGCATATTTCTATACAATATTTTTTTATTTTTCAAGCAATTTCTATAATCATCTATATCTAAATTATCTATCACAAACTTCTTAACACCTTTAGATTTCTTAATAGTATCATTTGTGAGCGTCTTTATAGAATACATTTTAGAACGCAAGCCTATAAATTCTGTAATAATTTTTCCGCTCATTTCATCTTTAAACATTTCTAAAACTTTTTTATTTACAGAAGGAAAATTGTATGGATTATTTATCTCATAATCTGAGGTATCAAAATATTTATTAAGGTCGGGTCTTATTGTCTTATAAAAATCTTCGGTTTGTATAGTATATACAAAACTATCGGTATCCATATAATTTAGTTGAGCATTGCTTTGAAATTTTGATTTTATGTAATCATAATGAAAATTATACATTAGAACTTTTGATAATTCTAATATGCAAAATCCTGCATAAATTGGTTTATTATAAAATATTTTAGTTTTTTCTAATTCTATTGCTATCAAATTATTTGTAAATACTGTTAAACTATGAAAATTACGTTTAGCTATATAAGCTCTCGCTCCTAAATGTCTATATTTATTTTCCCAACTATCTACTATTTTAATTTCCCTATATTTTTCGACATTTTCCATCGTCTTGCCATAAACTGCATTATTTTGTTTCTTGAAAAATTTTTTGTCAAAATCATTTTTAGCATTTTGTCTATGGAAAGTATTTAGATCAATATATTTTTTAAGCCAATCAGATTGTTCAAATTCTAAAATCCTATGAATTTTGCGTAGTATTAACCCATTTTTCAGGCATTGCTTAAGATTTTTATAATGGATAACATATTTTGATTCATTTTCTAATGTTGTTAGTAATTTGCAAAGTTTTTTATTGGGAGGGGTTTCTTTTTTTGGGCAAAATGGTAAGTCGTTATGCAATTCATGCAAATAATCGGGATATTCTAAATCAACTTCTAAAATATACCCAAGTGATGAATTGTCTGAAATATTATTAACATCGTAATTGGTTACCAATGAATTTTCAATCCATTTAAAATTTTTATATGGTAGGTACTGTGACATAGCATAACCGTACAAATTTACGGCATCTAAATATATAATATATCGTGCTGGCTGTTCGGAATCAAATTTTTCTTTCATATATTTATTGTTTGCAAGAGAATGACGTAAATAACATTGGCTAATACCTCCGCGCATTCCCTTTTTAATAAAATTAAACATATTAATATCAGTAAATAGTTCCAATTCTATATTGGTATATTTGAGCATTGCTTGCCAAGAAAGACCCGGTGCTGTATAAAAATTAGCTGGATCTAAATCGTAGACAGTTTTACATATATCACGAAAACTTTCAAAAACGTCGGTCAATATTAACACGTCAGTTTTTAAATATATTTTTAAATAATCTAACATATTTTTACATTTAAATGTTTGCCATACTAAAAGGGCATGATTATAATCAGCATCTGAACATAGCGTTTTTGTTAGTTGATTATAGAAAGCAATCTGAGGAGGAAAAGATTCATGCAATTTTGACCAGTCATCTAAATATTCATAAGGAAATACCCCTTTTTTTGTAATTAAATTTGAATTATCTGCAAAATATTGTTTAACATGTAATTTTTTCCTAATGTCTAAATTAGTAAATAAACTATCAAGGCTCTCATCCATAAAACGAAAGCTATCAAGAAATCTGATTGAAAAACTAGCACCTTCTTCTATTAAGAATATTGTCTTAGAAAGAGAAATATATTTTTCTTTATTTAATGGTATTATATTTATATTACAACTTGTATAATTAAGAGCTTTGAATAATAAATGGCAATCATAGCCTGAAAAATTGTGAAAAAATACCGGGAAAAAATTCGGTTTTTTAAAATGTAAATTGCATACATGATGGGCAGGGCCCCTATAATTGCCGCTAAAGTGGCAATGATCTCTTATTCTATTTTCTAAATCTAAATTCTTACCGCAAATATGACAAATTTCATCTGTGAGCTGCCTCAGTTCTTCATCTAATGTTAATGGTTTCATGGGGATTGTTTTTAAATAATATGCTTTGAATAAGTCCTTACAAGTCTGAACTAATGATAAAATAAACTCCTTTGCACAGTTTAATCCTACACATTCTACATATTTGTTTAATTTGTCATCGAATGAGCATTTTATAAAATATCCGAATGCAACTGGTACATGTTCCTTAATGTTGTTGGTTGATGATTGATCGGGATTAGGAGCACATGTTGATATCGATTTTAAAATACTCTCACAATCTGCATATATCACAAATGGTGCTTTCATTTGCAGTTGATAATTTGTATATTTTAAAATATTGCTATTTTCATCTGGTAATTTGCTGACAATTTTACCACATTCATCTTTGTGAATTTCCAAGTTTGAAATATTGGTGAAATGCTGCAAACAACTATTGCAAATAAAAATTCTGCTTTTATGCGATGTTAAAGATGTTCGGATTAATCTCGATAAGTCTTTTATGTAAACAAAATGGTAAACATTAGCCTCTTCAATTAATAGCAAATTAATGTGGTATTGCTTTTCTTTTTTCGTTAAATAATATGGACCAATTACTTGATATTTATAATCTTTATTTAAGTCGAGCCCAAAAATGTTCACGCTTATATCAATAATGATTTTCTCAAACTCTGAGATTTTATCAATTTTTATTGGAAACAATATATTACCAAATTTCAAAATTTTCCCATTATTTAAATTTATACTGGATGCTGATATATCATTTATATTGTAAGAAGACGGATTCCACGGCATAGAAGAAACCGGCTTCAAAGCAGAAATCAATGCCCATTTGAAGCAGAATTCATCTTCGTTGTGAACGTTAATACAGGCTTTCTTTTTTTCCACAGATTTAGGAAGTTTAACATATGTAGATCCTCTTATGGGTTGATACTTATTTATGTTTATTTCCACTCCAACAATTCGTATTAATGCCCATCCGCTATCTTTCTCTTGAAACTCCTCACTTTTCTTAGTTATAAATTCAACTGCATCATCATAAGCAGGATTTATATCTTCATCGTTTATAATTATCCTCATTTTTGTTTGAAAAGATTTTATGCTTAATTGTAAATCATCTTCATCATTAGCAGAAATTTTAATATATTCAGCAAAAAATTCAACATTCATTTTAAAGCTTTGATGATTTAGTATTGATCTCTGAAGAACGGCTACAAAATCATCTTTAATATTCGTTAAAAATTCTCTTCGATTAATCAGTTCTTCATTAACATTATCAATTAAAAATGTTTGAATCCTATTTTGAAAAGATTGATTTATCATTCTCAAGTGTGGCTGCAATTTTTCAGCTGCATTGGTTTTATGCATATTTGTTCTCAAATGATGACTCCAATTTGATGTTAAGATGTCACATTTCGTGCAATATTTATGCGCTTTCATGTGACGTTGCAAATTAAATTTATTTGAGAATTCTTTCTTGCAAACACTGCAATTAAATTCGCACTTTATTCTTTTAACATCCATTTTCAATTTATTTTGCTTTTAAATTATTTTATATATGTAATTGCACCTTCAAGTTTAAAAACTTAATAATTGCCAAATTTAATTTTCTCTGTTTTGAATACTCTATTATCAATCTTATTATTTCTTAATTATAAATAAAAACCAAAACAAAATTTTCGGATTTCTTTGAATTAAAATCTTTTAAATTTTATAATCTCTTATCAGCATTACCAAAAGGTTTTTAGTTTGTTAGAAACGTTAAAAAAATTTTTTTGTTGTGTTTTTCTTTTTATTTGTTCTTTTTTTCTTATCATACATTGTTTTGCCGACGGCATTTGTTTTCATATATAAAAATTTTTTCTAATATATAGGTAATTTATTTTTTCTTTTCTTCTTTAATATTTAAAACAAAACGGAATCCCCCTAAAGTCATTTCAGTTTTCAGTTTAAGAAAATTGCCACCGCAACAGCCACTGTCCACCATCTCCACCGATCTAGGTGTTTCAATATCAACGACACACACACACGATCGTTGAAAGATCTTTCAAATTGTTAACTCGCTTCATACTCGTTTCAATTCAATCCAAAGTCACAAACATAATAACCTCTTTTCTAATATAAAAACTATCAAAGACACAATGTACTAAAATTACTTTTTAACTCGCTTCAATCCAAACCAAAGTCACAAACCTACCAACCTCATTTATAATATAAAAAATATCAAAGACACAATCTACTCAAATTCCTCATTCTATACTACCGACATCTGACGCTTTTTCATTGAACCCTCTAGCTTAGACAATTTTCTACCATTTAAAATACATACCAAAGACATTTTTCCTCATCGCTCCATATATCCGCAACCCCATATCCTAACTACTCGAGGGACACCAAAAAATTAAAAATATTTTACTAACTTGAATATCTAAAACTAAAGTAAATTCGTTTGCGTGCTTATATGACAAATTTTAAAAATTCTCTTATACTGGCTATCTAAATTGTTTTAAAAAATTGCAAACGGGGGTTACAAAAATTTTCCTATCCATGCTATATAAATTTTTCGAGGCTATATAAATTATATAAATTAATTAACGGGTATTACAAATATTTTCCTATCAAGGCTTTCTACACTTTTTGAAAAATTTGTATACAGGTATGAGACAATTTAACCATCAAGCTTATCTAAATCTTCAAATTCACCTTTACCAAGAACAATAAAAAATGAAAAATACTTTACTAACCTGGTAATCTAAAATTAAATTAAATACGTATACGTGCTTGTATGACAATATTTAAAAAATTCTCATATACTGGTTATCAAAATTTTTTGAGAAAATTGTAAACGGGGATGACAAAATTTTTTTTATCCTGGCTATCTAAATTTTTAGAAAAATTTGTTTACAGGCATTTCAAAACTTTACTTCGAGGCTATCTAAATTTTCAAAATAACCTTTACTGGGGACTCCCAAAAATAAATCATATTTTATTAACCTAAATATCTAAAATTTAAGTAAGTACGTATATGGGCTTGTATGAGAATATCTAGAAAGTTCTCATATACTGTTTATCTAAATATTTTGAAAAAATTGTAAACCGGCATGACAAAAATTTTCCTTTCCAAGCTATCTAAATTTTTTGAAAAATTTGTATACAGGCATGAGACAATTTCCCCATCGTGGATATCTAATTTTTCAAATTTACTTTTACTAGGGATACAAAAAAAATAAAAAATATATTACTCACCTGGTTATCTAAATTTAAAATAAATACATAATAGGCTTGTAAGAAAAAAATTTAAAAAATGTTCATATTATGGTTATCTATTTTTTTTGAAAAAATTGTAAACAGGCATGACAAAAATTTTCCTATCCAGGCTATATAGATTTTAAAATTTGTATACGGGCAAGACAATAGTGTTTCTATCCAGGCTTTTAAATTTTAAAATTTACATACAGACATGTGAAAATATTACAATTGAAGATATCTGAATTTGCAATTTTACCTGTACCAGGGACACCAAAATATTAAATATATTTAACTAACCTGTTTATCTAAAATTAAATTATATACGTATACGGGCTTGTATTACAAGATTTTAAAAATTTTTCGTATACTGGCTATCTAAGTTACGATGCATTTTTACCTGTACCAGGGACACTAAAATATAAAAAATATTTTACTAACCTGAATATCTAACATTAAAATAAAAACGTATCGTGCTTCTATGACAAAATTTAAAAAAATTTCGTATACTGGTTATCTAAACTTTTTGAAACCATTGTAAATGGGCACCACAAAAATATCTAATATTTTGCTATCCAAGCTATCTAAATGTTATGAAAAATTTCTGTAAGACAATTTAACCAGCGAGGCTATCTAAATATTCAATTTTAGCTATACCAGGTTATCTGAATTTTTTTAAAAAATTGCAAACAGGCATTACAAAATATTTGCCAAGACGCTATCTAAATTTTCAATTTTACCTATACGAGGGACACCAAAATATAAAAAATATTTTACTAACCTGGTTATCTAACATTTAAATAAAAACGTATACGTGCTCCTATGACAAAATTTAAAAAAATTTCGTATACTGGTTATCTAAACTTTTTGGAAACATTGTAAATGGGCACGAGAAAATTATTTAATATTTTGCTATCCAAGCTATCTAAATGTTATGAAAAATTTGTATAAGAGAATTTAACCAGCGAGGCTATCTAAATTTTCAATTTTAGCTATACCAGGTTATCTGAATTTTTTGAAAAAATTGCAAACAAGCATTACAAAATATTTGCCTAGACGCTATTTAAATTTTAAATTTTACCTATACGAGGGACACCAAAATATAAAAAATATTTTACTAACCTGGATATGTAACATTTAAATAAAAACTTATACGTGCTTCTATGACAAAATTTAAAAAAATTTCGTATACTGGTTATACATCCAAGCCCGTATACGTATTTCATTTAATTTTAGTCTTTATCCAGGCTATTAAAATTTTTTTAAAAATTTGTATACAGGCATGAGAATTTTTATTTCGAGGCTATATAAATTTTCAATTTTACCTCTACCAGGGACACCAAAATATAAAAAATATATTACTAACCTGGTCATCTAAAATTAAATTAAATACGTATACGGGCTTGGATGAGAAAATTTAAAAATTTGGTTATCTAAATTTTTTGGAAAAATTGTAAACGTGTGGGACAAAAGTTTTCCTATCCAGGCTATAAAAATATTTTGAAAAATTTAATAGAAACATGAAAAAGTTTTACAATTGAAGCTATCTAAATTTCCAATTTTACCTATACCACGGACACCAAAATATAAAAAATATTGTACTAGCCTTGTTTATTAAAATTAAAATAAAAATGTATTCGTGCTTCTATTACAAAGTTTAAAAAAATTAATTTGGCTATCCAAGCTATGTTAAATTTTATGAAAAATTTGTATGGGACAATTTAAACAGCGAGGCTATCTAAATTTTCAATTTTACTATTCGAGAACACCAAAAAATAAAAAATATTTTACTAACTTGATTATCCAAAACTAAAGTAAATACGTATGCGGGCTTATATGAAAAAATTAAAAAAATTCTCATATACTGGTTATCTAATTTTTTTTTCAAAATATTAAACGGGGATTACAAAAGTTTTACTAATCAGGGTGTCTATTTTTTTTGAAAAATTTGTAAACAGACATGAGCAAATGTTGCCATCGTGGCTATCTAAATTTTCAAATTTATCTTTACTAGGGACTGCCAAAAATAAATAATATTTTATTAACCTAAATATCTAAAATTTAAGTAAATACGTTTACGGTCTTGTATGACAATATTTAAAAAATTCTCATATACTGGTTATATAAATTTTTTGAAAAAATTGTAAACCGGGATGACAAAAATATTCTTATCCAGGCTATCTAAATTTGTTGAAAAATTTCGTTACATGCATTTGAAAATTTTGCCATCGTGGCTATCTAAATTTTCAAATTTACCTTTACTAGGGACTGCCAAAAATAAATAATATTTTATTAACCTAAATATCTAAAATTTAAGTAAATACGTTTACGTTTAAATTCAGAAAATATTTTATGCTTTTACGGGAACTTCACATCCATAGATATATACAACAATAATGTCCACAAACAGATGTTAAATTACTTTGTAAACGCTTATTGTTGAAAACGTAACATGTTGATTGATTTTGTAGAAATTTTATAATCTCATTGTGAAACGGGGGATTTCCAAATGAATCAAAATATTCTGCACACCCTTGAACTGGAACAAAAATTAAAATTTTTTGAAAAATTTGTTTACAGGCATGAGAAAATTTTTCCATCGTGGCTATCTAAATTATCAAATTTATTTTTACTAGGGACTCCAAAAAATAAAATACGGGCTTGTATGACATTATTTAAAAAATTCTCATATACTGGTTATCAAATTTATCTGAAAAAATTGTAAACGCGGAAGTCAAAAATTTTCTTATCCAGGCTATCTAAATTTTTTCAAAAATTTGTAAACAGGCATGAGCAAATTTTACTATCGAAGTTATCTAAATTTGCAATTTTATCTGTACCAGGGACACTAAAAAATAAAACATGTTTTACTATCCTGGTTGTTTTAAATTAAATTGAATACGTATATGGGCTTGTATGACTAAATTTAAAACCTGTACCAGGGACACAAAAATATAAAAAATTTTTTACTAACCCGATTATCTAAATTTAAAATAAAAACCTATTTCCTGTATCTATGAAAAAATTAAAAAAAAATTTCGTACACTGGTTATCTAAATCTTTTGAAAAAATTGTAAACGGGGACGAAAAAAATTTTTTAATCCAGGCTATCTAAATTTTTTGAAAAATTTGTATAAAATCATGAGGCAATTTAACCAGCGGGGCTATCTAAATGTTCAACCAGGGGCATCAAAATACAGACATCAGAAAATTTTATTATCATGGCTATATAAATTTTCAAATTTTCCTTTACTAGGGATTCCAAAAAATAAAAAATATTTTAACCCTCGGTTACTGTCCTCTATTTACGTTTCGTAGTTACTATCCAGGGGTGGAAAAAACCCCATACATTCAAATGCGTATTTGAACTGCTATAACATAAATACCTTAAGTCATTTTTTTTCCAGATGAAATCAGTAAAAATTCTACAAATTTAGATATATAAACTTCATTTTATTAAAAACTAAATAAATAAATATATAATAAAAACCAAAAATACTCCATTTAATAAGAAAATAAATAAAATTAAATACTTTTTAAATTATCACAAAATCTATAATTTTCATGCCACGTTCTTGCGTTTGGTTGTTTTTGAAAGCAGAAATATGACAAATAAAAGTTTATTAACAAAATTTTTTTCAACAGGAACAATTTTTTAGAGAAAAATTTTATTAAATTAATGTAATTTATCTCACCAGTTTTGAGTATTAAAAAAAAAATTCCAAAAACAAATTTGTGATATTGCCTCCAAATTGTAGCAATTCACACAAATTAATTTTGTACGCTTTTGTAGCTATGGCAATTCAAATATTAATTATTTTTATATAATATAATATTATAATAATAAAAAAAATAAAAAGTTCCCAATTATAACTCAAATATCTACCATAATACAAAATTTCGTTATTATGAATAAATTTTGTGTCAAGATTACTGTCGGGGGTGTAATATACCCATTTTGTAAAAAAATTTTGTGTCAAGATTACTGTGGGGGGTGTAATCTACCCCATTTTGTAAAAAAATTTTGTGTCAAGATTACTGTCGGGGGTGTAATCTACCCCATTTTGTAAAAAAAATTTGTGTCTAGATTACTGTCTGGGGTGTAATCCAGCCAGACCCATTTTGGATTGCATTTTTCGAGGTCTTTTTTTTATCAAAGCCCCTATTTAATTTACACAAAATTAAAAAAAAATATCCAAAACGAGATTACATATTGGTTTGAGATCCACTACTGCAATTTTTCGTATGTATTTTGTCTTGTAAACTTGATTGGGGTGGATTACACCCCATGGACACTAACCGAGGGTTAATAACCTAAAAATCTAAAATTTAAGTAAATACGTATACGAGATTGTATGACAATATTTAAAAAATTCTCATATACTGGTTATCTAAATTTTTTTAAAAAAATTGTAAACGGGCATGACAAAAATTTTGCTATCTATCCAGGCTATCAAAATTTTTTGAAAAATTTCTTTACAGGCATGAGAAAATTTTTCCATCTTGGCTATCTAAATTTTCAAATTAATTTTTACTAGGGCCTCCAAAAATAAAAACGGGCTTGTATGACAATATTTAAAAAATTCTCATATACTGGTTATCAAAATTATCTGAAAAAATTGTAAACGGAGATGACAAAAATGTTCTTATCCAGGCTATCTACTTTTTTTGAAAAATTTGTAAACAGGCATGAGCAAATTTTATTATCGAAGCTGTATAAATTTTCAATTTTTTCTGTACCAGAGCCACCAAAATCTAAAAAATATTTTACTAACCGGTTATCTAAAATTAAAATAAATACGTATACCGGCTTGTATGACAATATTTAAATAACTTTCGTATACTGGTTATCAAAATTTCTGAAAAAAATGTAAACGGGTATAACCAAAATTTTGCTATCCAGGCTATCTAAATTTTTTGAAAAATTCGTTAACAGACATGAGCAAATTTTACTATCGAGGCTATATAAATTTTCAATTTTACCTGTACCAGGGTCACCAAAATATAAAAAGTAGTTTACTAACTGTTTATCTAAAATTAAAATAAATACGTATATGGTCTTGTATGACAATATTTAAAAAATTCTCATATACTGGTTATCTAAATTTTTTGAAAATATTGTGAACGGGGATGACAAAAGTTTTCTTATCCAGGCTATCTAAATTTTTTAAAATATTTGTATACCAACATTTGAAAATTTTGCCATCGAGGCTATATAAATTTTAAAATTTACCTTTACTAGGGATACCAAAAAATAAAAAATATTTTACTTACCAGGTTATTTAAAATTAAATACGTATACGGGCTTGGATGACAAAATTGAAAAATTTTAATATACTGGTTGGTTCTCTAAATTTTTTGAAAAAATTGTAAACGGGCATGACAAAAATTTTACCTAGAGTAGGTATATATAAATATTCAATTTTACTTATACCAGGGACACCAAAAAATTTTTAATAAACTGGTTATTTAAAATTAAAATGAATCCATATACATGTATACAATCCATAATGCTTGTAAGGACACAATTTAAAAAATGTTCATAGTATGGTTATCTAATTTTTTTTTAAAAAAATTGTAAACGGGCATGACAAAAATTTTCCTATCCAGGCTTATAAATTTTTTTGAAAAATTTGTATGCAGGCATGAGAAAATTTTTCCATCGTGGCTATCTAAATTTTCAAATTAATTTTTACTAGGATCTCCAAAAATAACGAGGAAGAGTGTAGTAGAGTAGACTGTGTCAACTATGGGATACCCGTATGACCGTAATATATACATTATATCATCCGGTTAATTACTTTTGGCAAAATTTCAAACATTCAGCTTTATTAAGTGTAGTGGAATACTCATATAAAAGAAGGAGTTGTATGGTAGCTACTCGAACCCTCTGCTGTAGACCAACCAAATTTTACTCTAACTTCGGCCATTACACTAAACTAATTTTGGCAAAATTTCAGACACCCAGCTTCCTTAGGTGTGATGTAATGCTCATATAAAAGAAGAAGTTGTATGGCAGCTACTCGAACCCTCTATAGTAGACCAACCAAATTTTGCAGAAACTTTGGCCATTACACTAAACTATTTTTAGCAAAATTTCAGATACCCAGCTTCATTAGGTGGAGAGTAATGCTCATATAAAATAAGAAGTTGTATGACAGCTCCTCGAACCCACTGCCCTAGACCAACCAAACTTTGCAGAAACTTTGGCCATAAAACTAAACTACTTTTGGCAACATTTCAGACACACAGCTGTAAAAGGTACAGAGTAATACTCATATAAAAAAGAAGTTGTATGGCAGCTACCCGAACCCATGGTCCAAAATGGCTGGATTTAAATAGCGATGACGGCTATTACAAAAAAATTAATTTGTGAAAATTTCAAGATCCTAGCTCCTTTAGTTTTTGAGTTACCGTGCGGACGGACGGACACACGGACGGACAGACGGACGGACATACATAGCTAAATCGATTTATTTTTCGATTCTGATCCGATACATACACTTGAGTCTATATCTACCCCCCTCCTTCTCTGCGTCGCAAACGTAATGGCAAATTTATTATACCCTTTGACTACATAGTCATACGGGTATAAAAATAGGCTTGTATGACAATATTTAAAAAATTCTCATATACTGGTTATCAAAATTATCTGAAGAAATTGTAAACGGAGATGACAAAAATGTTCTTATCCAGGCTATCTAAATTTTTTCAAAAATTTGTAAACAGGATTGAGCAAATTTTACTATCGAAGCTGTATAAATTTTCAATTTTTCTTATACCAGGATCACCAAAATATAAAAAGTAGTTTACTAACCGGTTATCTAAAATTAAAATAACTACGTATACGGGCTTGTATGACAATATTTAAAAAATTCGCATACACTGGTTATCTAAATTTTTTGAAAAAATTATAAACGGGTATGACAAATATTTTCTTATCCAGGCTTATAAATTTTTTTAATTTGTATACAGGCATGAGAAAGTTTTACAATCAAAGCTATCTAAATTTGCAATTTTACCTGTACCAGGGACATCAAAAACTAAACAAAATTTTTCTAACCTGGTTATCTAAAATTACAATAAAAACCTATACGTGCTACTATAACAAAATTTAAAAAGTTTTAATATAATTACTGGCTATCTAAATTTTTTGTAAAAATTGTAAACGGGCATGATAAAAATTTTCCTATCCAGGCTTAATTTGTACACAAGCATAAGAAAATTTTACAATTGAAGTTATCTATATTTGCAATTTTATCTGTACCAGGGACACCAAAAAATAAAAAATATTTTACTAACCTGGTTATCTAAAATTAAAATAAAAACTTATATGTGCTTCAATGACAAAATTTCAAGATCCTAGCTCCTTTAGTTTTTGAGTTACCGTGCGGACGGACGGACACACGGACGGACAGACGGACGGACATACATAGCTAAATCGATTTATTTTTCGATTCTGATCCGATACATACACTTGAGTCTATATCTACCCCCCTCCTTCTCTGCGTCGCAAACGTAATGGTAAATTTATTATACCCTTTGACTACATAGTCATACGGGTATAAAAATAGGCTTGTATGACAATATTTAAAAAATTCTCATATACTGGTTATCAAAATTATCTGAAGAAATTGTAAACGGAGATGACAAAAATGTTCTTATCCAGGCTATCTAAATTTTTTCAAAAATTTGTAAACAGGATTGAGCAAATTTTACTATCGAAGCTGTATAAATTTTCAATTTTTCTTATACCAGGATCACCAAAATATAAAAAGTAGTTTACTAACCGGTTATCTAAAATTAAAATAACTACGTATACGGGCTTGTATGACAATATTTAAAAAATTCGCATACACTGGTTATCTAAATTTTTTGAAAAAATTATAAACGGGTATGACAAATATTTTCTTATCCAGGCTTATAAATTTTTTTAATTTGTATACAGGCATGAGAAAGTTTTACAATCAAAGCTATCTAAATTTGCAATTTTACCTGTACCAGGGACATCAAAAACTAAACAAAATTTTTCTAACCTGGTTATCTAAAATTACAATAAAAACCTATACGTGCTACTATAACAAAATTTAAAAAGTTTTAATATAATTACTGGCTATCTAAATTTTTTGTAAAAATTGTAAACGGGCATGATAAAAATTTTCCTATCCAGGCTTAATTTGTACACAAGCATAAGAAAATTTTACAATTGAAGTTATCTATATTTGCAATTTTATCTGTACCAGGGACACCAAAAAATAAAAAATATTTTACTAACCTGGTTATCTAAAATTAAAATAAAAACTTATATGTGCTTCAATGACAAAATTTAAAAAATTTTTATAATCTGGTTATCTAAATTTTTTGAAAATATTGTAAACGGTGACAAAAAATTTGGTATCCAGGCAATCTAAATTTGACAAAAATGTTCCTATCCAGGCTTATATGGGCATGACAGAAATTTTGCTATCCAGGCTATCTAAATTTTTTGAAAAATTTGTTTACATACATGAGAACATTTTTCCATCTTGGCTATCTAAATTTTCAAATTTATTTTTACTAGGGACTCCAAAAAAAAATACGGGCTTGTATGACAATATTTAAAAAATTCTCATATCCATGCTATCTAATTTTTTTGAAAAATTGGTAAACAGGCATGTGCAAATTTTACTATCGAGGCCATATAAATTTTCAATTTTACCTGTACCAGGGTCGCTATCGAGGCTATATAAATTTTTAATTTTACCTGTACCAGGGTCACCAAAATATAAAAAATAGTTTCCTAACCTGGTTATCTAAAATTTAAATAAAAATCCACACAGCTGTATGACAAAATTTAAAAAATGTTTTATAAAAATATTTTACTAACCTGATTATCTAAAATTAAATTATATACGTATAACGGGCTTGCATGACAAAATTAAAAAATTTTAATATACTGGTTCTCTAAATTCTTTGAAAAAAATATTCAATTTTACTTATACCAGGGACACCAAAAAATTTTTAATAAACTGGTTATTTAAAATTAAAGTGAATACATATACAGGCTTGTAAGGACACAATTTAAAAAATGTTCATAGTATGTTTATCTAAATTTTTTTAAAAAAATTGTAAACGGAAATGACAAAAAATGTTCTTATCCAGGCTATCTAAATTTTTTCAAATATTTGTAAACAGGATTGAGCAAATTTTACTATCGAAGCTGTATAAATTTTTAATTTTTCTTATACCGGGGTCACCAAAATACAAAAAATTTTTACTAACCGGTTATCTAAAATTAAAATAACTACGTATACGGGCTTGTCTGACAATATTTAAAAAATTCTCATACACTGGTTATCTAAATTTTTTGAAAAAATTTTAAAAGGGTATGACAAATATTTTCCCATCCAGGCTATCTAAACTTTTTTAAATATTTGTTTACAGGCATGACAAAATTTTGCAATCATGGCTATCTAAATTAGGCTTGTATGACAAAATTTAAAAAATGTTAAAGACTGGTTATCTAACATTTTTGAAAAAATTGTAAACGGGCATGACAAAAATTTTCCTATCCAGGCTATCGAAATTTTTTGAAAAATTTGTCAACAGGCATGAGAAAATTTTACTATCGAGGCTATATAAATTTTTAATTTTACCCCTACCGGGACATTAATATATTATAAATATTTTACTAACCTGGTTATCTAAAATTAAAATAAAAATCCACACAGCTCTATGACAAAATTTAAAAAATTTTCATGTAATGGTTATAAAAATATTTTACTAACCTGGTTATCTTAAATTCAATTATATTCGTATAGTAGGGCTTGTATGACAAAATTTAAAAAATGTTTAAAGACTGGTTATCTAACATTTTTGAAAAAATTGTAAACGGGCATGACATAAATGTTACAGGTAAAATTTGACAAAATTTAAAAAATATTCATGTTATTGTTTCTAATTTTTTTCAAAAAATTGTAAACGGGCATGACAAATATTTTCCTATGCAGGCTACCTAAATTTTTTGAAAAACTTGTGTACAGATATGAGAAAGTTTTACAATCGAAGCTATCTAAATTTTAAAATTTACCTTTACTAGGGATACCAAAAAATAAAAAATATTTTACTTACCAGGTTATCTAAAATTAAATACGTATACGGGCTTGCATGACAAAATTGAAAAATTTTAATATACTGGTTCTCTAAATTCTTTGAAAAAATTGTAAACGGGCATTACAAAAATTTTACCTAGAGTATATATAAATATTCAATTTGCTTATACCAGGGACACCAAAAAATTTTTAATAAACTGGTTATTTAAAATTAAAATGAATACATATACAGGCTTGTAAAGACACAATTTAAAAATTGTTCATAAAATGTTTATTTAAATTTTTTTTAAAAAATTGTAAACGGGCATGACAAAAATTTTCCTATCCAGGCTTAATTTGTACACAGACATAAGAAAATTTTACAATTGAAGTTATCTATATTTTCAATTTTATCTGTTCAAGAGACACTAAAAAATAAAAAATGTTTTACTATCCTCGTTATCTTAAATTAAATTGAATACGTATATGGGGATGTATGACTAAATTTAAAACCTGTACCAGGGACGCCAAAATATAAAAAATATTTTACTAACCTGGTTATCTAAAATTAAAATAAAAACTTTTTTCCTGTATCTATGAAATAATTTCAAAAAAAATTTCGCATACTGGTTATCTAAACTTTTCGAAAACATTGTAAATGGGCATGACAAAAATTTTGCTATCTATCCAGGCTATCTAAATTTTTTGAAAAATTTCTTTACAGGCATGAGAAAATTTTTCCATCTTTGCTATCTAAATTTTCAAATTTATTTTTACTAGGGACCCCAAAAAAAAATACGTGCTTGTATGACAATATTTAAAAAATTCTCATATACTTGTTATCTAAATTTTTTGAAAAGTTGTAAACGGGGATGACAAAAATTTTCTTATCCAGGCTATCTACTTTTTTTGAAAAATTTGTAAACAGGCATGAGCAAATTTTACTATCGAGGCTATATAATTTTTCAATTTTACCTATACCAGGGTCACTAAAATATAAAAAGTAGTTTACTAACCGGTTATCTAAAATTAAAATAAAAACTTATATGTGCTTCAATGAAAAAATTTAAAAAAATTTTATAATCTGGTTATCTATATTTTTTGAAAATATTGTAAACGGTGACAAAAAATTTGGTATCCAGGCAATCTAAATTTGACAAAAATGTTCCTATACAGGCTTCTATGTGCATGACAAAAATTTTGCTATCCAGGCTATCTAAATTTTTTGAAAAATTTGTTTACATACATGAGAACATTTTTCCATCTTGGCTATCTAAATTTTCAAATTTATTTTTACTAAATTTATTAATTAAAATAAAAACTTTTTTCCTGTATCTCTGAAATAATTTAAAAAAAATTTCACATACTGGTTATCTAAACTTTTCGAAAACATTGTAAATGGGCATGACAAAAATTTTGCTATCTATCCAGGCTATCTAAATTTTTTGAAAAATTTCTTTACAGGCATGAGACAATTTTTCCATCTTGGCTATCTAAATTTTCAAATTTATTTTTACTAGGGACCCCAAAAAAAAATACGTGCTTGTATGACAATATTTAAAAAATTCTCATATACTTGTTATCTAAATTTTTTGAAAAGTTGTAAACGGAAATGACAAAAATTTTTTTATCCAGGCTTAATTTGTACACAGACATAAGAAAATTTTACAATTGAAGTTATCTATATTTGCAATTTTATCTGTACCAGAGACACTAAAAAATAAAAAATGTTTTACTATCCTGGTTATCTTAAATTAAATTGAATACGTATATGGGGATGTATGACTAAATTTAAAACCTGTACCAGGGAAGCCAAAATATAAAAAATATTATACTAACCTGGTTATCTAAAATTAAAATAAAAACTTTTTTCCTGTATCTATGAAATAATTTAAAAAAAATTTCGCATACTGGTTATCTAAACTTTTTGAAAACATTGTAAATGGGCATGACAAAAATTTTCATATCTATCCAGGCTATCTAAATTTTTTGAAAAATTTCTTTACAGGCATGAGAAAATTTTTCCATCTTTGCTATCTAAATTTTCAAATTTATTTTTACTAGGGACCCCAAAAAAAAATACGTGCTTGTATGACAATATTTAAAAAATTCTCATATACTTGTTATCTAAATTTTTTGAAAAGTTGTAAACGGGGATGACAAAAATTTTCTTATCCAGGCTATCTACTTTTTTTGAAAAATTTGTAAACAGGCATGAGCAAATTTTACTATCGAGGCTATATAATTTTTCAATTTTTCTTATACCAGGATCACCAAAATATAAAAAGTAGTTTACTAACCGGTTATCTAAAATTAAAATAACTACGTATACGGGCTTGTATGACAATATTTAAAAAATTCGCATACACTGGTTATCTAAATTTTTTGAAAAAATTATAAACGGGTATGACAAATATTTTCTTATCCAGGCTTATAAATTTTTTTAATTTGTATACAGGCATGAGAAAGTTTTACAATCAAAGCTATCTAAATTTGCAATTTTACCTGTACCAGGGACATCAAAAACTAAACAAAATTTTTCTAACCTGGTTATCTAAAATTACAATAAAAACCTATACGTGCTACTATAACAAAATTTAAAAAGTTTTAATATAATTACTGGCTATCTAAATTTTTTGTAAAAATTGTAAACGGGCATGATAAAAATTTTCCTATCCAGGCTTAATTTGTACACAAGCATAAGAAAATTTTACAATTGAAGTTATCTATATTTGCAATTTTATCTGTACCAGGGACACCAAAAAATAAAAAATATTTTACTAACCTGGTTATCTAAAATTAAAATAAAAACTTATATGTGCTTCAATGACAAAATTTAAAAAATTTTTATAATCTGGTTATCTAAATTTTTTGAAAATATTGTAAACGGTGACAAAAAATTTGGTATCCAGGCAATCTAAATTTGACAAAAATGTTCCTATCCAGGCTTATATGGGCATGACAGAAATTTTGCTATCCAGGCTATCTAAATTTTTTGAAAAATTTGTTTACATACATGAGAACATTTTTCCATCTTGGCTATCTAAATTTTCAAATTTATTTTTACTAGGGACTCCAAAAAAAAATACGGGCTTGTATGACAATATTTAAAAAATTCTCATATCCATGCTATCTAATTTTTTTGAAAAATTGGTAAACAGGCATGTGCAAATTTTACTATCGAGGCCATATAAATTTTCAATTTTACCTGTACCAGATATTTCTTTGAAAAATTTCTTTACAGGCATAAAATAAAAAATGTTTTACTATGTTTTAAAATGTTAATGGCTATCTACTTTTTTTGAAAAATTTGTAAACAGGCATGAGCAAATTTTACTATCGAGGCTATATAATTTTTCAATTTTACCTATACCAGGGTCACTAAAATATAAAAAGTAGTTTACTAACCGGTTATCTAAAATTAAAATAAAAACTTATATGTGCTTCAATGAAAAAATTTAAAAAATTTTTATAATCTGGTTATCTAAATTTTTTGAAAATATTGTAAACGGTGACAAAAAATTTGGTATCCAGGCAATCTAAAATTGACAAAAATGTTCCTATACAGGCTTCTATGTGCATGACAAAAATTTTGCTATCCAGGCTATCTAAATTTTTTGAAAAATTTGTTTACATACATGAGAACATTTTTCCATCTTGGCTATCTAAATTTTCAAATTTATTTTTACTAGGGACTCCAAAAAAAAAATACGGGCTTGTATGACAATATTTGAAAAATCTCATATCCATGCATATCCAAATTTTATCTGTACCAGAGACACTAAAAGATAAAATATGTTTTACTATCCTGGTTATCTTAAATTAAATTGAATACGTATATGGGGATGTATGACTAAATTTAAAACCTGTACCAGGGACGCCAAAATATAAAAAATATTTTACTAAACTGGTTATCTAAAATTAAAATAAAAACTTTTTTCCTGTATCTATGAAATAATTTAAAAAAAATTTCGCATACTGGTTATCTAAACTTTTTGAAAACATTGTAAATGGGCATGACAAAAATTTTGCTATCTATCCAGGCTATCTAAATTTTTTGAAAAATTCCTTTACAGGCATGAGAAAATTTTTCCATCTTGGCTATCTAAATTTTCAAATTTATTTTTACTAGGGACCCCAAAAAAAAATACGTGCTTGTATGACAATATTTAAAAAATTCTTATATACTTGTTATCTAAATTTTTTGAAAAATTGTAAAAGGGGGTGACAAAAACTTTCCTATCCAGGCTTAATTTGTACACAGACATAAGAAAATTTTACAATTGAAGTTATCTATATTTGAAATTTTATCTGTACCAGAGACACTAAAAAATAAAATATGTTTTACTATCCTGGTTATCTTAAATTAAATTGAATACGTATATGGGGATGTATGACTAAATTTAAAACCTGTACCAGGGACGCCAAAATATAAAAAATATTTTACTAACCTGGTTATCTAAAATTAAAATAAAAACTTTTTTCCTGTATCTATAAAATAATTTAAAAAAAATTTCGCATACTGGTTATCTAAACTTTTTGAAAACATTGTAAATGGGCATGACAAAAATTTTGCTATCTATCCAGGCTATCTAAATTGTTTGAAAAATTTGTTTACAGGCATGAGAAAATTTTTCCATCTTGGCTATCTAAATTTTCAAATTTATTTATACTAGGGACCCCAAAAAAAAATACGTGCTTGTATGACAATATTTAAAAAATTCTCATATACTTGTTATCTAAATTTTTTGAAAAATTGTAAACGGGGATGACAAAAATTTTCTTATCCAGGCTATCTACTTTTTTTGAAAAATTTGTAAACAGGCATGAGCAAATTTTGCTATCGAGGCTATATAATTTTTCAATTTTACCTATACCAGGGTCACTAAAATATAAAAAGTAGTTTACTAACCGGTTATCTAAAATTAAAATAAAAACTTATATGTGCTTCAATGACAAAATTTAAAAAATTTTTATAATCTGGTTATCTAAATTTTTTGAAAATATTGTAAACGGTGACAAAAAATTTGGTATCCAGGCAATCTAAATTTGACAAAAATGTTCTATACAGGCTTCTATCTGCATGACAAAAATTTTGCTATCCAGGCTATCTAAATTTTTTGAAAAATTTGTTTACATACATGAGAACATTTTTCCATCTTGGCTATCTAAATTTTCAAATTTATTTTTACTAGGGACTCCAAAAAAAAAATACGGGCTTGTATGACAATATTTAAAAAATCTCATATCCATGCTATCTAATTTTTTTGAAAAATTGGTAAACAGGCATGTGCAAATTTTACTATCGAGGCTATATAAATTTTCAATTTTACCTGTACCAAGGTCACTATCGAGGCTAGAGTAAGTGCGGTGATTGTGGATCACCTATCTTATTTCTGGATCTATCTCTTTTGTTTTTCGTCAATTTTCATCGCACAAAAAAAAAAAGCGACGCAGTTCGTTTTCATTTAAAGTGCATATGAAATTTTTTTCTAAGTTTAACCGTTTTATTTTTAAGTTTAAAAGAGTAAAAAAGGTAAAAATGTTCATTTTTTAAAATGGCAGGGTAATTTGGACTACCAGTTATTGTAAAGTGGACTAGTGGTCCATTTTAACCGACAATAAAAAATTTAAATTCTAACAAAAACATAGATAAGTCTTTTTTATTCATATAAAAAATAAAATAAAAATTCAACAATAAAACTTTAAGAATTTAAAATAAAGGCTAATAAAAATCGTTGCACATTTTACAAATAAATATGAATGTTCCAACGCATACTTGGTGTATCCAATTGCATTCACATTGGAGGCACGAAATCCAATCCACTGGAAAAGCATCTTCCTTAAATTTTTTTAAACATATTTCACAAATTGTTTCTGGTGAGGGTGGAAAGGTTAAGTCGATGTTACTTCCAGTTGATTCTGGAATCGAAATATTTTCTACATTTTCAGAGCTAGAAGAAGTCTCAATTTTTCTTTGTTTTTGTTTACGTAATCTTCTTTGCTTTTTTATTGTAGGTTTCATATTTTCTTTTTTTTGTTTCTTATTTTTGTTGAAAATGTTATTCTTAACCTTTTCTTTTTGTGTAATAAGTGTTTTCTTTTGTTGTTGATTTTCAAGATCGTCTTTGTATGGAGATTCAGTTAAAATTTTAGTTTCTGTTTTACGCCTTGAAACTTTTTTGACTTGGGGGGCTGGAGAAATATTCCAAGGTTTTACGACAAGATAAGAATCTAAATATAAATTGAAAACATGTTATTAGAGTCTTGCAAACTTTTCTTAAAAAATCTGGCATCCTTACCTGAGCGTGGGGATTGCGCCTGTATTGATGAAACAAGTTCTATTGCTCGACTAGGACCTGATTATAAATTATAAAATATCTATTATCGATCTATTATAAAACAAAACACTGAATTTGAAATTTGACTTGTTTACCTGTTTGAGGTGGTTGTGCTTGTATTGACGAAGGAAGTTCTTTTGCTCGACTGGGACATGTATATAATGACAAAATATTATCGATTTTATAATTTTTATAATTTCTGAAATATTAAATCAACATTGTTTAATAAATTTAGATAGATACTATAAAAATTTACCTGGTGCACTTTCTAATTCTATAAAATCTGTATCAGTAAAAATAAAACGATTAAAAGGATATATTCCAGTAGACTGAAATCCTTTAAAAGCAATTTCTGCTGTTTGAACCTTAGGAAAAGCTTTACCAAAAAGTTCAGCAACTTCATATATTGTCACCTTTTGACCTGTTCAACGCAAAAATTGTCTCACTTCTTCACTATAATATTTTTTCAACGGACCCATTAAACTGCGATCCAGGGGTTGCATTTTGTGTGAAGAATGAGGTGAAAGTGAAATGATTGTTACCCCGTTTTGTCTTGCTAAATCAATTACTTCCAGATTTTTAGTATGTGAGTAATGGCCATCTAGAATAAGCACAACAGGATCATCTTTGGAGGGTTTAACAAACTTCATGAAGTGTTCAAACCACTTTGTAAATATCTGGGTTTGAATCCATCCAGAATGATGAAACGATACTCCAGAGTCCAAAGGAGCATTATGAAGCAGTCTCATGTTCGGAAAGGAAAAATAAAATAAGGTGGCACAAAAAAACCACCAGCGCTCATGCATAGTACAATGGTAATTAAAGATCCCCTTTCTACAGAGGTCATTACCCCAATTTGCCGTTTACCTCGTTTTGTTAATATTTGTGTTTGATTACTTTGCACGGAAGAAATGCCAGTTTCATCCACGTTAAATATTCTGTTTGCCGGATAGTGGTTTTTTTCATAGACTTTTTCCAAATTATCATAGAATTTATTCGTACTTTCCCGATTAAAACCATTAACTCTATTTAAAGCTATTAAAGCTAATTTTATCATTGTGTCGTTTCTGGAAGTCCTGCTGATTGAGTTATTTTTGAAAAGGTGTTTGCTATACCATTTCTTGTGGCTAACTAACTAAAATACAACAATTCAACAATTTATTTTATTTTGTAATTTATTGAAAATAATGGAAAACTAATAATATGCATAGAAGTATATTAGAACAATTTGAAGAGTTGGGAATCGAACCAAGTGATGAAATCCTAGACAAATGTGTAGAGTTGTGTTTAAATCACAAAATAACAGATGCAGTGGAATTTGTTGAACAATGGATCGCGTATAGTATATCAAATTTAAATGGAGCCGAACCAACAATTTCGTTTTTATTGGAATTCGAAAGGAAAGAACTTGCAAACTTAATGAAAAATTTACAAAATATACCAAAAACAGTAAATTCGGTATCATCGTGTATGAAAAATTCAAACCATAACAACATAAGTAATTCATTACTAGAATTTGATGATATAAATCCTATTGCTCTATATGGAAATTCCATAAGCGGTTCCGGCGTTAAAAAGAAAAATGCTGAAAGTAAATCTGATTATGAAATAAGCAAAAGTGATGAAGTAGTTGATTCTTATTGTTGTTCTCCAAAGGCTGGAAAAAATACTGCTCCGAAAACACCTGCTAGTTTTCATAGAGATGGTGGTAAATTTAGTCCCGCTAGCTACTCACCCGTATACGGAATGTCGAAAAATTTTATTACTAACTCTGGAAAAATTGTATATACATTTGGCCACTCAAAATTAATACGTAAGCTAAAATACGAATGTCACTACGTGATAGACCAAAATAAAGCTTTTCCATTGTTAAAATGTATTTTACTAATTCTTCTTCCATTTTTTGCAAAAAAACTGGATTTCTTCCTAAAGTTTTCGGTTTCCAGTCATTTTTATCAATATCTAAATTGCAATATCGGCGTAAAGTTGTTTTCGGAACTTCAAATGTTTTTGAAGCCTTCAAGAAACCCATATTACCTTTTTTGATTTCCTCTGCGGCCTTTTTCAAATTTTCAACAAGGTAATTCCGTATTTTTCTTTCTTTCGGCATATTCTAGATAGTTTAAAAAGGAGAAAATTTGAAAAAATTTCACTAAATTTTCCTACCGGGTAATATGGACCACTGTGCCAAATTAGCCGAACTAAAGTGGTCCACAATAGCAGAACAGTACTTTTTTTAATAAAAATTTTCTAAAAACTATCAAAACAAATACTTACAAAAAACAAATTGAACACAAATATTTTTAATTAGTCTCAGTTGACATATACAAATTCAAATTTTTTCGTAACGGTTTCCAGAACCACAAAACACAAAAAAAAAAACACTAAAAATTTACGAAAATTTTTTCAAAAACACTTTATACTTCGAAAGTTGCATAAGTACTGAGCTTATCGATATACAGTTTTTTTATTTTATTATTAAGGTTATAATGCATGTTTTAGCATGCACAGATTTTTTGATACGTATTTAGTTTCTCGTATTTTGTGGTGGTCCAAATTAACCGACTGGTCCACATTAGCCGGCTTTACTCTATATAAATTTTCAATTTTACCTGTACCAGGGTCACTAAATTATAAAAAAATTGTCTTCTTAACCTGGTTATCTAAAATTTAAATAAAAATCCACACAGCTGTATGACAAAATTTAAAAAATGTTCTTATACTGGTTATAAAAATATTTTACTAACCTGGTTATCTAAAATTAAATTATATACGTATAACGGACTTGCATGACAAAATTTAAAAAATGTTTAAACACTGGTTATCTAACATTTTTGAAAAAATTATAAACCGGCATGACAAAAATGTTCCTATCCAGGCTATCGAAATTTTTTGAAAAATTTGTCAACAGGCATGAGAAAATTTTACTATCGAGGCTATATAAATTTTTAATTGTCCCCCACCGGTATAATATACAAACGTTTTCCGATAATCAGGTTCAATAATAAAATGCTTTTGGTTTCAGTTGTAACTTATAACTATATTTTATTTAACTTTATTTGGCTATTTATAAACTTAAAACTAACGCTACTAATACTAATTAACATTTAATTATTCCTATTATTAAATTGTGCAATGTCAGTATATTCATATAAAATTTGGTAATCAATATCGTTTTCATTTCTTATCGATAATTATTATTATTTGGTATTGGTATTAAAGCATATCGTAATTATGATCGCATTCTTTGGATTTATATTTCTTAACGCGATAAGTCGGTCAATGTACTTAAATATATTTTATCCAAAGCATTATTAGTTCAATGGGCAATCCATTATGATATACTTTAAACTTGTGCGATAAGTATCATATAGTTTTATATTACATCTCCCTCCGAAAGAAAAAGGAAAGCGAAAAGAGAAAAAAAAAAAAAAATTTACTTATCATAATAATTTTATTTGTTTATACATATTCACTTGTGTGGTTTTTTTTTTCTTTTCGTTTTGCTTTTCATTCAATTGTTTTTGTTTTTGAAATATTATACTTTGTTAATTTGAGGGTACCAAAAAAAAAATTTTATATATGAACATACTGTAAACATTGTTAATATTGTTATTATATGAGAAAAAAAAATTTGATATAATACAATGTAAAAAAAATTTTATTCTAATTAAATTTTATAAACTTATTTTTATTATTTTGCTGAGCTGGCCAACTCATTTAAATTTATTAACCTAGGTCAGTTAAATTATTTTATGTTAAATTAAAATTAAAAATATTTTTAGTTGTTAATCTTATACTAGGATATCGAATATATAGTAAGTTAATTTAATATAGTTTTATTAAACAGATTATTTTTTATATTTTACTAATCTATTTTTATGTACAATTTCTTCTTTATTATTTGAAATTATAATCTTTACATTAGAACCTTCTATACTTTTTATTACATATGGGCCCTTATATTGAGCTTCTAATTTATGAGCATCCTCCTTTCTTAGTAAAACTTCATCATTTACTTTAAAATCATACCCTTTCACATTTTGGTCGTATAGTCTTTTGTTGTTTAATTTGGCTTTTTGTAGTAAGTATTGTGCGTTTTTGTTCATGACTTGTAAGTTGTATTTAAGTTCTTTACTGTAATCGTCAAAGTTGTAAATTGGTTCAATTTTGCTGTTAAGAATAAATTCTGGTATTAATGGTGTTTTACCAAAAACCAATTCAAATATTTCTCTTGAAAGCTCACATTTGGTGTTGAATTATGACAATACGTAAAGTATGGTAGGTAACTGTCCCAATTGTTTTAATTTTCGTTTATATATGAACGTAAGTATTCATTAAGAACTCTGTGATTTCTTTCTACAGTTCCTAAAGTTTCATGATGGTAAGCTGTAGAACACTTATGTTCAATATTTAACAACGAAAGAACTTCTCTCATTATTTGATTTTTATATTCGGTTCCCCTATCTGTTAAAATATTTTTCATAGGTCCGAATATCAAAACACAGTTCTCAACTATGGCTTTTGCAACTGTTTTAGCCTCTTTGTTGGGAATTGGTACTGTTATTAAAAATTTAGTCAAGTCACAAATAATTGTTACCGCATATTGATTGTTGTTTATAGTTCTTGGCAACGGGCCAATTGTATCAATTACTACTACGTCAAACGCTTTTTGTGGGGTCCCTGTTAGTTGTAATGGTTCTTTATGCTTTATTTTTGTTTTATTTAGTTGACATTTTGTACAATTTCTTATGCCATATTTTTCCAATAATATTTTGTTCTTAACTTGGCATATAGTCTTTTCTGTCCAACGTGTCCTCCAAATATGGGGTCATTATGATATCTATTTAATATTTCATTTTTATCTAATATCTTTTTAACTGTTTTTGGTGTATTTATTATCGCGATTTTTAATTTGTTTAACACCCTATTACCTATTTCTTTGAATTCTTTTATGGTATATTGAGTAAATATAATATCATTGTTATCTATTTCTAATTCATTTATATTTAAGTTGTTAGTTTTTTCTTCTAGTCCGCGGAAAAATAACTCTAACGTTATTTTCTTTTTAACTATAAATTTACTCATATCGAAACTAATTGCGCATTTTCGTTTTTTATATATTTTACCTAGGATTTCATTTTTATATTTCATTAATTTAATTTTTGGAATTTTCCAATTTTTGAGTGCCTCATATATTTTGATGTCTCTATTTTTATTACAGTTTTCCTTAGAAGATTGTATTCTATCTTTAACATAATTATTATCATTTTTATTTTTATTTTCATTTTTATTTTTATTATTATTGTTGGACGATCTTGTTTGTACTTTCATTATTTTAACAGTGTCGTTATTTTCATGGGTAAATTGTAAATCTTTTATATTTATGCGTGATAACGCGTCAGCTACTACATTTAATTTTCCTTTAATATATTCTACCGTAAAATTATATTCTTCTAAATCTAATCTCATACGTGTTAATTTGGAAGATGGGTTTTTTAATGAAAACAAATAAGTTAATGGTTTATGATCACTTTTTACTGTGAAATGTGTACCGTAAATATATGGTCTATAATGTATAATTGCAAAATGGATTGCTGCTAACTCTTTTTCAATTGTGGACTTATTTGATTCACCTTTTGTAAAAGATCTTGAAGCGAATGAAATTGGTAAATCAGTACCATTATAGTTTTGAGTTAACGCAGCTCCTACCGCATCTTTTGATGCATCTACTACTAAGGTAAATTCTTTTGAAAAATCTGGATAATGTAAAATGGGTGGTTTTAATAATGAATTTTTTAGTTTTTGAAAAGCCTTTTGACAATCTTCATTCCAAATGAAGGTTGCTTTTTTTCTAGTTAAAGCATTTAATGGTTTTGCTATGCCAGCGAAATTTGGAATAAATTTCCTATAATAATTTGCGAAAACTACGAAACGTCTAGTTTCGCCTTTATCTTTCGGTGTTGGATATTTGGTTATTACGTCATATTTAGAGTCATCTGGATATATACCTTGATCCGTACATTTGTGACCTAAATATGTAACTTCTGATTTGAAAAATTTACACTTTTCCGGATTTAATTTTAAATTATATTGTTGACATATTCCGAAAACAGATTTCAAATTCTTTAAATGATGATTTTCTGAACACCCTGTTACTATTATATCATCCATATAAAGAAAACATTGTAAAGGTGTTGCACCTGCGAAAGCAAGTGACATCATTCTTGAAAATGAATTTGGTGAGACGTTAAGTCCGAATGGAAGAACTTTCCATCTATAGCTACCTGATTGTGTGCTAAAAGAAGTTATGTCTCTAGATTGTTCATCTAGTGGTACTTGATGAAAACCAGAATATAGATCCAAAACTGAGAAAAATTTAGTTCTACCTAAATTATCAAGAATATCTTCTATTCTTGGTAAAGGAAATTTATCGGCTATTAATTTTTTATTAACCATCCTATAGTCAATACACATTCTCCATTTATTTTGATTCCCTTTTTTCGGTACTAATATAATTGGACTGTTATAATTAGATTGACTAGGTTCAATCAATTTATATTAACTTGTTTATTTATTTCTTCCGTTTGCGTATGAGCTTGCCTGTAGTTTTTAATATATACCGGATTATCATCCATAATCCGTAATTTTTGTTTATAAAAATTGTTAACAGACATAGGGTCTGTTTCTAATTGAAAAATATTGGAATATTCATCACATAACTTAAGTAATTTAGGTAAGTATACTTTATTTGAATTTTTTGTAATTATGTCATTTAATTCTTTTGTTCTCATATTACTTTTATTAAAATTTTGTTTTAAATTTATTATTTCAAAATCAGACAATGGTAAAGTTTTTAATTTGGTATCAGATGATATTATTTTATTTTCTGAATTTGTATTCATAACTCGAACAAAAGGGGTTTTAGAGGCCACTATTGTTCTAGGTATGAATACTCCTTCTGAAATTTCCTGATCCAAAATTAGACATTCTTCCTCTGAAGGTAAGTGGAATTTTCTTAAAACTTCTGAACGTGCTGGTAATACTATTGTTTGTGTATTAGGGCCGCTCAGAATTGGAATTTGTAATATCTTACAGTTTGTTTTTATTGATACTGACATATTTTCATAGTCAATATTGCATTTATAGAATTTTATAAAATCTTTACCGAGTATTCCATCTGCTGGTATATCGAAATTGTCTGGTACAACGTGTAGTTCGCATGATAGTTCGAAATTTTGTACATAAACTTTTGTATATACTGTACCCAAAGATTCAATATATGAATGAGTTATTCCTTTTATTTTTATTGTGTCATTTTTATTTAAATTAAAATTGTTGTTAATAGATGAGATTTTTATTAACGAAATGTCTGCTTGAGTATCTATTAAAAAATTTAATTTTGCTTTATTTAACTTAGTGAATATTGAAATGTAGTCTGAAAAATTAAGATTTAAAGTATATATATTTTTAATTGAATCATTTACTCTTCTGATTCTTGTATTTCTGCCCCCCTCTGCCCATGCCATTGAGGGGCTGTAATGTTTTCCGTGTACCTAACATTACCATAATTTCTATTATTACCTCTATAATTCCTACTTTGTTGATTATTACTATAATTACTATTAAATCTATTATTATTATTATTATTATTACGAGGGTTGTTATAACTTCTATTTTTATTGAAGTTGTTGTTGTTGTTGTTGTTTCTATATCTATTTTTATTAAAATTATTGTAATTATTATTAGGTCTATTGTTGAAGTTATTATTATTAAAATTATTACTAAAGTTTTTATTCCTAAAGTTACGCTTTGCTGGTCTTGAATTAAATGATAAGACCTGTTTTTCTTTGCTTTCAGTATTGGTTTCCACAATGAATTTCGCAACTACCTCTTTAGGATCTTCTAATTTTGAAGATGCTAATACCGCTTTTACTAAATCAGACCTTGCTGATGCTCTACACATATCGACTGTTTTTTCAACTGATAACTCAACAGCCTTTGTGCTACTAATCCCTTCCATTACCAAGGATCTTCTGAACATTTCAGCTAAATCTTCAGCTTGTTTTGCAAAATCTTGTATTGAAACTCTGTCAGCTTTTAAAGCTTGCATTCTACCCTCTATAATTTTTGAATTTTCAGTTTTTATTTTTAATTTTAATGTTTCTATTATTTTTTCTGAATTTTCTTCATCAGTTATCAATTCTCTTGCTTTGCCTTCTAGTTTTGACAATACTATAGATTTTAAAAGTGTTTTCAAAGGTGCTGTTGTAGCTAATTCTTCTGTTAATTTTACTGAGTCTATAAATGATTGTAAACTAAGCGGGTCACCATTATAATTTTTGCTTATGGTGCACGATGCTAGTTTTAAAAATTCTACCGTTGAAAGAGCCATTGTTTCTTTTGTCGACTTTACACTATCAGAATCGGTATTTGAATCAGTGTCAGGTTTTTCTAATTTCACTAAATGAAACACGTTATTTGGTATTGTGTACTCAAAATTTAATATTTTGTACACCCTTCTTAATCTATCTCTAGCAAAATGAAAATGTTCTATCAAATTTCTTTTATTTTCAGTTTTAGTCCAAACTATTTGTAATGTCTTAATCAAATTATTATAACTTTTCGTTATTCTAATTTTGTTTTTGTTTAATATTAACGGGTTCTTTGACCTGTTCTGTTTCAGTATTGTCTGTGTGGCCTTCAAAAAGTCCTTCTTAGCTCTTATAAGTTCTTTACACATAGAATTTTAGTCAAGGATATTTAGATAGTTAAATGCTCATAGAAGATAACAAAAAAATTTTGTTCCTTTAAAACCATTAAAAAAATTTTGCTTTAATTTAAAATTATTTTAATCTGTTCATCATTGTAAAATTTACAATTGTCAATATAGTATTTACATATATTTTTTCTTTCATAATATTTATATTTAATTTGAGAATTAATTACAATTTCAATTTTTTTTTTAAATGATGTGCTTTAATGACAAAAAAAAAAAAATTTTCTTTTACAGTACAGATCAATATATTTCTAAAATTTTGTATGTATACATCGTATTTTTAATATTTAAATAAAGAAAGCACATACGAAAAAGAAATTTACTATTTCAAAGTTTAAATTTTAGTTACAGTTTAATTATTTAATCTATCAATTAATTTTTCATATAGTATAAAATAATAAAAAATGCTTAACCTACATTCTATTCAATTTTTTTTTCAACGATAAAATTAATATAATAAAACATTTTGTTCTATATTTTAATTCAAAAAAAAAATAATAAAGTACAAAAGAAAGTTAAATATATTATATAAAAAAAAATATTTTCACTTATCTTGTTCTTTTTCCCATTCATTCAATCTGCGGTACTCGTGCCTGGTATTTTCTTTTTATATTTTTCCTAATGTTGTTGTACGTTGCCATTATTATTTCTAAAATTTTTATAACTGCTATTATCAGGATCAATATTTTTATGTCTTCATGGTTTTCTTGTAGAGTCTCCACGATAACGGTGTTTGTTATTTCACCTGTGTTGTCGATGGATGATGATTTACCACCCATATTTTAGCACTATTTCTTTCTTATTGTTTTGAAAGATGAATTTAGTTTTTTTTATTATTTTTATTTTATTTTTATTGTTTTTTTTTTATATTATATATATATTTTTTTTTTTATTATTATTTTTGGTGTGATTTAATAATTTTTCCATTTATCTTCATAATTATATTTTTAATTTAATTTGATTATATAGATTTTTAATATTTTTGATAGTTTTGATTTTAGTTAGTATTTTTGTTTTTATTAAGAATTTTATTTTTTTTTATATTTTATTATTAATTTTTTATTTTTAAAATTATTTTTTCATTATAAGTGACTTTTAGTTTATATCCTATCTTATTAGATAGGGTCACAAATTCATTTTTTGGAATTTCTTCCCACACATAACAAAGTACATTACACTGTGTTTCTTGTACATATTGCACTATGTCTCTTGTCTCCCCTAGTTTAAAAAAACCTTCGTCTGTGATTACAGGGAGTTGTTTATAAAACTTTAGATTTTTTGTTTTAGTCATTTTTATTTTCTTTTTATGTCTTTTATTAAAAAAATTTTATTTGTATTATTATTATTTTTTTTTTTTTATATATATATATGTTTTATATATATTTTTTTTTTTTTATTATATTTACTTATAAGTATTTAAAGTTATTTTAATTTTTTATTGTTTTTATATATTTTTTTTTTAAAATCATTCCACTTTTTGTTCACATCCTTCAAAATAATTCACCATAGTTAGTAATAGTTTCTTTTGTCTTTTATATTTAGTAATAGTTTTTTTTTCACATATATATTGTTTATATTTTTTTTTTTTTTTTTTAAGAACAATTTTTCTATATATATTTTTTAAAAATTTCCTATATATATTTATTATTTTTTTTTTTTTTTTATATTTTCACTCGGCACTATAAACGATTTTAAACCACGTACCGCATCACGAACGAAAAACACTTGTCACGGTCGCCATATAATATACAAACGTTTTCCGATAATCAGGTTCAATAATAAAATGCTTTTGGTTTCAGTTGTAACTCATAACTATATTTTATTTAACTTAATTTGGCTATTTATAAACTTAAAACTAACGCTACTAATACTAATTAACATTTAATTATTCCTATTATTAAATTGTGCAATGTCAGTATATTCATATAAAATTTGGTAATCAATATCGTTTTCATTTCTTATCGATAATTATTATTATTTGGTTTTGGTATTAAAGCATATCGTAATTATGATCGCATTCTTTGGATTTATATTTCTTAAAGCGATAAGTCGGTCAATGTACTTAAATATATTTTATCCAAAGCATTATTAGTTCAATGGGCAATCCATTATGATATACTTTAAACTTGTGCGATAAGTATCATATAGTTTTATATTACACCGGGACATTAATATATTATAAATATTTTACTAACCTGGTTTTCTAAAATTAAAATAAATACGTATACGGGATTGTAGACAATATTAAAAAAATTTTCATGTAATGGTTATCTAAATTTTTTGGAAGAATTGTAAACGGGAATAACAAATGTATCCTATCCAGGCTATATTAATATTTTGAAAAATATGTATACAAGACTGAAATAGTTTTACAATCGCAGCTATCTAAATTTGCAATTTTATCTGTACCATGGACACTAAAATATAAAAAATATATTACTAACCTGGTTATCTAAAATTAAAATAAATACGTATACGGGCTTAAATGACTTAATTTCGTATACTGGTTATCTAATTTACCATGCAATTTTACCTGTACAAGGACACCAAAATATAAAAAATATTTTACTAACCTGGTTATCTAAAATTAAAAAAAAACGTATGTGTGCTTCTATAACAAAATGTAACCCTTTCGCGGACCATGACGTGTATAGACGCTATGACAAAGTTTTTCTGGAGAACATGACGGGTATTTCCGTCAAAATTTTATTTTATTAAAAAAGTCATGTCGTCTATAACCGTCATGAACTACATGAGTTTGTATGGGTTATTTGTGTTAAGTGTCCCACTTAAACTGCAAAGTTTCTTTAGTGTAGACACAAGTGACTTTCTGAATAGACGTATTTGTGAATACGTTTAATTTATAATTTATATAATTTATAAAAGGTAAATATTTAAAGTTATTAATATTATTGATTGAATTTGTATTAATAAAATTAAAATATTTGAAGAATTTTTTGACTAATTAACAAAATGTCATATGAAGATGTTAGAAAAAAGATAGCAAAATTATTTGAAGAAAGTGCAAATGAAAGTTACGATGAATCTGCATCTATTTCAACACATACTGATCCTTTCGAGAATGATGGGGTTTACTCTGGTCGTGATCCAAATTATGAACCATCTGAAAGGAACACAAATTATAGTAGTTCAGGTGAGGATAGAGTAGAACTTCGCGATATTACTGAAAAACAAATTTATCTGAAATTGAAAATGTCGAACAAGGTTCTGATGAAAATGATAACTCGGAGACCGATACTGAAAGCATTCCGGAATTTAATTTTGATAAGACCAAGTCCGGAATAAAAATTGACATTGCTTCTAATGCTTCACCATTCGATATATTTTTTAAAATATGGACTCCAGAGATTGTAACAACATTTGTTGATAACATTAACACATATGGCAAAAAATTATGTGAAAATATTGGTTCGAAAACTAGAAGTAGCCGTTTTAAAACATTTAAAGAAACCAATATAGAAGAAATTAAAAATTTTTTGAACTTTGTATACTTCAATCACATATCAAGTTTCCTCGTATACGCCATATGTTTAGTAAATCACTTTTATATTATCATCCAATTTTTGGTTCGACTATGCCTGGTAGACGCTTTGAACAATTGTTACGTTGCTTCAATTATGAAAAAGTTGAAGATAAAACCGATAGGTTATCTAAGGTTCGAGAGCTCTTGGACACATTGATTAAAAATTTATCAGAGGTGTTTTATCCGAATGAAGCTTTATCATTGGACGAATCTTTGTTACTATACAAAGCACGTCTTCTATTTCGCCAGTATATAAAAGGCAAAAAAGCCAAATATGGCATAAAATTTTATGAAATACGTATTCCGGATGGGTTTACACTAAATATTGAAATATACTAAGGTAAAATAAACAAATATGCAGCACAAAATAAAAAAATACAATCTCTGGTATTGCGACTTATGGCTCCCTTATTTAAATAGTGCTAATCATTTATATATGGACAACTACTATAATAGTATTGAACTAAGTAATACTTTACTTAAACACAAAACTCATTCAACTGGAACGATCATATTAAATAGAAAAAGAAATCCTGCAGCTGTTACAAAACAAAAATTGAAAAAAGGAGAATATATATGGCGGAGAAACAGAAAAGTGTATGTGAGCAAATGGCGAAATAACAGAAATGTTTTGTGTATAACAACTGGATATAAACCACAAATAAAACCGGTTGAAAATAGATACGGAAAAATTAAGGATAAACCAATTGAAATAGAAGCCTGCAACTTTAATATGCCAGGCGTTGACAAAGCCGATCAGTTGGCTAGTTACTACTCCATCCCAAGATAAACCATCCGATGGTATAAAAAAGTACTTTTTCATCTCTTAGATGTCACTCTTTAGAATTCTTGTTATTTATACCAGAAAAAGAGTTCATTCTTAAAATTTCGAGAACAGGTAATATTTTCCTTGTTGGGTATGGGAAACACGATTTCTAATTCGCAACCAACAACAAGTCAATCAAGTCAAGCTACATAACAATTTGTACAACATTTTCAAGAAAAAATTCCAGTAGATTATAACAAAAAAAAAAGAACAACTTTCTTACGTTGTAAACAGTGCTACAAAAATGGTATTAGACGAGAAACATCGTATCGGATAGGAATACATTTGTTATGCCCGTTTACAATTCTTCCAAAAAATTTAGATAACAATATCATGAATATTTTTTAAATTTTGTCATACAAGCCTGTATATGTATTTATTTTAATTTTAGATAACCAGTTTAGTAAAAATTTTTTTGGTGTCCCTGGTATAAGTAAAATTGAAAATATACTGTAGGTAAAATTATTCTCATGCCCGTTTACAATTTTTTCAAAAACTTTAAATAACCAGTATAAGAACATTTTTTAAATTTGGTCATACGCCCGTATTCGTATTTATTTTAATTTCAGATAACCAGGTTAGTAAAATATTTTTTATTTTTTGGTATCCCTAGTAAAGGTAAAATTGAAAATTTAGATAGCCACGACGGCAAAATTTTCTCATGTCTATAAACAAATTTTTCAAAAAAACAGCAATCTGCTGGAAATTGAATAAGAAATCTTTTCCATTCTTAAAATTAGATTTAATTTTAGACGTCTACTTCCGTCATGACTTTTAATTATCATTTGACAGATCCCCCGGGTCACAGACGTTGATAGCCGTCATGACATTTAGAACCGTCATGACTGTTTCTGTAATAAAAAATTTATCACTACAGACATAATGACGAGAAAGACGTCAATACCTTAGTATAAAAAAAATACGCTTATTTCAAACATCTCATTTTCTTAGAACCATTTTTTTTGTTATAATTTTTCAAACCATATTCTTTATTTATATTATATAGGAAGATAATAATTTATTCAAATACACAATTGTAAAACATAAAAATAACGCTTTATTTCTTATAAAAAAAAAAAATATATTATTCAATAGAAAACAAAAAAAAAATATTAAAATTGTAATAAAAATATCAGTTGTACGACATAGTTTTCAGCTCGTTATTCTGTTAATTTATGTGTGCTATTTTTCGAAACATAATCTAGCACACAATGCAGGCTTATTATCACAAACTTTACATCGATACGATGTTTCTCGTCTAATACCATTTTTGTAGCACTGTTTACAACGTAAGAAAGTTGTTCTTTTTTTTTTGTTATTATGCTGGAATTTTTTCTTGAAAATGTTGTACAAATTGTTGTGTTGGTTGACTTGTTGTTGGTTTCGAATTAGAAATCGTGTTTCCCATACCCAACAAGGAAAAAATTACCTGTTCCCGAAATTTTAAGAATGAACTTTCTTTATTTGTATGCTTCTGGTATAAATAACAAGAATTCCAAAGAGTGACATCTAAGAGATGAAAAAGTACTTTTTTATACCATCGGATAGTTTTTCTTGAGATGGAGTAGTCAACGCCTGGAATATTAAAGTTGTAGGCTTCTATTTCAATTGGTTTATCCTTGATTTTTCCGTATCTATTTTCAACCGGTTTTATTTGTGGTTTATATCCAGTTGTTATACACATAACATCTCTGTTATCTCGCCATTTGCTCACATACACTTTTCTGTTCCTCCGCCATATATATTTTACTTTTTTAAATTTTTGTTTTGTAACAGCTGCAGGATTTTTTTTTTTATTTAATCTGATCGTTCCAGTTGAATGAGTTTTGTGTTTAATTACTTAGTTCAATACTATTATAGTAGTTGTCCATATATAAATGATGAGCACTATTTAAATATGGTATATGTATATTTCAATATTTAGTGTAAACCCATCTGGAGTACATAATCATAAAATTTTATGCCATGTTTGGCTTTTTTGCCTTTTATGTACTGGCGAAATAAAATACGTCCTTTATATAGTAACAAAGATTCGTCCAATGATAAAGCTTCATTCGGATAAAACGCCTCTGAAAAATTTTTAATCAATGTGTCCAAGAGCTCTCGAACCTTAGATAACCTATCGGTTTTATCTTCAACTTTTTCATAATTGAAACAACGTAACAATTGTTCAAAGCGTCTACCAGACATAGTCGAACCAAAAATTGGAAGATAATATAAAAGTGATTTACTAAACATATGGCGTATACGAGGAAACTTGATATGTGATTGAAGTATACAAAGTTCAAAAAATTTTTTAATTTCTTCTATATTGGTTTCTTTAATTGTTTTAAATGGGCTACTTCTAGTTTTCGAACCAAAATTTTCACATAATTTTTTGTCAGTATCAGTCTCCCAGTTATCATTTTCATCAGAACCTTGTTCGACATTTTCAATTTCAGATAAATTTGCATCATTTGTTTTTTCAGTAATATCGCGAAGATCTACTCTATCCTAATCTGAGCTACTATAATTTGTATTCCTTTCAGATGGTTCATAATTTGGATCACGACCAGACATCCCCATCATCCTCGAAAGGATCAGCATCTATTGAAGCAGATGCAGCTTCATCGTAACTTTTATTTGCACTTTCTTCAAATAATTTTTCTATCTTTTTTCTAACTCTTCATATGATATTTTGTTAATTAGTCAAAAAATTCTTCAAATATTTTAATTTTATTAATACAAATTCAATCAATAATATTAATTACTTTAAATATTTACCTTTTTAAATTATATAAATTATAAATTAAACGTATTCACAAACACGTCTATTCAGAAAGTCACTTGTGTCTACATTAAAGAAATTTACATATAAGATTGACTATTGGCTTGTATGACAATATTTATAAAATTCTCATATACTGGTTATCTAAATTTTTTGAAAAAGTTGTAAACTGGGATGACAAAAGTTTTCTTATCCAGGCTACCTAAATTTTTTGAAAAATTTGTATACAGGCATGAGAAAATTTTACTTCGAGGCTATCTAAATTTTCAATCTTATTTCTATATAAAAAAAATTTTACTTACATGGTTTTCTAAAATTAAAATAAATACGTATACGGGCTTGCATGAGAAAATTTAAAAAATTTTCATATACTGGTTACCTAAATTTTTTGGAAGAATTGTAAGCGGGCATGAAAAAAATTTTACCTAAGGGCTAACTAAATTTTAAATTTTACTTATACCAGGGACACCAAAAAAATTTTTACTAAACTGGTTATCTAAAATTAAAATAAATACATATCGTCGCCTGAATTGTCTTTTGCTCCATATGCCTCAAGGTATATTCCGTTCCGAGTAAATCGAAAAAGAAAGTTTGTTGTTAAAAGGCAAAAATTGATCCGATAATTTATAGTCGAAATTTTAACGTAGAGTTTGTTGATTTTTTAATTAATCATATGCTAAATTTTTGGCACTGTCCTCAATTACTTTTTGAGATATTTGATATTTTGTCAGAAAAGTCATTGTGGACAGTTTGCTCCATACAATACAAATCGATTACAAAATTGTTTTCTCTGTGCGTATGGAGCAAACATGCATTGATCTTCTATTATAATGGTGCAAATAAGAATTAAGAAGGGTGTTAAACAAAATTTTATATAAAGTCATGGAGATGGAGCAAATTAGATTAAAAATCGATTACGACTAATACGAGAAATATAAATTAAAAACCTAAATTTTTAAATTGTAGTAGAAACTGTTAAAAAATTAAAATAATCAAATCTAACTTAGTTTTTTATGTTAATTTTTATTTAATATTATTTTTTAATCAATCATGTAATTATATACTTCAATTATACGGAAATTTAATAAAACTTAATTTTGCTGCAGGTACAGTGTATGGATACACAATTATTTTTTTGTATTTGCAAAATATCTAGTTTAATTTTAGGATAATTTAAATTTAATAATAATTTTAGTAAATGAACTGGACTATGTATATCGAGATTTTTTAAATATTTTTCAATCACTGAATGCACACAGTCAACTTCTTGCAACAGTCAGTGGCCCGGCTCAGAAAATTTTTGGACCAATTCTACGAGACTATTAGAATTTTGTAAAAAATATTTTAAGGCAGTTGACATTATTTTATTTCGATTTTGTGGTATACAACTATCACTCCAAAAAGTAATTTTTCTCAAATTTGAGTTATCGAGACAATTTTTATTTAAAAGTTTTATTATAGCGTCAGCGAGATCGTTTCCTCTCCTTCCTGTTTGTGCCTCCGTCCATATCATCAGCCGTAGGGTTTGATTTTATTTTGAACAAAACGCATTTATTACATAAATCTTTTTTTGGTAACCAAAATGACAAATTAAATTCTTCATTAAAAATTTTTTTATACATATTTATTTTTAATGGCATAGATGTTTCTTCTACATAATAATTGTACATTTTGGCAATCGATAAACCTGGTTCGAGATATTTTGTTTCACTTGTAGCACGACAATAGTGAGAGTCTATTATAAGGAAAGCTTTTATGTGCTTACGAATTTCATCCAATTTTTCTTCAAGTGTCAATGTTTTCTTATGTTTCTCTTTTTTGCGAGGAAGAGGAGTTTTAGAATGTGGTAAGCATAAGTTGTTGAAACTATAATAAACTCGTTTTTGGTTTATTGCTAAAGTGTTTACAAAGAAAGTTCGGCATACTCTATGAATTTCTTCATTCAAATTAAAATAAAAGTGATATGTAAACTTTTTGGTTTGGGATGATGTTCTGTGGCTTTTCACTGGAACACTATATGAAGTATAAATGCAAAAACAAAAAACTAATTTATTCGGTAAAAAATTTTTTGGAACAATTAACATTTTTCTGTTTTTAAATAATAAAATTAATATTCACAAATCACAATGTGTATGTGAATATTATGTGTAACTGTACACAAATAGGGGAAACTAGCTTTAAAAATTTGTTTTCCATGTTTGCTCCATAGGTATTGAAAATATTTATTTATTTATTTTATTTATTTATTTATTTATTTATAATGATAATTTTAAATACCTATGGCGCAAATAAGTACTCAATATAATGGTAATTATATAAGCCTCATAGAGCATGGTAATGTGTATAGAGCAAATGAGAATTAACAATGTTAATATCTTTTATTTCATACAAAAGTTGCTCCACAAACCAAAAATTTGCTTAAAGAGCAAATAAGCACTACAAAATCAAAATAATGTGTCTTATGGAGCAAAATGCACTCTGTATATCTCGGAAACTAAAGCAGGTAGGAAAATTCTGATGACAGCATTAGAAAGAGATTGTTTTAAAACCTATAGAACCACTCCTAAGTCAAAAAGTGAAAAATTGGCGTATGGGGCAAAAGAGATAAGCTTGTAAGGACAAAACTTAAAAAATGTTCATATTATGGTTATCTGAATTTTTTGAAAAAATTGTAAACGGGCATGACAAAAATTTTCCTATCCAGGCTATATAAATTTTAAAATTATAACAGACATAAGAAAGTTTTAAAATCGAAGCTATCTAAATTTGCAATTTTACCTGTACCAGGGACACCAAAATATCTAAATATAATAAAAGACAAACTGCTGCTGCTGGTGACCAGCGTGCCCTATGTTATGTTAAGTGTTATTCGCACATGTAACATAGGTACTTCTAATTAGAAATACTTACATACAAAGGAGAAAGAAAAAATTAAACTGATAAAATGCAAATTATCAACAGAAAGAAAATAAAATCAAAACGTATAAGAAATCTGTTAACAGTTAGATACAGAAAATTACAATAAACACTTCAAAGCTATTTTTTACATTTCAGTATGTATACTTTAATTTTAATATCATTTACAGAACTAATAACTAACTACAATTTGTAGTTTTTTGTTTTTATAAGGAAAAAAAAATCAAAACGTGTAAGACGTCTTTAAGGAAATACATGCATCTAAATATAATAACAGACAAACTACTGTTACTGTAGCATTATGTTAATGTTAAGTGTTATTCACACATATAATATACTTCTAATAACAAACACTTACATACAAAAGAGAAAGAAAAAATGAAACTGATAAAATGTAAATTATAAACAGAAAGAAAAAAAAATCAAAACGTATACAGAAAATTATAATAAAAAGGTATAAAGCATTTTTTACATTTCAGTGTGTATACTTTTATTTTAAAATCACCTACAGAACTAATAACTAACTACAATTTGTAGTTTCTATTTTTTATAAGGAAAAAAAATCAAAACGTATTATTCAATTTTAAAATGTTAACTTAAATGTTGAGGTATAGCAGAATTTATTTTCGTTAATATTTAGTGTTTGAAAAAATAAGAAAAAAAAGAAATCAAAATGATTTCTAACATTAATGTTATGTTAATAATTACACATAAACATAAACTTAATAATTACACATAAAAAAAAAACAGGTTTAAAATGTTAACTTAATTAAATGTTGATGTATACCAACAATTCTTTTCGTTAATTTTTAGTGTTTGAAAAAATAAGAAAAAAAAGAATTCAAATGTTTAACAGAAATCTGTTAGGAGGTAGAATAAAAAGGTATAAAGCTATTTTTTACATTTCATTATGTATACCTTTATTTTATTATCACTTATAGAACTACTTAAATCAAACTGTTTCAATGGTATGATAACGTTCTTTAGGTAACAAATTTCAATTTTTTAAAAGCGAAATAAAATCAAAACGTATAAGAAATCTTTTGCAAAGTAGATACAGAAAATTATAATAAAAAGGTATAAAGCGATTTTTTACATTTCAGTATGTATACCTTTATTTTATTATCACTTACAGAATTAAAACAAATTATTATAATGGTATGGTAACTTAATGTTCTTTAGGTAACGAATTTTTTTTTATTAATTCTCTAGCGCAATAGTAGGATAAAAAAGAATGTATATAAAAAGAGAAATTTGAATTATACCTGTCGTCCGACAGGCTTTTTTACTATAAACCAATAATAAACTTTAAAATATAATTGTAAATTTTACAATATAAAGATATGTAAATTTGAATTTGATTTTAAAATTTTATTATAGCTTTAGTTTAAAATTTTCAAACGAGCCCGCCACTATATATACACGTGATTTCAATTTCAATAGTTCCTATACCTGATACATTATACTCATTCATAGACAATTTTCTAAGAGCCCGCCTTTAAAATTATTTTATTACAAAAATATATAGTGTTGTTTTTTTTTTTTCAAAATTTAGATTAGTATAGTTTCATATTTGATTCAATATTTTTGGCAAGCGGTACATTAAAATTTATTTTAAAAAAATCAAATAAAGTGTTATTTTACATTTCCAAAATAAATTTTAAAATTATTTAGATCTTAAAAAAATTTTAAAAATAAGTGATTTTAGAAAAAAAATTTGTGGTAAGAATTTTATAATAATTTTTTTTCAAAAAATTTTCTAAATTTTTAAATTGGACTAAAGTGAACTTTTGACTGAATTTAAATTAACTTGACTTTGACTGTGAAAAAACATGCCTCCTAAACGGTCTGCCGTGGAAGTTGCATTAAAGAAAGAAGAAGATAAAAGACGTAGGGCTGAAAGGGAACGAATTAGACGGTTAAATTTTACTGAATCACATAGAGAACAGAACCGTCTTCGACAACGGACAATTAATATGACTCCATAACAGATTAAACAACGCAGATTAAACAGGTCAATAGAACAAATTGAACGACATCGGTATCTAAATCGGCATGACAATATGACATTAGAACGCGTTCAACTGCATCGGTTGCAAAATCGTCATGAAAATATGACAGTTGAACGCGTTGAACAACATCGATTACAAAATCAACATGATCATTTGACAGTCGAACGCGTTCAATTGCATCAGTCGCAAAACCGTCATGAAAATATGACATTTGAACGCTTTGAACAACATCGTTTGGAAAATCAACATGACAATATGACAGTCGAACGCGTTCAATTACATCAGTCGCAAAATCGTCATGAAAATATGACAGTTGAACGTGTTCAATTACATCAGTCGCAGAACCGTCATGAAAATATGACAGTTGAGCGCATTGAACAACATCGGCTACAAAATCAACATGACCATATAACAGTAAAACGCGTTCAACTACATCGGTCGCAAAATCGTCATGCAAATATGACAGTTGAACGCGTTGAACCACATCGTTTAGAAAATCAACTGACAATATGCCAGTCGAACGCGTTCAATTACATCAGTCACAAAACCGTCATGAAAATATGAATATGCGTTGAATAGCATCGTTCAGTTAATCGGGTTGAAAACCAGCACAGAAACATTCAATTCCGTAATATGGCTTTTCACGTTCAAATGAATTTTTGTAGGAAAATGTCAGTGCACATGATTGTGGTGCGATGAATTCTATTTGCAACTTTTGTTCTGCTAGACATTTTATGAAAGAACAGTCCCCTGACAAAAATTTTATGCTATGTTACCAAAAAGGGAAAGTAAATTTAAATCCTATAAGATCGACTCCACTTATCGAGAACTTAATGAAAGGGCAACATCCAAGTTCAAAAAACTTTTAGCAAAATGTAAGATCAATTAATAGCGCTCTTGCATTTGCATCAATGGGGCGAACATAGCTCCACCTTCTGGGAATGGCCCATATTGTTTCCGTATAAATGGGCAAATTTACCATAGAGCGGAAGCGCTGCATGCAATAAACCGAGATCAGCGCAAATTTTCCCAGTTATACATTTTAGACCCCGATGAGGCTTTAAATCAAAAGGGTAGTACAAAATAATCAATGTAATCCAATATTGATCCGGGAATTAAGTAAATTTATGCGTGACGACAATCCGTTTACTGAAGCCTGCAAAATGCTTTACGAAGTTGAACAAGAATGCATCCGTGATGCAGAATTAAATGATACTGAGCCAACTAAAGTTAGTATGGCTATTGTTCAAAATCGTGAATTCGATATTCGCCGCTATAATGCTCCAAAAAGTAATGAGGTAGCAGCAATTTTTCAAAATGGTGATGGTGAGCCAACATTAGAGCGGGACCTTTTAATTCATTGTCGTCCAAATCAAACATGCATAAATGACCGACAGACAGAAAGAATTAATATTTTAGACCCAAACCTAGAACCGCTTATATATCCTTTACTTTTTGGCGATCAAAGTTGGGGAATTAATTCAAAGAAAACCAATTTCCTTACGTAACCTTTCTCACAACTCTAGGACACGTGTTTGCCAATTACAGTATTATGGGTATAGATTTTCAGTACGAAACAGTTTTAATCCTTTTATCTCAGCGGGAAAATTGACTCAACAATATTTTATTGATGCATATGTCAAAACTGAGGCTAATCGCCTCAATTTTATAAGACAGAATCAGGAAAAACTGCGTGTTGAAAGATACACAGGGTTAATGGACTATGTAAATAATATCGCAGCAAATGAAGGCATACTTCCCGGCCGAACATTTATTCTCCCTTCCCCTTTTCAAGGTAGTCCACGAAATATGGCTCAAAATTATCAAGACGCAATGGCTATAATTCGTGCGTATGGTAAGCCTGACTACTTCATTACGATTACATGTAACCCAAAATGGTCTGAAATAACGGACAACTTAGAACCAGGACAGAGAGCTGAATTTATACCAGATTTAGTTGCACGCGTTTTTAAACTGAAGTTGGATGAACTACTTGATGACATTACAATGAGACATGTACTTGGAAAACCAATAGCCATAGTGCATGTAATTGAGTTTCAAAAAATGGGAATACCTCATGCTCACTTACTTCTTATCATTAAGACAGAGGACAAACCAAAAAATTCAGATGATATTGATAGAGTTATTTCATCTGAAATTCCCAATATTGAACTTTGTCCAAGGCTATATTCTATTGTAACGATACATATGGTTCATGGACCATGTGGGCCATATAACTTGAATTCGCCATGTATGGTTGATGGCAAATGTTCCAAAAAATTTCCTAGGGAATTTCAGGACGAAACAGTGACAAATTTAGACGGTTACCCTAAATATCGCCGTAGAAATAATGACACTGTAACAATTGTTAATGGACGGATCATAAATAACTCTTGGATTGTGCCATATAATCCCATTTTCAGTTTGAAGTACAATTGTCATATTAACGTTGAAAATTGTGCTTCAATAAAGAGCGTAAAATATTTGTTTAAGTATGTTTACAAAGGTCATGATTGTGCTTATATAGCAATTGAAGAACTTCTGAACCATGACGAAGTCAACACATTTTTGGATTCTAGATATGTGAGTGCTCCAGAAACAGCTTGGAGACTTTTTGCTTTCAAAATGCATGACCAATCACATACAATAATACGATTGCAAGTACACCTACCGAACGAACAGAATTTATATTTTACCGAAGCAAATATGCAGTCCGTATTGGACCGGACAGCTACACGTGACACTACCTTAACTGCGTGGTTCAAATTAAATACGGAAGACGAAAATGCAAAGTGCTATCTTTATGTGGACATACCACAGTATTACGTCTTTCATGAAAGATAACGGAAATGGAAGGGACGCCAAAGAGGCAAAGACAAGACTATCGGACGAATGTACTCTGTCAACATTAGTGCGGATATAGAAAAATTTTGCTTGCGCATTCTTTTACTACATGTTCCAGCAGCAACTTCTTTTGGCTATTTAAAAACAGTTAATGGTTTAGTTTGTTCCTCTTTTAAAGAGGCAGCTCAAAAGCTTGGTTTGTTTAATAGCGATGAAATTTGGGATGAGACATTACACGAAGCAGTGTCAATACAAATGCCAAGACAATTACGAGACCTTTTCGCGTATATTTGTGTTCTAGCTGTACCGTCAAATGTTCCCCAACTATTTTCAAAATACAAAAAAGACTTATACAATGACATTGCACTACAACATATTAGTCATATAGGGGATTGTACTTATTGCGAAAATATTGTACTCAAAGAGATCCAAGAAATTTTTATTCTCTTTGGCAAAAAATGCTCTGACTTTGGTTTACCTAATCCACCACTGAACATACGAACAGCTACCTCAAATTTGTATAATGTCCTCCATGAAAAAGAACGTAGTGAAATTATGTTAGGTTCTTTAAATACCCTACAAAAAGAAGTTTACGACAAAATAATGGCTGCATTGGAAGATGAGACTAGACAAAGTAGGTGTTATTTTCTAGGCGGACCAGGGGGCAGTGGGAAAACTTACATGTATAAGTTGCTTCTTAGCACTGTAAGGGGATTAGGAGACATAGCATTAGCCACAGCATCAACGGGTATTGCCGCAAATCTGCTTGATGATGGTAGAACATACCATTCGCAGTTCAAGGTACCGATCCCTTTGTTTGAAGATTCTGTGTCCGTTCTAAAAATGACAAATACTGATGCAGTTCTTATTAGGGATGCCAAAATAATTATTTTGGATGAAGCAACAATGGCTCCTAATAATGCCACTAATTGCATCAATAAGCTTTTACAGGAGATTATGAAAAATAAGAAACCTTTCGGCGGAAAACTTATAATTCTAGGTGGAGACTTCCGTCAAACCTTACCGGTTTTACCCCATAAAAACCAAGCAGCAATAATAAATTCATGTATAAAATTCGGCAACCTTTGGGGCTACTTTGAACACTTAAAACTAAACCAAAACGTTAGGTCAGGTAGATCCGTCATTCAGTGATTGGCTAATATAGTTGGGAGATGGTGATTTAACGAATGACCAAGACCTATTAAACAAAATTGAAATTCCTCCGAATATGATATGCAATGGCTGCATCATACGAGAAATTTTTGGAGATAGCCTAAACGTCAATAGTTTTACTGAGTATTCAAAAAAAGCAATACTCAGTCCAAAAAATGTTGACGTCGATATAATTAACGAACGAGTTTTGAATATTTTGTGGAATGCCACTACATGAACTTAGTCTGAAGGTTGGGAGTATAATAATACTACTTAGGAATTTAAATACAAAACGCGGTCTTTGTAATGGAACCCGATTAACTGTAAAAGTTTTAAGGTCTAGTTTGATAATCGCAGAAGTTCGAATTGGGACAGCTATAGGCGAAACCGTATTTATCCCTAAAATAGATTTAGCTCCATCTACTACAGATTTACCATTTATTCTCAGACGTCGACAGTTTCTCGTTAAATTAGCTTTTTCTATGACAATAATTAAAGCTCAAGGAAAGACTTTAGAAAAGGTAGAAATTTATTTACCTGATGTTGTTTTTGGACATGGACAACTCTATGTAGCTATTTCAAAAGTACGGCGATCTGGAGATGTTAAAATAAAAATTAGTGAGGGAAGGGAACAGGGCAATATAATTCCTAATTCCAATAAATTATATACAAAAAATGTTGTATATAAGGAAGTTTTGACAAATACTTAAATTTTACTCTCAATAGTAGTGTACATGCCACTTGAGCGTGGGAAAATATTTATGCAAATGAGGTATTATCCCAAGTTCAATGACTTAACCTAGTATCGTGATACCGGCATAATTAATTTTCCGGAAAACACTTTTGTAAATAATAGACAAGGTCAACTAGATAATGTACAACAAGTAAGTGCAATGATCTTGTTGTGATAGTATAGTAACATAGATTATTGTAAATAATAAAAGTTTTATTTAGTTTTCACGATCAACCAGTTATTGTAACAAATAAAATGCAGATATTGAACTTGTTATTTGTATTTTAGTTTAAAGTAATTTTAAATGAAAAATAATTGGAGGTGTGTTATTAGGCGTGTTATATACTCTGCAAACAATTAATAAATATTTTGTAAAAATAAAACAAATAAGTTAAGTTTCATATAATATCATTTTTATTATTTGGAGGAGGTACAATAGTAAGGAAACAAAGTGATATATGTTTAATTGAAATATATTTTGAAAAAATTTGTTCGTGTAAATTACTTTTTATAATATGCGGTAGAAAATGAAAGTAGTTTAAAATAGACTTATTCTAGGAGAAAAACTATAAATACCAAACTCTGAAATAGAATTGGCCACTTTAAAAAAATACAAAAGACAAAATGGAGCAAACAACAAATTCAGAAGTATTTGAAAAAACATCGCAAAATGACCAACCAGCGCAGCAGCCGAATCTTTTATTAAGCTATATTTATTTTTTGGATAAAAAACAAACAATAAAAATTCAAATTGGATTTAATATTGAAAATTTTGCTGCAACAATAATTTTCCAAAGATATCACAAAGTTATCTGCGAAATGAATTATTTGGAGTGGTATGAATTTTATCATGATTTAAAAAAAAAAGCCAAAACAAAATTAAATTCAAAAGGATTTCCGCTAAAATTCAATCATTGTGGACATATTAAAAAACTTACATTAAATATAGATGAATACACCCGCTTTTGTGCTTTTATCTTATGTTAGATTTTATACAAGCCGTCAATGTCATATAACAATGGAGCTGATTTGAATGTTCGAGAATATGTATTCAAATATATTGAAAGGTGTATTGAAAAGAACAAATTAAGATTGGAGCAAGAAGATTTCTATATTCCTATGAATTTACATATAACTCAATGCAACTATTCCAGACTATTTTATGAAATACCTATGTTTTTGTCAGAAAAAATATCTTAGTCAATAATATATAAAACAAACATTTTTTAAAACCAATTATTTTCTTTTATTAAATACATATATAAGTTCATACAATTTTTTACAGCACATCTTTGTAAATTTTCCGTAATGTGATGATGAGGGCATATGGTTGTGAAATTCTTTAGCTTCTGAAGAGATGGAATGTCATTATCTAAATTGATAACTTGTACTGAACACGAAACAAATTTATCTAAAAATTCCTTTTTCTTGTACCGCTTCACGTAAACAATATCAAATGTTAAATATTCCTTTAAGATATTTTTAATTTCTAAATATTCTATAAATCCATCATCCCAATTAACACCATTTATTTGTTGTTTATTGAACTCATTTTGCTTTTCAGCATCACTATTTAACTCCTCGGATGAATAAGGTGCTTTAAACATAAACAGCATTGGTATCAGTGACCCCTCAGCAATCAAAGATAATTCTTTCAAGAAATATTGTTTATTATTTCCGACAACAAATTGTAGATCAACTACTGCTTTCCTACCGCTCATTTTGTTTTTTATTATAATAAAATAAGCCAAAAGCCTTTTATTTATACCGCGGCCGCTCTTTGTACAAGCGCTAGTGCTAGTGTACAAGCACTAGTGCTAGTGCGCACGTACAAGGGGCGGCCGTCGCCCGGGAAAATCCGAACCACTAAAATCAACTACCTTAAATTACACCATTAAAAAAAAATTCCAAGTTTTCTTTTCTGGAGTTCTAAATTATTAACCCCCTCTATATTATAGTGATTTAAACATATTCATATAAAATTTTGTGTATAGATGGAAAAAAAAACAAAACATTTTTGTTAGAGTATAAAAGTTAGTTTTTAAATTCAAGATTTTTAAGTTTTTTAAAAATATTCAAGATTGAGTACCAATATATATATATATATTATTACAATAATAATATTATGGAGAAAAAATACTTCACTGTTTCAGAGCCTTTTGAATTTGAAAGCGGCAGATGTGATGTCTTTCAATTGAAAGGTGACTTTACACTTTATGAGACGATAGACCTGGACAAACTTCCATGTCAGCAGAACCAGCAACCTGTAAAAAAACGTTCAACTATAGAATAGACCTACATTGCTATGAAACATGGCAAATAATCATCAGTCGCAAAATCGTCATGAAAATATGACAGTTGAACGTGTTTAATTACATCAGTCGCAGAACCGTCATGAAAATATGACAGTTGAGCGCATTGAACAACATCGGCTACAAAATCAACATGACCATATGACAGTAAAACGCGTTCAACTACATCGGTCACAAAATCGTCATGCAAATATGACAGTTGAACGCGTTGAACAACATCGTTTACAAAATCAACATGACAATGTGCCAGTCGAACGCGTTCAATTACATCAGTCACAAAACCGTTATGAAAATATGAATATGCGTTGAATAGCATCGTTCAGTTAACCGGGTTGAAAACCAGCGCAGGAACATTCAATTCCGTAATATGCCTTTTCACGTTCAAATGAATTTTTGTAGGAAAATGTCAGTGCACATGATTGTGGTGCGATGAATTCTATTTGCAACTTTTGTTCTGCGAGACATTTTATGAAAGAACAGTCCCCTGACAAAAATTTTATGCTATGTTACCAAAAAGGGAAATAAATTTAAATCCTATAAGATCGACTCCACTTATCGAGAACTTAATGAAAGGGCAACATCCAAGTTCACAAAATTTTAAGCAAAATGTAAGATCAATTAATAGCGCTCTTGCATTTGCATCAATGGGGCGAACATAGCTCCACCTTCTGGGAATGGCCCATATTGTTTCCGTATAAATGGGCAAATTTACCATAGAGCGGAAGCGCTGCATCCAATAAACGGAGATCAGCGCAAATTTTTCCAGTTATACATTTTAGACCCCGATGAGGCTTTAAATCAAAGGGTAGTACAAAATAATCAATGTAATCCAATATTGATCCGCGAATTAAGTAAATTTATGCTTGACCACAATCCGTTTACTGAAGCCTGCAAAATGCTTTACGAAGTTGAACAAGAATGCATCCGTGATGCAGAATTAAATGATACTGAGCCAACTAAAGTTAGTATGGCTATTGTTCAAAATCGTGAATCCGATATTCGCCGCTATAATACTCCAAAAAGTAATGAGGTAGCAGCAATTTTTCAAAATGGTGATGGCGAGCCACCCTTAGACCGGGACCTTTTAATTCATTGTCGTCCAAATCAAACCTGCATAAATGACCGACAGACAGAAAGAATTAATATTTTAGACCCAAACCTAGAACCGCTTATATATCCTTTACTTTTTGGCGATCAAAGTTGGGGAATTAATATTCCTCTTCAAAGAAAACCAATTTCCTTACGTAACCTTTCTCACAACTCTAGGACACGTGTTTGCCAATTACAGTATTATGGGTATAGATTTTCAGTACGAAACAGTTTTAATCCTTTTATCTCAGCGGGAAAATTGACTCAACAATATTTTATTGATGCATATGTCAAAACTGAGGCTAATCGCCTCAATTTTATAAGACAGAATCAGGAAAAACTGCGTGTTGAAAGATACACAGGGTTAATGGACTATGTAAATAATATCGCAGCAAATGAAGGCATACTTCCCGGCCGAACATTTATTCTCCCTTCCCCTTTTCAAGGTAGTCCACGAAATATGGCTCAAAATTATCAAGACGCAATGGCTATAATTCGTGCGTATGGTAAGCCTGACTACTTCATTACGATTACATGTCGTCGGGTTACCGCCATAGTCACGAAACTGCTTTTTTCGCTTTTTTGACTTATTAATGCAAAAATATAGAAAATAATGAGATCTATATTATGACAAAGACACGAATCTCTTAATCTTATTTATTGCTTTGTAATTCAATTTCCTTATTTTCATAAACTAACGAAAAATCATTTATTTCATATTTTCTTGGTGCCAAAGTCGCGAAAATTAAGTTCTACTATTTTCCAGTTTCGTGACTTTGGCGGTAACCCGACGATGTAACCCAAAATGGTCTGAAATAACGGACAACTTAGAACCAGGACAGAGAGCTGAATTTAGACCAGATTTAGTTGCACGCGTTTTTAAACTGAAGTTGGATGAACTACTTGATGACATTACAATGAGACATGTACTTGGAAAACCAATAGCCATAGTGCATGTAATTGAGTTTCAAAAAATGGGAATACCTCATGCTCACTTACTTCTTATCATTAAGACAGAGGACAAACCAAAAAATTCAGATGATATTGATAGAGTTATTTCATCTGAAGTTCCCAATATTGAACTTTGTCCAAGGCTATATTCTATTGTAACGATACATATGGTTCATGGACCATGTGGGCCATATAACTTGAATTCGCCATGTATGGTTGATGGCAAATGTTCCAAAAAATTTCCTAGGGAATTTCAGGACGAAACAGTGACAAATTTAGACGGTTACCCTAAATATCGCCGTAGAAATAATGACACTGTAACAATTGTTAATGGACGGATCATAAATAACTCTTGGATTGTGCCATATAATCCCATTTTCAGTTTGAAGTACAATTGTCATATTAACGTTGAAAATTGTGCTTCAATAAAGAGCGTAAAATATTTGTTTAAGTATGTTTACAAAGGTCATGATTGTGCTTATATAGCAATTGAAGAACGTCTGAACCATGACGAAGTCAACACATTTTTGGATTCTAGATATGTGAGTGCTCCAGAAACAGCTTGGAGACTTTTTGCTTTCAAAATGCATGACCAATCACATACAATAATACGATTGCAAGTACACCTACCGAACGAACAGAATTTATATTTTACCGAAGCAAATATGCAGTCCGTATTGGACCGGACAGCTACACGTGACACTACCTTAACTGCGTGGTTCAAATTAAATACGGAAGACGAAAATGCAAAGTGCTATCTTTATGTGGACATACCACAGTATTACGTCTTTCATGAAAGATAACGGAAATGGAAGGGACGCCAAAGAGGCAAAGACAAGACTATCGGACGAATGTACTCTGTCAACATTAGTGCGGATATAGAAAAATTTTGCTTGCGCATTCTTTTACTACATGTTCTAGCAGCAACTTCTTTTGGCTATTTAAAAACAGTTAATGGTTTAGTTTGTTCCTCTTTTAAAGAGGCAGCTCAAAAGCTTGGTTTGTTTAATAGCGATGAAATTTGGGATGAGACATTACACGAAGCAGTGTCAATACAAATGCCAAGACAATTACGAGACCTTTTCGCGTATATTTGTGTTCTAGCTGTACCGTCAAATGTTCCCCAACTATTTTCAAAATACAAAAAAGACTTATACAATGACATTGCACTACAACATATTAGTCATATAGGGGATTGTACTTATTGCGAAAATATTGTACTCAAAGAGATCCAAGAAATTTTTATTCTCTTTGGCAAAAAATGCTCTGACTTTGGTTTACCTAATCCACCACTGAATATACGAACAGCTACCTCAAATTTGTATAATGTCCTCCATGAAAAAGAACGTAGTGAAATTATGTTAGGTTCTTTAAATACCCTACAAAAAGAAGTTTACGACAAAATAATGGCTGCATTGGAAGATGAGACTAGACAAAGTAGGTGTTATTTTCTAGGCGGACCAGGGGGCAGTGGGAAAACTTACATGTATAAGTTGCTTCTTAGCACTGTAAGGGGATTAGGAGACATAGCATTAGCCACAGCATCAACGGGTATTGCCGCAAATCTGCTTGATGGTGGTAGAACATACCATTCGCAGTTCAAGGTACCGATCCCTTTGTTTGAAGATTCTGTGTCCGTTCTAAAAATGACAAATACTGATGCAGTTCTTATTAGGGATGCCAAAATAATTATTTTGGATGAAGCAACAATGGCTCCTAATAATGCCACTAATTGCATCAATAAGCTTTTACAGGAGATTATGAAAAATAAGAAACCTTTCGGCGGAAAACTTATAATTCTAGGTGGAGACTTCCGTCAAACCTTACCGGTTTTACCCCATAAAAACCAAGCAGCAATAATAAATTCATGTATAAAATTCGGCAACCTTTGGGGCTACTTTGAACACTTAAAACTAAACCAAAACGTTAGGTCACTAGATCCGTCATTCAGTGATTGGCTAATATAGTTGGGAGATGGTGATTTAACGAATGACCAAGACCTATTAAACAAAATTGAAATTCCTCCGAATATGATATGCAATGGCTGCATCATACGAGAAATTTTTGGACATAGCCTAAACGTCAATAGTTTTACTGAGTATTCAAAAAAAGCAATACTCAGTCCAAAAAATGTTGACGTCGATATAATTAACGAACGAGTTTTGAATATTTTGTGGAATGCCACTACATGAACTTAGTCTGAAGGTTGGGAGTATAATAATACTACTTAGGAATTTAAATACAAAACGCGGTCTTTGTAATGGAACCCGATTAACTGTAAAAGTTTTAAAGTCTAGTTTGATAATCGCAGAAGTTCTAATTGGGACAGCTATAGGCGAAACCGTATTTATCCCTAAAATAGATTTAGCTCCATCTACTACAGATTTACCATTTATTCTCAGACGTCGACAGTTTCTCGTTAAATTAGCTTTTTCTATGACAATAATTAAAGCTCAAGGAAAGACTTTAGAAAAGGTAGAAATTTATTTACCTGATGTTGTTTTTGGACATGGACAACTCTATGTTGCTATTTCAAAAGTACGGCGATCTGGAGATGTTAAAATAAAAATTAGTGAGGGAAGGGAACAGGGCAATATAATTCCTAATTCCAATAAATTATATACAAAAAATGTTGTATATAAGGAAGTTTTGACAAATACTTAAATTTTACTCTCAATAGTAGTGTACATGCCACTTGAGCGTGGGAAAATATTTATGCAAATGAGGTATTATCCCAAGTTCAATGACTTAACCTAGTATCGTGATACCGGCATAATTAATTTTCCGGAAAACACTTTTGTAAATAATAGACAAGGTCAACTAGATAATGTACAACAAGTAAGTGCAATGATCTTGTTGTGATAGTATAGTAACATAGATTATTGTAAATAATAAAAGTTTTATTTAGTTTTCACGATCAACCAGTTATTGTAACAAATAAAATGCAGATATTGAACTTGTTATTTGTATTTTAGTTTAAAGTAATTTTAAATGAAAAATAATTGGAGGTGTGTTATTAGGCGTGTTATATACTCTGCAAACAATTAATAAATATTTTGTAAAAATAAAACAAATAAGTTAAGTTTCATATAATATCATTTTTATTATTTGGAGGACGTACAATAGTAAGGAAACAAAGTGATATATGTTTAATTGAAATATATTTTGAAAAAATTTGTTCGTGTAAATTACTTTTTATAATATGCGGTAGAAAATGAAAGTAGTTTAAAATAGACTTATTCTATTTAGGTGTAGCCAGTCACGAGTTTTATTTTTTAGTATTAATATATGCTTTAGATGGAATTTCAAACAAACTTTTTTAAACAACTATGTAAATTAAAATTTTTATTCTTGTTGTAAATTACTTTGTATGATGCAAAAAAATTAATAAAGACTTGTAAAAATAAAAACAAATAAATTAAGTTTCATATAATATCATTTTTATTTATTCAAGAATTGTGATCTTTATCAAAACCTAAGCACTTAACAAAAACCTGATTTCCTTTTCTTTTCAACATTTTTTCAACAAGAAAAGTGTCAGGATTTTTGACTCGAGTAATTTCAGGCTCATAAAAAGAACCTGAAATCGGAGTTTTTGTATAATCAAATAAATTGTAAGTAATTGGGTTTGTACGTTTTACTTCTTTAATTGTAAATATTTCTGTTGACCAGTTTGTTTGATAACCTTTTGCAAAGGTTCCCTTATATTTATTTATGCGTACATAATCTCCAACTTCATATTTTGCCGTCTGATAAAACTTCGGTTGCATGTAAATGTTTTTCAGTATATATTTCTCGTTTGCTTTTGTAACTTTTTTTGGCTGAAGTTTAATTGTTCGGTGATATGTTGAATTGTATTTCTCAATAAGCGAGGATAAAATAGATATCCATTTATAATTACCCTGAAAACTGAACTGCCTCCACATTGAATTTTTTAAAGTACGGTTAAAACGTTCTACTATGGATGCTTTCATTTCAGAATATGTATGATAATGATTAATTTTTTTTCTTTCCATAAGTTTTCTAAATTCCTTATTAAAAAACTCTTTCTCTTGATCTGATAGAATATTTTTTGGAAGTGTTCCAGCACGTTTAAAAACATTTTTCATACCAAGTTAAACATTATCAGCATTTTTATTTTTAATTGGCTCAGCATAATCATATTTCGAAAAGGTGTCTATTACAGTCAATAAATATTTATTTCCATTGTTAAACTTTGCATATGGAATCATTTTTACTAAGTCGATTTGCCATGTATCATTTAAACCTTTCTGAATGAATTTTCTTCGACGAAAGTTTCGTGTGGCGCCTCTATGTATTTCAGATACAATTTGTTCCCTTGACATTATGCTTGTACCAATTAATAAGATTTTTCAACTCAATTTTATAATTTTCTATAAAAGAACAGATACATGTATCCGGTCCAGATGTCAAGTTATCGTAAGCCCAAGGACAAAGACTAAAATGAGTTCCGTATATTGAAGTAAATTTTTCTGTCGCTGAATATTTTTTAATGTATTTATAAATATAATAAATACGCTGCAATAACACAGAGGAATAAGATTTTAAGAACTCTGTTACTACCTCTACCTCCATCTTTTAAACTGAGAATAAGCTATAATACAGTTTCGTTTACAATGATGGTAGCGGGGCCATCTGGATGTGGAAAAACAACATTTGTATGCAACTTAATTAAAAATATTACTAGATTGATATATCCAAAAATTGAAAAAATAAAATGGTGTAACCCAGAAATTTCTGCTGTTCCAAGAAATATAGGTTTCCCTGATATAAACTTTTATACCAACATTCCGGAAGAGCTAAGTGAGCATGAAAATAAACCTACTTTAGTTGTTTTAGATGATTTAATGTTAGATTCAGCAAACAAACAAGTATGTGAACTTTTTACACCGCAATTTGTCTATTATATTATTAACACAAAACGTTTTCCACCAGGGGAAATTCTCACGAGATATTTCATTAAATTGTAAATATTTGGTACTTTTTAAGAACCCTCGAGATAAATCGCAGATTTTTCCTCTAGCTAGACAACTATATCCGGAAAATATAAAAGGCTTCCTGGGGGTATATAATGAATCAACATCAAGCCTACATGATTATATTGTATTAGATTTAACACAAGACGTTAACGATTTGTTTCGAATTAGAACCAATATATTCTCAGAGGGATATTGCGTTTGTTATTGTGCTACAAAAGATTTAAACAATTGCTTAAAATATGAAACGATTGAAGAAAAACCGACATATGTTACATGTTCTAGAAAAATGCAGCAATAAGAATTTTCGCAAAAATATTCTAAAATATTTCGACGATGATATAATAAAAACTATTGCTGAAATTACAATTAATGTGTTAAATGGAAACAACAAAATATCACCATCACAAAAAGCAAAACTAAAAAAACATAAAAACAATTGAGACTCTTAGCGTGTCCACAAAAAGGTATAAAAGCCAAAAGAAAAATATTAGTTCAACATGGTGGGTTTTTACCAACTCTAATCGGAACTATATTATCTGGTGTAATAGGAAAACTTCTCAGTAAGACATAATGCAGCGAAACATTGTTATGCCACCGGAAATATTTAACAAATTTAAAAGTTTAATTGAAAATGATAAAAATCTAAACATACTAGATCAAAAAATGAAAAAGGTTCTGTATGATAAAAAACTAAAACCACTTCAAAAATGGCATTTATATAGACAAAATTTAATGAAATATGGAATCAACAGACGATTCGCAAAGAAATTACCAGAAAAATCATCATTTGGTAAATCATTGATGCAGCAACTCAAACTAAATTCGTTTCAAAACGGCACATACAGAAACCATATCACCTAAATATCAAACAGCAAATACACAAACAAATTTTATTCCTTTTGTTGAAGATGATGTCTTTGAATACGATCCTAAAAAAGAACAATCAGATAAAAGTTTTAATTTAGATGATATTGATGATTATGACGATGAAGATATTGATAAAAAGTTAGCTCAAGATGAGATAAACAAAGGTGTAAAATTAATTGAAAGACCTACCGTTAGTTCTGACTTTCGTATATTCGAAAAACCAGGAGGTTATGTAATAACAGTAGCAGCTCCATCACCATCTCCTAAAAAATCAAATTTAAGATCAGCTGGTGCTAAAATTTCCCCTGGTATACTATCACGTTTTCCTGATTCAAAGAAACGAAAACAAAATGAATCACTGCATAGAACACCGAAAAGAACTTTGTCTGTTCCAGCATGGAAAACATATAAATAGTGTGACATTTTGTGTTATAGAAGAAGTTAACAAAGATGGATAGTCCAGATGAATTCTATATAACATTGTTTAGCAATGATAATTTAAAACTGTTTCCTGAAAATACTTTAGCTTCATTCGAAAATAAACTACCTAATCACTTTAAGAAATGGAAATTGGAAAGTTGGTCTTTCAGAAATTTATCTGAACGATTTCCTACAAACGGAAACATTAATTAACAAAGAGAATTGTGCTCTTATTAATATTGGGGAGTATAACGTTTATGTAACAAACATTGAAAAACCTCTTGAAAAAATCAACGTAACCAAATCTATAGGTTACACATATTATTCATATGACGATTCGCAATTACATTTGGATGATTGGAAGTTTAATTTTTTACCAACACTTATTAAAAATATAACTCTAAATTCGGGATTTACTCGACACCAAGTTTTCAAAGAATTTTTTAATGAAATTTTGGCATATATCTCTAATACAAAAAATTACGATGATGTAACTTTTCAAAAAGCAACAAATCAAAACAAAAAAGGTTTAATTCGAATATCACAGACTTTTGATGAAGACAGCTTCTTTATAAAGGTTAATCACAGTTATAATATAAAACGAGGAAGAGTGTAGTAGAGTAGACTGTGTCAACTCTGGGATACCCGTATGACCGTAACATATACATTATATCATCCGGTTAATTACTTTTGGCAAAATTTCAAACATTCAGCTTTATTAGGTGTAGAGTAATGCTCATATAAAAGAAGGAGTTGTATGGCAGCTACTCGAACCCTTTGCAGTAGACCAACCAAATTTTGCAGTAACTTTGACCATTACACTAAACTATTTTTGGCGAAATTTCAGACACCCAGCTTCATTTGGTGTAGTGTAATCCTCATATAAAAGAAGGAGTTGTATGGCAGCTACTCGAACCGTCAGCAGTAGACCAACTAAATTTTGTAGTAACTTTGGCCATTACACTAAACTATTTTTTGCAAAATTTCAGACACCCAGCTTCATCAGGTGTAGTGTAAAGCTCATATAAAAGAAGGAGTTGTATGGCAGCTACTCGAACCCTCTGCAGTAGACCAACCAAATTTTGCAGTAACTTTGGCCATTATACTAAACTACTTTTGACAAAATTTCAGACAGGCAGCTTCCATAGGTGTAGAGTAATGCTCATATAAAATTAGAAGTTGTATGGCAGGTACTCGAACCCGTGAACCAAAATGGCTGAATTTAAAACTCGAATCCGTTTTTTGCATAAAAACGAATTTGTGAAAATTTCATAATCCTAGCTCCTTTACTTTTTGAGTTATCGTGATGACGGACGGACGGACAGACGGACGGACATACATAGCTAAATCGATTTATTTTTCGATTCTGATCCGATCCATACACTTGAGTCTATATCTACCCCCCCTCCTTCTCTGCGTCACAAACGTAATGGCAAATTTATTATACCCTTGGACTATATAGTCATACGGGTATAAACATTGTTAAAAGAATTATTTCAACAGAAAAACGGTATACAAAGTTTCAAAACCAAATTACTTAACCTATTTAAATTAGCTGTTGCTAATAACAAAGACGAATTAAATGGAATGGTTATGATTTATTCAGGTATAGTTCAATCATCTATTTTTGGAAGTAACAAAGTACGGACATTGAGAGCTATCAACATAGAAAATTGTAGAACATCTATAAATATTGAATTTCAAAATATTCATTACATACCTATAGAGAAAAATATTTTTGAAACTATTGCAATTAAAATCTGTAACCAATACGGTGATGCAATAAATTTTGTTTCAAGTTACTATCCAGCAAAAATTGTCTTACACTTTAAAAAGCATTGATTGCCAAACAATATAAATACTAATACTCAAATAAGATTCTATCAAACATGGAACGAGCTTACGTGAGATATTATTCCTCTCAAGTAGGAGGAGGAATTAATGATATTGGACCTTTATTACAGTTTTATCCAAATATACAGCGTGGCCGTGGTTTCGGTAACATATTTGGAAGTTTATTTCGTTATTTGAAACCAGTTCTTTCATCTGGCTGGGATCTTTTTAGATGATAATGGTTAATCAAATACATTCAATGTATGGTGGAAGACGGAAATCTATAAAAAGAAGATCAATTTCTAAAAAACAGCATTCAAAATTGAAACGACGCAAAAAGCAAACCAAGAAATCTGATATTTTCAACTAAAAAATGGAATGTATGAAATCTGAATTAGATATTTTTGCTTCTTTACCAGTGCAAACAAGCATTTTACGTTCAGAGGAGGTAGCATACAGCCCTTTAACCTCATTGGAAGCATCACCATCAACCATTGAATTTGTTTCACTTGGAAACGGAGATACTTATAGAGATTTATCCAGCACCTATATAAAATTTAAAGTTCAAATATTAAAAAAAGATGGATCATCTTGGAGTGCAAATGGTAAAACAGGAATCGGAACTGATGCTAAAGCAGCTCCACAACCAAGTGTTATAAATAATTTATTACACTCCATGATCAAACAGTGTAATGTGACATTAAATGGAAAAAACATTACACCTTCCGACTCATTATATCATTACAAGGCATACCTGACAACTTTACTAAATTATGGCAGTGATTCAAGTCAAACACATTTAGAAGCATCTGGTTGGGAATTAGACAAACCTAACATTAATACTTTAGACAATGGTGGCTCTAAAGCAAGACAGAAATTATATAATAATTCTGCAGTGGTGGAATTGATGGGAAAATTACATGTAGATTTCTTCAATACTCCAACACTATTTTTAAATAACGTTGACATGAGAATTGCTCTGACATTAGAAAAACAAGATTTTTTTATTTTCTTCAATGATTCAGATGAAAGCTATTTAAAGATTCATGAAGCTACTTTATACATGAAGCATGTTACTATAAATCCTAACATATTGTTAGCACACAATACCGTATTAGAAAAAGCAAACGTAAAGTATCACTACAAAAGAAACGAAATTAAAACATTTACAATTCCATCTAATACTTCAAATATATCTTTGGACAATGTCTTTATAGGACAAATTCCAAGGGCTCTTGTATTTTGTATGGTAAACAATGAAAACTTTAATGGGAAAAGATCAAAAAATCCATACTTTTTCGAACATCAAAATCTTTCACAGTTTCAACTATATGTAAATGGAATGCCTGTACCTAATTCTCCTATAGAAACAAACTTTTCAACCAATAACTTTTATAATTCACGAGCATACTTAACATTATTCAGCGGAACTGGTATACATCACTCTGATAGAGGACATCAGATTACAAAAGAAATGCTTACAAAAGGCTGCACAATACTAGCTTTTGATTTATCTGCAGATGGATCAACAACAGATTCTTGTCAAAACCTTTTAAATCAAGGAACAGTAAAAATTGAAGCAAGACTGAGTTCTCCGTTAACCTCAACTTTAACATGCATTGTATTTGCAGAATTTGATGCCAGTATAGAAATTGACAGAAATCGTAATGTTTACTTAAACATATAAAAGAATGTTTAGTATTTCGTTTCTCATCATTATACAATGACTTGTGTTCTAGTAGACTTGTCGTTCTGTACGGACGACACCAATACAATATTTGTAAAAAACCTTGTTGTGGCCGGAATAAATGAAAAATGTAAAACGATTGTAAAAGAATTAAAGTATAAGTTTCCTGTTAGAGATTTAAAAAGAACAGATATCGAAAATTACTCCTTTGGGTATATCGATAACGAAAAAACAACCAATAACTTAATAAACTTGCTTGAAAAATTCGATATAATCCTAACAAATGGAAAACTTAAAGCAGAATTTTTGAAAACATATATAAAGAAAATACTCATCTAGTAGATATTTCTCGTTTACAAGATAATGAACACACTTCAGATTTCGAAGGTACTGAAAAGTAATAATGTAACACGTAAAATATTTAAAGGTGTTTATGCTCTTGATCAATTGCCAAAACAAATTTCAAAACCTAGTATTTTGGTGGTAAATACTGTTACTTCTAATGAAAGTGGAACACATTGGTTAGCATTATTTGTTCAAGTTCAAGGGTGTGCAGAATATTTTGATTCATTTGGAAATCCACCTTTTCACATTGAGATCATAAAATTTCTACAAAATCAATCGAAATGCTTTGTTTTCAACAATAAACGCTTACAAAGTAATCTATCGTCTGTTTGCGGGCAGTATTCTTGTGTATATCTATGGATGCGAAGTTCCTGTAAAAGCATGAAATTTTTTCTTAATTTATTCAACAGATCATCCCCACTCCAAAATGACAGAAAAATAGAAAGAATGTTTCGAAAAATTTTTAAAAAATAAAATATGGGAGAAAAACTATAAATACCAAACTCTGAAATAGAATTGGCCACTTTAAAAAAATACAAAAGACAAAATGGAGCAAACAACAAATTCAGAAGTATTTGAAAAAACATCGCAAAATGACCAACCAGCGCAGCAGCCGAATCTTTTATTAAGCTATATTTATTTTTTGGATAAAAAACAAACAATAAAAATTCAAATTGGATTTAATATTGAAAATTTTGCTGCAACAATAATTTTCCAAAGACATCACAAAGTTATCTGCGAAATGAATTATTTGGAGTGGTATGAATTTTATCATGATTTAAAAAAAAAAACCAAAACAAAATTAAATTCAAAAGGATTTCCGCTAAAATTCAATCATTGTGGACATATTAAAAAACTTACATTAAATATAGATGAATACACCCGCTTTTGTCTTATGTTAGATTTTATACAAGCCGTCAATATCATATAACAATGGAGCTGATTTGAATGTTCGAGAATATGTATTCAAATATATTGAAAGGTGTATTGAAAAGAACAAATTAAGATTGGAGCAAGAAGATTTCTATATTCCTATGAATTTACATATAACGCAATGCAACTATTCCAGACTATTTTATGAAATACCTATGTTTTTGTCAGAAAAAATATCTTGGTCAATAAGACGCGTTTTTTTCTAATTCTAAAATAAATTGTAAAAAATTTTTATCTAAATAATTAAAAAAAAGTGTATTTAAAAATTTTTACATTTAGAAAAAAAAAAACATATTTAAAAAAAAAAAAGAAAAAGTATTTATACAAAAGAGAAAATAGCATATAAAAACTATAATAAAAATAAAAATTTTAAAATAAAAATTGAATCCAAAAAAAATATATTTTGCAGTAATTAAAATTTATAAAATAAATAACTAATCTAAATAATATAATAAAAACATTATCTAAATAAAAACATTTACGAATAAAAAAAGCTCCAGTGACTAAATTTGCTAGTGAAAATCAAAACTTAACCTAAACGTAACCTGGACTGTTTCTGAAATTGTTTTTAAATTGATTTAATTTATAACATAAAAACATTTTAAAATAAAAAAAAAACAAATTAAAAAAAAAATTGATGATGAAGATTCAACTAGTGCTCAAAATATCTCCGAACTCAAACACTTAACATCAGATGAATGCACTGTAAACACTCTGGCTGTTGTTGTAAATCAACTGATAACAGCTGTAAAAGATTTTCATCGCTCGCTTGAGTTTATTAATAAAAAATTTTAATTTTTTAATAATAAAGTTGATGATCTTCTAAAAATAAATGAAAATATTCAAACAGAGAACAAAGAAATAAAAATTAAATTAAATTAAGCTGAAAATAATAATAATTCATTGAACAAAAGGCTGCACTATATTGAGCAACTACTTGATGAAAAGCAGCAAAAGGAAATTGAAAATAATATAATTGTTGCAGGCTTCCCTCCAAAATTAAGCAAACCAAAAGAAACAATACTTAATATTTGTAAAAATATTGCGGCTGAAATAACTGAGGATGACATCACTTCGGTTAGAGAACTTCCTTCTAAAATAAACAACAATAACAATTTAATTAACACAAATCTATACCTTTTGGAATGCAAATCCAGTATTGTTAAGGCTGAACTAATGAGCCGCAAAAAAATCGCCGGAAATGTATACACTTTGGATATTAATTTAACAGAGGAAGGCACACGCAACATATTTTTTCGAGACCATCTTACACAGCGGCAATCAAACCTCTACTATGAAGCCAGGCAAATTAAAAAGAACAACAATTGGAAATTCCTATGGATTAAAAACAACATCATTTTTATTAGAAAAACTGAATCTTCAAAGGTATTTAAAATTAGAAATACTAATGATATATCATACATTAAAAACAATAATAATATTAATTGAAAATTCATTAACTTTATTTGAACAATTCATATTTATCATATTTATCATTTTTATTATATTCTTCATATTTATCATACTAAACATATTAAATATATTAATTTTGTTGAATTTTTTAAACATTAACAATTTCACAAATAAAAAAAATAACCCTACTAATCCAGATTTAACTTTTTATAAATTATTATTATTTTTTATTATTGTTAATAAATTTACGTACACATTTAGCAAACTGACAAACTCACATATTAAAAAAACTAACAACAACAAGTACTTATACCACAAACATTTTTTTATATTACAATTAATTTTATTAACCTTAATTGATCACTTCATACTAATTTTATTAATTCTTCTAAATACTAACAAACTACTAAACAAAAAATGTAACCCTACTAACCCAGATTTAATTTTATATAAATTATTATTTACTATTATTGTTAATCAATCTAAGTTCACAATTAGCTATTTCACAAACTCACATATTATAAAAACAAACAACAACAACAACAAGTTCATATATTATAAACATATTTTTATATTAAAATTAATTTTAATAATCTTAATTGTTCACTTCATACTAATTTTATTAAATTTTCTAAAAACTAACAAACTACTAAATAAAAAACATAACCCCACTACTAAGCCGGATTTAATCCTTTTCATTATTTTTAATCAACACAATTTCTATTTCAACTATCTACAAAACACATATATTACAAAACCTAATTTTCTCACCAATTCGTTCTCTTATTTTAAACACTTTTTCATATTTATTAATATTATCACTCATGTTATAAACTTTACTAAAAAAATTAAATTTAAACTTTCTTACCTTGAGATAAATGCTGGTTATATTTCTCATCAATTGATTATATATAAAAACTTACACCTTGTAATATAGGAAACAAATATCATCTAATTTTAACAACACATGTTTTAAAATTATATGTTTTTGGTGTTGTTCTTTTCTTGTTTTTATTTTTTCTTTGTATATCTGTCAAAAAAAAACTTAGATTCCACAAACTAATTACGTTCTTACATTTATTAAACATTTACTCAACAATAAAACCATTAATTTTCAACAATAAATTTCAACCACATAAATTATCAGTTTTTATTCGGCTTATTATGATCATTATAATAATTGTTCCTAGTCTCAACTGTTATATTTTGGTTTGTGTACTTACTAATTTCGAACACCCAATTTTTATAAAATTTAATAATGGTCCATGATATAGCTAATATACAAAATCTATTAAATATAGATTATTTCACCCATATTGATCCGAATAAACAAAATTCAACTTTCAAAAATAATTTCAATATGGTGTATTTAAATATTCAAAGTTTAAGGAAAAAATTATACAATGTCGAGGCCTTGATAAATAACCATTTTAAAAACAAGATTCATGTAATTGTTCTTACGGAAATATGGTTACATAGTTCAGAAAACAAATTTTATAATATTGAAGGGTATAATGCTTACTTTGCCAATAGAGATAAGTCATACGGCGGGGTTACGATTTACATTAAAAATGATATAAATAGTTACCAAATATACTGCGAAGAGTTTCAAAGAAGTAATATTTTGGGGGTTAAGCTTACAAAACAAAACTTAAATATATTTGGTGTATATAGAGCACACGAAACCTCTATAGACGACTTTATTGACAAAACAGATTATATAACATTGCAATACAAACAAAGCTACATTCTAGGTGACTTTAATTTAAATCTACTAAATACAGATAGAGCAGTAATTAATTCATACTCAAACGCGCTATTAAGTAATGGATTCCTAATTTGCAACAAGGTTGAACTAAACTTTGCTACGAGAATTGGTAGAAATACAAAAACAATTATTGATAATTTCGTAACCGATATTTTTCAGAATAAATTCTGGTTTCATATTTTAGATTCTTGTCTGTCTGATCATCAAATGTTCTTTATAACCACCAGTCTGAATCCAATAACTGAGGGGAAAACCTATTATAAAACTGTTCTAAACTATGAAAGGATAATTTCAAATACCTCCTGGAATGTCCTACAGTCCTACACAAGCTTTGATGAATTAGTTGTGGAATTGAAAAGTATCATAAATACGAACACCCAAACAGTACCCGTAAAGCAAAATAAGAAGAGGAAAACTTGGATTACTCAAGAAATAGTAGACAAAATGAAAATAAGAGATTCGCTATTTAAATTCAAAAAAAAGTACCCAAATGATATCCATACTGAAACTCTATACAATAAATACAAACTTATAGTGAGAACTTTAATAATCAAAGCAAAAAAAAATTATTTTTCTAACTTAGTGATTGATAACTCTAAAAATTGTAAAAAGCTATGGGATTGTTACAAACATATTATGTTCAATTCTAATATGGTAAATTCAAACCAATCTATTAAGGTAATACATCATAACTCAAAAGTAATTGAACATGAAAACGAAATTGCTTCTGCTTTTAACGAGTATTTCGCTAATATTACAAAAGAAATAAATATCCCTATTAATAACATTGACCTTGATTACATTGACAAATTTAGAAGAAATATTTATAGTAATTTTGACCTCTCTCCAACTAATGTAGATGAAGTATCCAAAATCATTCAAACTCTCAATTCAGCTGCTGCTACGGGATACGATAATATTTCAACTAAACTAATAAAAAAATTTTCAGATCATCTAGCTCCTGCCTTAGTCAGGCATATTAATAATGCATTCACATCGAACACATACCCAAGTTCGCTAAAAACAGCCATTATAACACCAATATATAAAGGAGGAACTGCAACAGATTGCTCTAATTATCGTCCCATATGTTTTATCTAGTTTCTCAAAAATTTTCGAAAAAGTCATTCAAAATAGGCTTAATAATTTTATTAAAAATAATCCTATACTAAGTGAGAAACAATTTGGTTTCGAAGAAAAATCTAACACAACAGCTGCCTGTCTCTTTTTAAATGACTTCATCTCCAAAAATATTGATAACGGTAAATTCGTTAGCTGTGTATTTCTTGACATAAAAAAGGCCTTCGATTGCGTCGACCATGACATTCTTCTATTAAAACTTAAGAAATTAAATTTCACATTAGGTCAGTTAAAATTCTTCCAGTCATATCTACAAGGTCGCAAACAAAAGGTTCGTATAAACATTAATTTTAGCGATGAAAAAATAATATCAAAAGGGGTTCCGCAAGGTTCCATTTTGGGCCCACTTCTTTTTAAATTATATATCGACGACATCTCTCATTTAAAATTAAAGGGTTGTATTCAGTTATTCGCAGATGATGCGGTAATAAAATATGCAGATGATTCTGAGGGAAATATTCATCTATCTATACAACACGATTTACTGCTAATTGAGGAGTGGCTAACCAAGCACCGACTTCTATTAAACTTAAATAAAACCAAAATTTTATTCTTTGAAAACAAGATTCTTAACTTCTCTAATTCCGTTCAATATAATAATGTAAATGTAGAAATAGTCAATAACTTCAATTATTTAGGTCTGTTACTTGACAGTAAATCAAGTTGGAATAAACATATTGAAAAAGTAATCAAAAATATAACTCCATACATATTCCTGATGAGAAGATTACGCAAGTTCCTCTCGGATCAATCGATATACACATTATATTCCTCGTATATAAAATCACATATTACTTATCTTTTACCTATTTGGAGTAGAGCTCCACAAATTCATCTAAATAAACTAGACAAAATGCATAAAAAATGTGTTAAGCTTGCACAAGGCTTGCCCTTGTTACACCCAACAGATTCTATATACACTATAAAATATCTAAGCTTAAGAAACATAATATTAATGGAACTCTATAAAACTGCGTACAAAATCATTAATAATCAATTAAAACATAACTTCATTCTAAATAGGAATTTTGACATACACAACCATAATACTAGGAACAAATCGAACTTCTACCTTTCCCTTTTTAGAACATCACATCAAAAGAATAACTGCTTATATAATTGCCTTAAGGTTTATAATGAACTTCCAGAACAAATAAAATTAATTAATAACCTTAATCTATTTACACAAAAGATTAAATCCACTATAATTAGTACATAATATTTTAATAAAACTAGAAATACTAACAAACTAATAATTAAATCCTACATTAACTAACTAACATTCATAAATAAATCAAATAATTTAAAATTTTTTTTTTTTATTTTCTTTGTTGTGCTGTTTTAAGAATATAAGAAAAATTAATAAATTAAAATATGAAGAATTATACAAAAAAAGAGTAAATTTTTATGAAGAAATCCTATGAAAAATTTGTAAATGAATATCATTAAATTTCTTTTTTTTTTTTTGCTTTGTTTTACTTTTTCTTATTCTATTGTTAAATAATTCTTACAAAAAATTATATGACCGCACTGCCTTAGGCATAGGTCTCAATCTATTTACTATGTACTGAAAAGATAAATTATGTATGTATATTTAAATTTATATTATAAATAAAGAAAAAAAAAAAAAAAAAATAAAACAAACATTTTTTAAAACCAATTATTTTCTTTTATTAAATACATATATAAGTTCATACAATTTTTTACAGCTCATCTTTGTAAATTTTCCGTAATGTGATGATGAGGGCATATGGTTGTGAAATTCTTTAGCTTCTGAAGAGATGGAATGTCATTATCTAAATTGATAACTTGTACTGAACACGAAACAAATTTATCTAAAAATTCCTTTTTCTTATACCGCTTCACGTAAACAATATCAAATGTTAAATATTCCTTTAAGATATTTTTAATTTCTAAATATTCTATAAATCCATCATCCCAATTAACACCATTTATTTGTTGTTTATTGAATTCATTTTGCTTTTTAGCATCACTATTTAACTCCTCGGATGAATAAGGTGCTTTAAACATAAACAGCATTGGTATCAGTGACCCCTCAGCAATCAAAGATAATTCTTTCAAGAAATATTGTTTATTATTTCTGACAACAAATTGTAGATCAACTACTGCCTTCCTACCGCTCATTTTGTTTTTTACTATAATACCAAAGGTCTTTTATTTATACCTGTTCCCCCCACTCAAGGTAGGCTAGCAGCACATTATACAGAACGGGGAGAAATTTTCGGATTTTTGGCTTTCTGAGTTCCAGCAGAGTCGCGCGGGCGCTAGTGCGCACGTACAAAGGGAGGCCGCGCGCACGTACAAGGGGCGGCCGTCGCCCGGGAAAATCCGAACCACTAAAATCAACTACCTTAAATTACACCATTAAAAAAAAATTCCAAGTTTTCTTTTCTGGAGTTCTAAATTATTAACCCCCTCTATATTATAGTGATTTAAACATATTCATATAAAATTTTGTGTATAGATGGAAAAAAAAACAAAACATTTTTGTTAGAGTATAAAAGTTAGTTTTTAAATTCAAAATTTTTAAGTTTTTCAAATTTATAACAATAATATATTATGGAGGAAAAATACTTCACTGTTTCAGAGCCTTTTGAATTTGAAAGCGGCAGATGTGATGTCTTTCAATTGAAAGGTGATTTTACACTTTATGAGACGATAGACCATTACAAACCTCCATGTCAGCAGAACCAGCAACCTGTAAAAAAACGTTCAACAATAGAATAGACCTACATTGCTATGAAACATGGCAAATAATTAAAAAATCTTTGGACATTGTTACGAAAAAATGCATAAAGAAGAATAAAAACCTAAAAAGTTTTTTGTTTGTTTTAATTGTTAAATAAAAACACAAAATTAATGTTATATAATTATAAACACAAAATTAATGTTAACATTTTTTATATCAGATTACATTTATATTGGAATCAGCTCAATCAGAGCCATATTCATTCTTTCCTAAAATTTCCCCAAAAATTTGAAATTGAATCGAGTCATATTTAATTCTTCTAATTCTGATTCCATAGTCACCTTCTTTGAGAAGCTTTCTGGAATAAAAATTGTATATTTTTTCTTATTAATTGCTATGTTTATTATACTTTTAATAAAAGTTGCCTGAATTAATATAGATTAAAAAAAAAAAAATTAGAAATAATTTAAGAATAAATAAATAAGATAATCTTACCATTTTTTTATTTTTTTTTTTTTTTGATTGGCTTTTTTTTGTTTTTAGTGTTTGTTCAGTGTACTAAACTGATTAAAGTAAGTTAATTGTCATGAGTTTATATACTTTTGTAAAATATTAAGTCATAGGTTTCGGTTACCCTACCCCCCCATTTTTTTTTAACTTTAAAATTAAATTCTTTTAATCCCATCAGATTTATTTGTAATTATAACGATATACATTATAGTGTTTTCAATAATCTAATAAGATATTTCTAGTAAACATTATGATTAAAATAATCTTTCTTGGCTAAAAAAAAAAAAAAAAATTAAAATAATCGAAACTTTAACACAAAAATAATTCTTATTAGAATGTAATATAAAATACAATTTAAACACATTAATCAACAGCCTCAAATAATTAATATATAATTCTTTGTCTATTTAATCAACACATTATTGCAATCAACATTTAAACAAATTATTAAGACAAGAATTGACAAATATTTTCTTTTGTTTTTATATGACACAAGGTTTTTGATATTTAATTAATATTTGCTGCACCTTAATGTGTGAATAAATTATTAAATTTAATTGTTATAAAAAAAAAAATGTAAAGAATTCTTTTATAATAAAAAAAATTAAATTGTTTTTTAAAAAATTGACTCGATTGAAAATAAATAATTTTTTTTTTTTTTTTTTTTGCGCTATAAAGATTGAGTTTTTTTTTTTTTTTTTTTTGCGCATTTGAGATTGAGGAAATGGTGCTATACATAAGAGAAATTTCTCTTTATACTTTAGTGGAAACGTCAATAGAAGTGGTCTATATGGAACAGGCTTTATGATTACAAAGCGCCTAAAAGAAACGGTACTAGGTTTTACACCAGTTACTGACCGTATATGCCTTCTAAGAATTAAGGGAAAATTCAATAATATTACTTTAATATCCGCATACGCACCAACAGAAGAAGCGGATGAAACAGAGAAAGATATATTTTACAACGACTTAGAACAAATATGTAGCAGCGTCGGTAGTTATGATACAATGATCATTCTTGGGGATTTCAACGCCAAAATAGGTAAAGAAACGTTCACAGAAAACATAGCAGGAAAACACTCTCTGCATCGTGTCACATCACAAAATGGATTAAAATTATGCGAATTTGCAAATAGCACAAACATGTATATAAGTAGTACACATTTTCCACACAAAGACATACACAAAGGTACGTGGAAAGTACCAGGATCACAAAGGGTTAATCAAATTGACCATGCACTTATAAATAAAAGAAGGCTCTCAACCATAATTGACTCGCATACATGCAGAGGGGCAAATGTCGATAGCGATCATTATCTGGTTAAAACAATCCTACGCCAGAGGATCTCCAACGTTGCAAAAAACCGAGGATTAAAAAGAATAAAGTGGAACGATGAAAAATTAAAAGACATAGGAAATCTAGCGGCATACCAACGCAAAATCGCATCAGTAATAAGAGAAAGCCAGGCAGAACAAACGACCAACAGTATTGAGAGCAATTGGCAAATTTTAGAAAAGGCAATAACACAAGCAGCAACCGAATGTATTGGTCAAAAGCAAGTTGTTAGAAATGCGGAATGGTTTGACGAAGATTGTAAAAGAGCGATTGAAAGAAAGAATAACGCAAGGCAAAAATGTCTAGAAAGAAACACTAGGAGTAATAGAAATGCTTACATTGAATTAAGAAAAGAAGCCACAAAACTCTACAAAAGGAAGAAAAAATTACACCTTAAAGCTAAAGTGGAGAGCATAGCTGAGAACTTTCATCGAAATGATATGAGGAAATTCTTTAACGGCATTAAACAGCAAAAAAACGGCTTCCAACCGAAACTAATAAACTGTAAAGATAAAACCGGCGCCACCCTTGCAGAAGAAGAATCAATAGTCACTCGTTGGAGAGAATACTTTTCAGAGCTACTTAATACGCAGGAAGGGGATACAAGCAATATTGTACCACCAAGAAACATCAGTGAGCAAACTGAGCAACAACGTTACTTAATTGAAGCTCCATCGTTAGATGAAGTAAAAGACGCCATACAAAATCTTAAAAACTATAAAGCACCCGGCGAAGATGGAATCACGGCCGAATTGATAAAAAAAATTGGTGAGGAAAACATTCTAACGCTGCACCAGCTGATGGAACAAATATAGCAGGAGGAATGTATGCCAACAGGATGGCTTACGGGCTTAATAGTACCCATCCATAAAAAAGGTGACAAACTGAATTGCGAGAACTACCGCGGAATTACATTACTGAATGTATGCTACAAGGTGCTCTCAATTATTATCTCGAAAAAATTACAGGAAAAAGCTGAGCTAATATTGGATGAATATCAGTGTGGATTTAGACCAAACCGGTCAACAACTGATCAAGTGTTCCTACTAAAGCAAACTATAGATAAATGCTATGAATTCAACACAGATTTACACCTACTGTTTTTGGATTTTAAACAGGCGTTCGACTGCATTGAAAGAAGCAAAATTCCAAACTCTTTGCATTACTTGGGTATACCTACAAAACTAATAAATCTCACCATGATGACACTAAACAATACCATGGGTAAAGTCTTATTACAGCGAAATATATCCGAGTCTTTTAGAATTAAATCAGGAGTAAGACAGGGAGATACACTATCGACAACAATCTTCAACTTGATGCTACATCATGCGGTCAGAGATCTATATAGAGGAGGTCACATATTCTGCAGATCAGAATTGTTTTATGCGTATGCTGATGACATAGTAATAATATCAAAAAACAAGAACGATATGATGCGCATGTTCACATCCATAGAAGGAGCTGCAAAAGTTATTGGACTGCGAATAAACCAACCAAAAACACAATATCTGAAGGTATCAAGAAGAGAAAGCAGAAGACAACCCGAAAGCATTACCATCGGGGAGTACCAATTTCAAGGTACTGCAAGTTTTAAGTATTTGGGTGTGATAATAAAAAATGACAATAGTATGCAAGTATATAGTATGCAAATGCACAATAGTATTATTGTATAACTGACAGATTAGTGGCTGCAAACAAATGCTACTACGCGCATCTCAAATTATTTAAATCCAGATTACTCACCAGAAAATCCAAGCTCAGTATATACAAAACAACCGTGCGACCAGTACTTACTTACGGTTGTGAAGCTTGGACCCCTACGGTCACTGAAGAGAAAAGTTTGCTAGTATTTGAACGCAAAATATTAAGAAAAATCTACGGGCCTAGGATAACAGAAGACGGGGAATATTTTCAAAGGTCAAATGAAGAGCTGGACCGTATAATCGAGGGGAAAGATGTAGTCAGGTTCTACAAAGCGCAACGCATTCGGTGGGCTGGACATATAATGAGGATGGAAGAAACACGGCCCCAGAAACAAATACTTCAGTATCGCCCACTTATAAAACGACCACAGGGAAGACCTCGTCTGAGATGGCTGGACAGTGTAGAAAAGGATTTACTAACACTAAATGTACCAAACTGGAAGATAAAAGCAAGAGACAGAAATATCTGGAGACTAGTTGTGCAAGAGGCTCAAGCTCACCCCGAGCTGTAACGCCAGTTGATGATGATTGATGATGATAAAGATTGAGTAACCCTTACGGCTTTGATCAAAGAGTAAATTAATTTTAAATTTTTAAGTTAGAATGGCCAAAAAGATTTTTTTAAAAAAATTTATTGATGAAGAGCCAAAATTCGAAATAGTAAATGAAAGAAACCAGTATGCTTATCGCTTTAAAATAATATCGCGTAAAATAACTTTTAAAATTAAATCGACTCCAACCAACGAAGATATGCTTTCGTGGTTTAGAGATGCAATAAACGAAATTGTAGAATACTCGCTTGAGAACGTTAATCCAACCGACCTTGTTGGAATAACATTTTTTAGGAATAATTTTCAAGAACGAACACCGGGTTGGATGAGCTACAAACCAGCAAGCACCCTCAAGGTTCAAGATATATGGGAGTTAATTTATAAAATTTTTCAGAGTAATTCTGAGGGATTGGACACTGATTCGTTTGAACTTACTACTACCATAGTGAATGTACCCACAGGAAATGGTCGAAAGAAAACTATTTTACATTCAAAGAAGAGTGCATGAAACGAACAGGAGTTGTGAGTATTAAAAATAAAGACAATCTTTGTCTGTATCGTGCAATAGTAGTTGGAAAAGCTTTCGTCGACAAGGACGTCAATTATAAAAAAATAAGACAAGACATTAACAAATTGCAAACGAATTTAGCATACGAGCTAGTGCAGAAAACACAAGGAGATAGAACAAGTAGCGCGGGAATTCCAGAATTACAAAAAATACAGAATCATTTCGGAGATGAGTACAACATTGTAGTCAACAGTTATGGCGACAAGAAAAATATTATATTTGAGGGAAGAAACGGTTGAAAGAGAATTAATCTCTATTATCACGATAACCATTACAACCTAATTACCTCGCTTACATCAGTTTTTTGTTTAAATTATTATTGTGAAAAATGCAATGGGGGATACAGCAATAAAAAATATCATAAATGTGGTGGTAGTTGTATTTATTGCCAGCAATCTCCCGCATGTGATATAATACCTACAAATATTTCGTGTATTACATGTAAACGATCTTTCAGAGCAGAAAACTGCTTTAGAAACATTCTAAAAATATATGCATGTTCATTTTAAATGAACTATTGATTAAAAGTAGTTTACACCCCAAATTAATCATGAGAGGAACAAAAATTATTCAAATGGAAATAAATAACATAAAGTTTTTAGATTCGTTAAATTATTTGCCAATGGCACTGGCTAAACTTCCGAAAGCTTTTGAATTATCTGTTAATATAAAAAAAGGTCATTTTCCAAATTTATTTAATACTAGAGAAAATTGCTAATTACATTGGACAATTGCCATTAAAACACTATTATGGTATCGAACCAATGACAGAAAATGATCGTAGAGAATTTATCGCTTGGTATAAAGAAAATGAACATACTGAATTTAATATGCAAACCGAGCTGGCTTGTATAAAGTTTAGGAATCTTATGTTAGAAGAAAGCAATATGTGTCCTTTTATCGAAGGCGTAACTATAGCATCAGCATGCAATTTAGTTTTCCGTAGAAATTTTTTAAAACCAGAGATAATTGGCTTAATACCAAAAAATGGCTATAGACTTACGATATACAATCAAAAATAACTCTTCAATGGTTAATTTGGGAAGAAGATCAGAGATGCATCAATATTTGTCACGCTGGTAAACAACGAGAAGCAATTGTAAATGGATTAAAAGTAGATCGATTTATTTTCGGTTTATCTGTACGTCTTCGTTTTACAACATTTTGTTTTACAAACTTAAAAAAAAACATGGTTTTTTCGTCGTCATTTAGACTCCAAAACTTATCAAAAATAATTTTTCTATCGCTTTCAGCGAAAATATTTGAATACATATAGAAACATGTGTGTTTACAACCAGGTTTCATTTTTTTTTTAAATATTAAATAGATTTAACACATATAAACAACCAATAAATGGATTAAGCCGAAATAAGTACAAAAAAGTTAAGACATTACCATTTTATATGGATTAGTCCGTCATTAGTTTTCACAATTAAGTTTGAGAAAATAATATGGCGTCAAGCGGACAAGTCCTAAAGACTTGGAATTGTCCGAAATAAACAGGAAATATCCGAAAAAAATCAGGATCTGTACGAAACCGTACACTCATTATCTCTGAAACTATTGAAGATAGGATAAATCCGATGGGAAATTTTTGAAAGTACGCCCCCAAAAATACTAGAAAACATGCTTAGTGCAAAAGACTGAAAAATGGCGTTTGTCCGACGAATTATTTTCCTATCCGGGGATATATAAAGTTTTGGTTTTCTAAATTTTTTGATAATATTGTAAACGGGTGTGACAAAAAATTGGGTATACAGGCTACCCAAGTTATTTGAAAAAATTTTACTATCGAGGCTGTCTAAATTTTAAAATTTACCAATCTAGGGATACCAAAAAATAAAAATTATTTTACTAACCGGGTTATCTAAAATTAATTACGTATACGGCCTTGTATGACAAAATTTTAAAAATTTTCATATACTGGTTATCTAAATTTCTTGAAAAAATTGTAAACGGGCATGTTACGTTAGTAAAGTCCACCAATACTGATAATAAGATCAATGACTTGATTAGTAATATCCAGGTCAAAATGTAAATTACGAAATCAAAGCAATTTGTAATGTAATATTTTCAATATAAATAAATTTAAATAATATTTTATTAAACTTAAAATTGTAATTCAATATCTTAAATGAATGAACTTAAATAATATTTTATTGAACTTAATTATTGCACAAGTTAAAACGTGTAAATATAATAAACTAAATAAATAATATAAAAGTAGCATATTTTTGAAAGCAAGTAATATTTCGTAAACAAGTTCAAAATATTGTAATTAGGTTATTTTGCTAATTTTGTCAAACTTTATAAAAATCAATTGTTAAATATAAAATTCAGTCTTAAGACCGCATTGATTTGAAAACATAACAAGTGATGAAAAAAACCAAGAGTTTTTAAAAAAGCACATTTTCAAAATAATATTGTGTTAAAAACTCAGTTTAATTTTGGAAATATATACTATGGAGGAATAAGTCACTGCTTACTTGTAAAAATAGTAAATTTCTAATTTTTAAGTCCTAATAGCTCTTCAATGGGGAAGGTTACCGAATTTCTCAAGAATCTAATCTCACTCACCACCCCCTCCATCCCTCCATATTTTTAGGTTCTAGGAATTAAACCAAAATTTGGAATTTTACGTAGAATTTTACTATCTAAGCAAAAATGGATAAAACTGAGAGAAACTTTCTTCAATTTAAAGAACCGCTTTTGAATTTAAGAAAAACACTTAACATATGTTAAAATATAATGCTGGACCTTTAAATTTTGTATACTAATAGAAAAAAATTTGGACAGGTATTCAAGTTACAGGTGTTTAAAAAAAGCCAAATTTCAATTTTGAACCCCTTACAGCTCTTAAAGAAAAATTTTCTTAACCGACTCCTACTAATTTCTGAGGATCTAAATTTCAAGTTTCTAGCTTGAGCCGTTCAGAAGTTATGTGGGGCCAAAAATTTTGCAAAAATTGAGTTTTGGATAACGGTAAATTTTAGTACCGATGGCAACCCAATGCATAAGTTTTTTAACAGTTTGTAAAGCTTATAAAAGTAGCTATCTTTCGACGTTTTCACATTGAAAAAATACATCGTAGAAATTTTGTTATAACGTTTTAAATAAAGGGTTTCTTCCAAATTTGAGGGTCTGTAGCTTCGTAACGGGTGGGGCTAAAAAAAAAAGTTCTTCTATGAAATTATTTTTTTGCAATACCTACCCGTAGTTACAATTTCTTCTCTCTATTTCAAACGGTGTAAAACTTTGTGTAAACATACGGACAGACGGACAGACGGACAAAGTTAAAATTAAGAAAAACCTTTGACACTGGTTGAAACTTTCGTTTTGGAGCTTTCAATTTTGTATATAAATAAAAAAAATATTGACTGGTGTTCAAGCTATAAGTGTTTAAAAGCTAAATTTATAGCATAATTTAAGGTTTTGAACCCCTTACAGCTCCTAAACAGGGGGCGTAACAAAAAAAATTTTTTAACTGATTCCTACTTATTTCTAAGGATCTAGCTTCTCCTAAAATTTCAAGTTTCTAGATTGTGCCGTTCAGAAGTTATGAAGAGCCAAAAATTTTGCAAAACTTAGTATTAGATAACGGTAAATTTTAGTACTTTAAAATTTTTTGAAAATGTACTAATAAGTTAAAGTTATAAAACAAAAGTTTACGTGTCTTTATTTTCGAATTAAATATTTTTTTTATAATAATAAGAAAGTTAAAGATATAGGATCCAGTGTATAAACGAACCGTTGAATTAAGATATTGAAACAAAGTCGGGTCTACAAAATCAGTTTTTGGCGTAGAAACGAAATATCTAAACAATTTTTAATAAATATATAAATAATAAAACTAACCAAAATTTAAAGATATAAACAGTTATTATTGAACAGTTTAAAAATAAACAATTATTATTAAAATTGAAGTTTAACTTTATGAGATCAAACAGAGTGTTAACATTTAACAAAAACAGAGACATACCAGTGAATAATATGGCAGTAGAAATTGAAAAACTAAGAGAACAAATACGTTTGATGGAATTACAACACCAACAAGAATTAGAAAGTTTGAGACAACAAATTCCGCAAACGAGGTTCCACTTAACAGAGGACCAGATACTTAACAAATTCCAGCATATAAAAACATTCAATGCAAGCAATGATTATATGTAGTTTAAACGAATTCATCAACGCTGTAGAAAATATAGGAGCACTATGTGGAAATAACGTACACCTCTTGCAGTTTGGTCTACAAATCGTATTTAAAGAAAAATTACAAGGAGAACCCAAAAAGTGTATTTAACGACCAGGTGATAATTTGACCTGGGATGTTGTAAAAAATTAATTCAAGGCAGAATTCCGGCCAAGGTAGAGTTACAAAAGAATAATGGATGAATGCAGAAATCTTAAGGTTAGTAATTTAAGAGAATTATTTAGTAAAGTTAAGAATATTAATAGTTAATTAAATAAATTATATGAAGACGATGACAACAAACCAGAAAATTATAAACCAAGTTGTAATGATCAAAACTTGGTTGATATAATAAAAGATATGTTAACTGGTAGTTATCGTATTAATATAAAAAGTAAAATGTCTTTAAATGAAATATTTAACGTATTTGACGATTTATGTTTGTTAGATGAAAAATGAAGTGATTCATTATAATTATAGAAAAAATTTTCTTAATAATAATAATTATAATAAAAAAAATTTTAATTCTGCAAAAAATACAAATTTCAATTCAAATCATGATAGAATAAATAAAGGTTTTAAAAATAGTTATCAAAATTAATTTTCAAATTTAAACATAAAATCAAACGACAAAATCAAAATTTCACTAATCAAAATCCAAATCAAAATTTCAATGACCAAAATCAAAGATATAATTCTTATCAATTTAATAAAAATGAGATTCAAGATCGTTCCATGAGAACATATAATTCTAGACCAAGACAAGAATATAATCGTACAAATAATAATTCAGAACCAATGGAATTAGCCATTGATAATGTTGAAATGAGTGATGTTAATTTTACAGAAGAGCCTCGAGTAAAGAACTCCCCCCATAATTAGTTTGACATTTAAACCAAAAAATTAATTGTTTAATTGATACTGGTATCCGAACTAGTATAATTAAACCAAATATTTTAAATAACTATGAACTAATTAATTTAGAAAAACCTCTTTTCTTCTCAACTATTAATGGTATTTCAAAAGAATCAAAAAAAATAATTACTTCAATACCCAAGGAATTTCGTAAAGACGGAACTTTATCTTGGAAAATTATGGAATTGCCAAAACGAATTTATGACGCTATTATAGGCCTAAATTTCCTAGAACCTCTTAAAGTAAAAATCGATATTGGAAACAAAAATATTGAGATAAATAATTCAAAAATCTACTACAGAAAAGAAGATACTACTTTATTATTAATGAAATATGTAACTTCGAAACTAATAATATCGAAAAGTTAAATTTTGATCACTTAAATAGCGAGGAAAAATATCATATTTTAAAACTTCTTAAACAATATAATAATTTATTTTTTAAAGAGGGAGATCGGCTCTCTTCAACTCATGAAATTTCCCATGAAATTATTTCAACTATTAATAATCCTATTTATTCAAAATATACCGGTACCTAAGGGTACACGAACATGAATTTGAGCGACAAATTAAGGAGATGTTGGAACAAAACATCATCCAACATAGTAGTTCTCCCTAAAACAGCCCTTTGTGGTGTAGTGTATCTACATTCAATTCCATAATACACTGCAATAAGTTGTATTCCGTGATACACCGCAAATAATTGTTTAAGCATTATTGTGACAATTCTTATAATTAAAATAATTATATACTACAAATTAAAGGATCATATTGCATTCTATATTTTTGTTTTTCTTTCTGTTTTCATTTCGTTCGTAATATGAATATACCATATGTTACTAATAATAATATTATAAGCAATGCATTACATTGTGTGTGGTATATTCTTAGTGTTAATGAACGGAGTGTACAGAATACCTAGTGACCCACTTAAAGAGGTTCTTGGAATGCACTATGTGAATTATTATTTGTAGCATACCAATATATAAATAAATTTGGGTTAAAGTAACTAGAACCAAATTTTTAATGTAAGAACTAATTTGAATAATATTAGTTGTATTAGTAGAAATTAGTAATATTTATAATAATTAAATTATATGTATTTGTAAATCAAAAAATGTATAAATACTAAGGGTTTTTGGTAAAATAAAATTAATGTTATTCTTGGCTTTGCCAACAAAAGAAATAATAGTTTATTTATATCTACACTGGATAGCGGCGCAGCACGCCTAAATGTTTGAAAAAGTGCATTGGATTAAGCACTAAAAATTATCCAAATCAATCACGGAACTATACTGTGTCATAGGCCAACCTCTGATAGATTCACACAGTACCGTATTAATTTGTCATCTTCAATAATAGCCACCTAACATTACAGTGGATTGTCCCAAAAAAATTGAACAATTCCGGTAAGAAAAAGTGGCGTATTGTTATAGATTATAGGAAGTTGAATGCTGTCACAATCAGTGACAAGTTTCCGATTCCTAATATCGACGGTATATTAGATAAATTGGGCAAATTGAAGTATTTCTCAACTCTCGATTTCGCCAAGGGATTTCACCAAATCCCAGTAAAACAAGAAGACAGAAAAAATATCGCTTTTTCAACACCATTCGGTCACTTTGAATATTTGAGGATGCCATTTGGTCTGAAAAATACGACCTCAACCTTTTAAAGGTTTTCCTTTAAAGGCTTTCCTTTTCTTTCCAAATTAATGAATTTCGTTTTAAAAGATTTAACAAACAAAATTTGTGTGGTCTATTTAGATGATATTCTCGTCTTTAGTACCTCTCTAGAAGAACACATAAATAATATAAAAAAGGTTTTCGACCGACTAAAACATGCGGGCGGAACTTCCGATAAGAATACAGATGTTAAAAGCTGTAAAATTTTATAATAATACCTATCATTCAACAATTAAAGCAACCCCTTTAGAAGTACAGGAACATAAAATTAATCATAATATTATTCACGAAAGAATCCAAACAATTAAATCAAAAACTATCAACAAATTTAACGAAAATCGCGAAAATTATAACGAAGAAAGGGAACAAGGATTTATAAAAAATTATAAAAAGGTAAGACACAAAGAACAACCTCCTTTTCGAACACATAATTTACAAAATATTCACGAATCAAATATTAAAAGACCTTTAAAATTCACAGGTAATACTGATATTATCAATTCTTCTCATGACGATACAACTAACTAATGGAGAACTTATAATTGACCAAATAAATTCGGAATTAGGATACACAAAAATTCAAACAGATATTGTAGAATTTGTAGAAAGTTATAATATTGTTTTACATGTTATTCATCCATACGAAATTTTAGAAATAATTAACAAATTAGAGGAAAATATTAACTCCATCAAATCAAATTTAAATAAAGAACTGGCCTTAAATCAAATCGACAATATGAAAAACAGAATTAAAACAATCATACCAAATAGACAAAAAAGAGGAATTGTAAACTTAGGAGGCACAATGTTAAAGTGGGCCTTTGGTACTATGGACGACTCCGACAGACAAAACATCGAAGAACGCTTAAAAGCATATACAAATAACGACAAAATCATATCTGATAACTTTAATCAACAAATACAAATTAACGAAAATTTTAATAAATCATTTTCACTTATCAAGAATGCTATCGAATCAGATCGACAAGTAATTTCAAATAGATTAAATCAAATTGAACAAGAAATTGAATCAAAACTTATTGTATCGATTCAAAAAGACTAGCCAATATACGTTTAAGTTTCGAAAAATATTGTAATGAATCACTGATTTTTTTCATTAAGTTTCCGAGAAATTTTATAGAATTAAGCAAAAAATTATTAATACCAATAACTAGTTCAAATTACAAACAAATAGATGAAAATATAGTTTATAATAGAATATGCAAATAAAACCTTTACTTTTGAAAAAGATGTAACTTTAAAAATTTAAAAATAAAAATAAAACTGTATTTTCAAGAAAAATTGTAAATTCATAATAAATAAAAAAGAAGAATTTATTAAGATAGATGACGATAATTTAATAATAAACAATATTAAAAATAAAACATTAAATAGTTTATGTGACGAAAGAAAAATTGTTCTAAATGGTAATTATTTTATAAATTTTCAAAATTGCTAAATTCAGATTGACAACAAAAATTTTAGTGATATTATGAATAAAATTGTTAACAGATTTGTAGTTCCAATTGAAAAAGCCTAAAATTTCAAAATAAATCATACTGATGTTACTTTTGAGGAAATTATTTTAAATCAGAAGAGTGTAGTAGTGTAGTGTCAACTCTGGGATACTCAGATGCTCATATAAAAGAAGGAGTTGTATGGCAGCTACTCGAACTCACTGCAACAGACTAACCAAGTTTTGCAGAAACTTTGGCCATAAATCTAAACTACTTTTGCCTAAATTTCAGACATGTAGCTGTAATAGGTACAGAGAAATACTCATATAAAAAAAGAAGTTGTATGGCAACCACCCGAACCCATGGACCAAAATGGCTGGATGACGGCTATTGCAAAAAAACGAATTTGCGAAAATTTCAAGATCCTAGCTCCTTTAGTTTTTGAATTATCGTGCGGACGGAGGGACGGACATACATAGCTAAATCGATTTTTTTTTTCGATTCTGATCCGATTCATACACTTGAGTCTATATCTACCCCCCTTCTTCTCTGCGTCACAAACTTAATGGCAAATTTATTATACCCTTTGACTATATAGTCATACGGGTATAAAAATATAAACGAAATAAATAACTTAAATGATCCTAAAATTTTTAGGGTTATCTAAAATTAAAATTAAACAGGCTTGTAACGACAAAATTTAAAAAATGTTTATATACTGGTTATCTAAATATTTTGGAAAAATTGTAAACGGGCATGACAAAAATTTTCCTAACCAGGCTAATAAATTTTCTGAAAAACTTGCATACAGAAATAAGAAAATTTTACAATTGAAGCTATCTATATTTGCATTTTATCTGTACCCGGGACACTAAAAAATAAAACATGTTTTACTATCATTGTTATCTTAAATTAAATTAAATACGTATATGGGCTATATTTAAAACCTGTACCAGGGACAACAAAATATGAAAAATATTTTACTAACTTGGTTATCTAATATTAAAATAAAAATCTATTTCCTGTATCTATGAAAATATTTAAAAAATTTCGTATACCTGTTATCTAAACTTTTTGAAAACATTATAAATAGGTATGACAAAATTTTTCAATCCAGCCTATCTAAATTTTTTGAAAAATTTGTGTACAGGCATGAGACAATTTAACCATCGAGGCTATCTAACTATTTAAATTCACCTATACCAGGGACAATAAAAAAACAAAAATATTTTACTAACTGTTACAGTACATTTGGTAGCAACAATACACCTCAACAATCAACATAATAAATAACAAACAGATGTGTATGAGTTTTTATACGTATACATGTTATTATCTTAATTTCTATTAATCATTTCCTCTTTTTTTTTTCATGTTCAGTCTCTATAGAGTACACATCGTATTACATTGATATATACATAAAGCAATTTCTTCTATGTAAATAATTATTCTATTTTAATCTATGTAATCTTTATACTAAAAACTGAATTATAATTATTAAAGAATTTAAAACTACATAAACTTTGTGTATAAATTAATATTTAAAAGGTTATGGGCCCAGGCTCAATATAATTTACCTATATATAAATTCATTGTAATTATTTTGATTGGAGTATAAACGTGGAGAGATAAATTCTCTTGGAATAACACGTGTGGATTTATTGTCGAAGGACAACTATGACACCTGGAATCTTCAGATGAAGGCGATTTTCGTTAAGAAAATATATGGATGAGTCTAAAGCTAATGATATTGCAAAATGGGATGATGATAATGAAACGGCAAAATCTGATTTAATTTTGTCTATTTCAGCTTCACAATTGAAGGAAATAAAACACTGCAACACAGCCTTTGAAATATGGTCAAAATTGAAACTGATATATCAATCATAAGGTTCAGTTAGGAAAGTCACCCTAATCGAAATACTAATAACTCATAAGGTAGATGAATATGGAGACATGCATGTACACCTGCGAAATTTTTTTGATACGATAGATAAATTAGAAGATATGGACATCAAAATAGATAAAGATGTAATATCTATTTTGTTATTAAACACATTACCATCATCATATGACAATTTTAAATGTGCAATAAAATCAAGGGACGATATAGAAGAAAGTTCATCACGTACAAATCAGCATAGTAGTAATAAAATTCCAAATGCTTTTATAACAACACATAAGAAATTCAACAATAACAAGTAGTATTATAAAAGAGAAATAAATAATGTGAGTAAATCAGTAAAATGTTATAGATGTCACGAATTAGGACATATAGCATCGGAATGCCGACAGAAATCTCAAAAACAGGTAAATTCTTTGAAATATGAAAATCATGAATTTAGTATGTATAGTAATACAAATAATATAACACAATTTACGGAACTAAATTCTAAATCTAACATATGGTGCCTAGACAGTGGTTGTACAGCACATATTTGCAAAGATAAAAATTTGTTTAATAAAATTATTGAAAAAAATTGCAAAAACTTAAAACTGGCTAACGGAGATTTGGTATATGTAAATGGAAAAGGTTCCGTTCAAATGAAAATTAATTTTAAAAATATTAACCTAAATGAAGTTTTATTTGCCCCGAATATGAACACTAATTTATTATCTATATCCAAAATTACCGATAAAAATTACAAAATTTTATTTAAAAAGGACAGTGCTCTAATCATAAATAATACTAGTGAAATTATTTTTGGTGATTTATATTTTGTAAATGAAAACAATTTTAAAGTTAATTCTGTTTTACATAATAAAAATGAAACTGAGTTGACAAAATTAAAATCATGGCATTACCGTCTGGGTCATTTAAATATTCGAGATGTATATAATTTATCCAAGAAAACTAAACATATTGATTTAAATTACAAAGAAAAACCAAAAACTTTTGAAGGTGATATATGTATAAAATCTAAAATGACATCCTTACCTTATCCAAAATTATCAGAAAGAAAAACTAAATTTTAGAGATTATACATAGTGACGTGTCTGGACCTATGAGAGTCGAATCACTTTTAAAATCAAAATATTTTTTTGCACCAAGTGGTGTGAAATTTATTTTATTAATAAAAAGTCTGACGTACTGAACAAATTCAAAGAATATACGGCCATGATTGAAAATATTACAGGGAAAAGAATCCAAAATTAACAAAGTGATAATGGTACAGAATATCTTAACGCAGAATTCGACAAATTTTTAAAAGAAAAAGGTATTAAGAGGAGATTAATTGTAGCTTATTGTCCGGAACAAAATGGGACAGCAGAGCGAAACAATAGGACACTAATGGAGATGGCGCGATGTTTATTAATGCAATCAAATTTACCATCAAACTTATGCGCCGAAGCTGTACTCACGTCAAATTATATTAGAAATCACTGCCCGTCTGCTAGTTAAAGTGGGGGCATTCCATATCAACTTCTTTTCAATAAAATGCCCAACTTATCGCACTTACAAGAATTTGGTTGTGAAGGCTATTATTTAAAAAAGGGTCCTGGTTTGAGTAAACTAGATAGTCGTGGAAACAAATGTATTTTTGTTGGTTACTCAGATGAATCAAAGGGTTACAGAATATATGTACCAGATAAAAGAATGATCATAATATCTAGAGATGTTAAATTTTCAAAAACTTTTACCACAGTTAATAAAGAATTTATAGAATTTGGACCAGAATTAAATTCAAGTAAGTCTATGAGTTATCCAATTATTAATCAATATCAATTTCAGAATAATAATGAAAGTTCCCAAGTAAGCTTAAATAAAGAAATTGATAGTGAATATGAAACTGCATGTAAATCACGGATATAATGAAAAAATAATTACAAAATTTAAAAGGGCAAAACGTTCCCATCTCATTGGAAGACCAAAGCCCATTCGTACTGGTAAACCTGGAAGGCCAAAGAAAATTCGTAAGGTAACTGAAACTGTAAATTTGAACGCAGAGCTTACAAAAACCAACATTGAACATCTGGACGAAAAAGATAACGAAGAAAACAACCAAATTGAATATTTATTTGCTACTGAAGTATCTAATAAAGAGGTCTCTGATGATCCGGATTGGAATGAAGCAATAGCGAGTGAGCTGAAATATATCATTAAGCGTAAAACGTGGAATACCGTTGACAGAAAAGAGGCTCCGAATGTTATTGGTAGTCGTTTTGTTTTCTGCTATAAATATGATTCCAATGGAAATCCTATAAAGAAAAAGGCTAGATTTGTTGCAAAAGGATTTGCCCAAAGACCAGGAATTGATTTTCATAGTACATTTTCACCAGTTGCGAGATTTAGCTCAATACGTTTAATGATATCATTAGCCTGTCGATACAAAATGAATATAAGTCAATTAGATATAACCAATGCATATCTTAATAGTGACCTGAGAACGTTTGAAAACGTTTTTATGGAACCACCACAATTAATACATAAAGGACTTAAATTTTTAATTGATAATGAACCTGACAAAGAAATATTAATTGAAACAAAACGAATAAAAATGAAATTCAAAACAAAAACAAAATTTTTCACTTTCAGCGAGCTCTTTACGGCTTAAAACAGTCAGGTAGAGAGTGGCATTCACGCTTATTCGCTATTAAACACATAAAAGGCTGTTTTGAAACGAGAGATATAGGAAAATTGAACTACTGTTTAGGCATCCAATTCGAATATACAGAGAAAGGCATATTAATGCACCAATCAAACTACATTAAAGAAATTTTAAAGAAATATGGTACGCTGGAAAGTAACCCATGTACAACACCAATGATTTCCGGCCTAAAACTAGAGAGATGTAATTCAGATGAAAATCCTTACCGTGAACTAATCGGCTCTCTGATGTACCTGGCAATCAATACTCGACCAGATATATCGTATTGTGTTAGTATGCTGAGTCAATTCAATGACTACCCTGGTCAAGAATATTGGTTAGCCGACAAACGTTTTTGAGGTATTTAGAAGGAACCATAAATTATGGACTTACTTATCAGGGGCTTAATAGGATATAGTGATGTTGATTGGAGTAGTTGCACCTTAGATTGTAGATCATATACCGGCTTTATCTTTACTTTAGGAGGGGCTGCAATAAGTTGGGAGTCCAAGAAACAATCTTCAGTAGCCCTATCTACAATTGAAGCGGAATATTTTAGTATCACTGAAGCAATAAATGAATACACTTATTTAAGAGGATTTTTAACCGAACTAAAGTTAAACCATTTTATTACTGGAACTTTATTTAACGATAATCAGGGAGCAATAAAATTAGCAAATAATCTCGTTTTCCATGCCAGATCAAAACATATTGATATTAAATATCATTAATTACGAAACCATGTTCAAGATAAAACAATTTATTTAAAACATATGCCTACAGAAAATGTGTTTGCAGATTTTCTCACAAAAGCTTTACCTGGACCAAGACATCGTACATTAATAGAATGTGTTGGACTAAAACATCATGTACGCTGAGTGGGGGTGTTACAGTATATATGGTAGCTCTAATACACCTCAACAATCAACATAATAAATAACAAACAGATGTTTATGACTTTTTATACATACATGTTATTATCTTAATTTCTATTAATCATTTCCTCTTTTTTTTTCATGTTTAGTCTCCATAGAGTACACATCGTATTACATTGATATACACGTAAAGCAATTTCTGCTATGTAAATAATTATTCTATTTTAATCTATGTAATCTTTATACTAAAAACTGAATTATAATTATTAAAGAATTTAAAACTAAATAAACTTTGTGTATAAATTAATAAATACATATACGTACTTGCATGACAAAATGTAAAAAATTTTCATATACTGTTTCTCTAAAAAATTTTGAAAAAATTGTAAACGAGCAAAAGAAATATTTTCCCATCCCAGGCTATTTAAACTTTTTAAAATATTTTTATACAAGCATTTGAAAATTTTGCCATCGCGGCTATCTAAATTTTCAAATTTACCTTAACTAGGGATACCAAATAATAAAAAATATTTTACTAACCTGGTATCAAAAATTAAATTAAATACGTATACGGGCTTGTATTGCAAAATTTAAAAATTTTCATATCCTGGTTATCTAAAGTTTTTGAAAAAATAGTAAACGGGCATGACAAATATTTTCCCATCCAGGCTATCTAAACTTTTTAAAATATTTGTATTCAGGCTTGACAAAATTTTGCCATCGTGGCTATCTAAATCTTCAAATTTACCTTAACTAGGGATACCAAAAAATAAAAAAAATTTTACTAACCTGCTTCTCTAAAATTAAAATAAATACGTTACGGGCTTGTATGACCAAATTTAAAAAATTTTCATATACTAGTTTTCTAAATTCTTTGAAAAAATTGTAAACGGGCATGACAAAAATTTTTACTAGAGTATATCTAAATTTTCAATTTTACTTATACCAGGGACACCAAAAAAATTTTTACTAAACTGGTTATCTAAAATTAAAATGAATACATATACAGGCTTGTAAGGACAAAATTTAAAAAATGTTCATAGTATGGTTATCTAAATTTTTTTAAAAAAATTGTAAACGGGCTTAACAAAAATTTTCCAATCCAGGCTTATAAATTTTTTGAAAAATTTGTATACAGAAATGAGAAAATTTTACAATCGAAGCTATCAAAAGTTGCAATTTTACCTGTACCAGGGACACCAAAAAATAAAAAATATTTTACTAACCTAAGTATCTAAAATTAAAATAAAAACGTATACCTACGTGCTTCTATGACAAAATTTAAGAAATTTTCATATACTAGTTCTCTAAATATTTTGAAAAAATTGTAAACGGGCATGACAAATATTTTCCTATCCAGGCTATCTAAATTTTTTGAAAAACTTGTATACAGGACAGGCATGAGATAATTTAAACAGCGGGGATATCTAAATTTTCAATTTTACATATACCAGGGACACCAAAATATAAAAAATATTTTACCAACCTGGTTTTTTGAAATTAAAATAAATACGTATACGGGCTTGTGTGGCAAAATTTAAAAATTTTCATATACTAGTTCTCTAAATATTTTGAAAAAATTGTAAACGGGCATGACAAATAGTTTCCTATCCAGGCTATCTAAACTTTTTGAAAAATTTATATACAGGTATGAGACGATTCAAAATTTTCAAATTCACCTCTACCAGGGACACCCAAATATGAAAAATATTTTACTAACCTGGTTATCTAATATTAAAATAAAAACCTATTTCCTGTATCTATGAAAGAATTTAAAAAAGATTTCGTATACCGGTTATCTAAACTTTTTGAAAACATTGAAAATGGGCATGACAAAAATTTTGCTTCCAGGCTATCTAAATTTTTTTCAAAAATAGCCTCGATGGTAAAATTTTCTCACGCCGGTTACAATTTTTTCAAAAAAATTTCATGTCTGGGTAGGAAAATTTTTATCATACCCGTTTAAAATTTTAAGGGTATAATAAATTTACCATTACGTTTGTGACGCAGAGATGGAGAGTGGGGGGGGGGGGGGGGGTGCGGGCGGTAGATATAGAGTCAAGTGTATGGATCGGATCAGAATCGAAAAATAAATCGATTTAGCTATGTATGTCCGTCCGCCCGTCCGTCCGTCTTTCTGTCTGTCCGTCCATCCGTCTATTCCGTCCGCACGATAACTCAAAAACTAAAGGAGCTAGGATCTTGAAATTTTCGCAAATTCCATTTTTTGCAAGAGCCGTCATCGCTATTTAAATCCAATCCAACCATTTTTGTGCATGGGTTCGGGTAGCTGCCATACAACTTCTTTTTTTATATGAGTATTGCTCTGAACCTATTACAGCTGCGTGTCTGAAATTTTACCAAAAATAGTTTAGTTTTATGGCCAAAGTTTCTGCAAAATTTGGTTGGTCTACTGCAAAGGGTTCGAGTAGCTGCCATACAACTTCTTTTTTTATATGAGTATTGCTCTGAACCTATTACAGCTGCGTGTCTGAAATTTTACCAGTTTAGTTTTTAATAGTTTAGTTTTATGGCCAAAGTTTCTGCAAAATTTGGTTGCTCTACTGCCAAAGGTTCGAGTAGCTGCCATACAACTCCTTCTTTTATAAGAGCATCACACTACACCTAATAAAGCTGGTATGTTTAAAATTTTGCCAACAGTAATTAATGTTTAAAATAATAATGATATAATGTTTATATAACGGTCATACGGGAATCCCAGAGTTGACACAGTCTACTCTACTACACTCTTCCTCGTTTTATATGAGCATTACTCTATACCTTTTGAAGCTGGGTGTATGAAATTTTGCAAAATATATCTATATAATACTATATAATAATTCTTCAAAATATTTATATAGACTGGATAGGAAAACTTTTGTCATGACCTTTTACAATTTTTCCAAAAAATTTGGATAACCACTATATTAAAATTTTTTAAATTTTGTCATACAAGCTCGTATACGTATTTATTTTAATTTTAGATAACCAGGTTAGAAAATATTTTTTATATTTTGGTGTCCCTGGTAGATGTAAAATTGAAAATATATAGCCTCGATAGTAACATTTTCGAATGCCTGTTTAGAAATTTTGCCCGTTTGCAATTATATAGATAGAAAACCAGTATATTATGAAAATTTTTTAAATTTGGTCATACAAGCCCGTATACATATTTTTTTAATTTTATAGAAGTAGGTTAGACACTATTAACAGACTTGGAATTGGTTAACCCATGCCGGCCCGATGATTGGCAAAAAAAGATTTGGAAGCAAATTACGTCCAATTTTGCGCAATACTGCTTTGACCAAAGAGAAAGTTAAGTTCCATTTACCCATTGGGGTACAGTGGCTTTTTATAGATTTTTGCGTTACTTAACTCTAAATTAGAAACGATTTGACTTCAAATTTAATACGCGTGAAGCAACTTGAAAATGGAGTTCAGTATGTTAACAGTCGGTCCTACGATAGGTCAAAAATGAGTTACCGGCCTAAACTCATTAGCTTTTTTTGTTCCACTCATTTTTTCAATGGGTACAAATATAGTTTCTTTCCAGTTATCGGGAAATACTCCCATTTCTAATAAGCTGTTTATTATTGATAATAAATTTTCTCCAACTAATTCAAAAATGTCATGTATTTAGGTCTGTCATATGAAAAATGTAATTTTATTAAATTGAGGACTTATCAAAAAGTTATCTTTTTTATTTTTCATATTCATAATTAATTTTTTAAGTTCATTTTTTGAAATTTTTTTAAAATTAAACCTATAGTTATTGTTTGGTATTGTATCTATAAAAGTTCTCGTATTTATACTATTATTTATTTCATTAATACTATTAACAAAATATTCGTTAAGTTTATTAGCTATTCTATAAGGATCGTCTATTAAAACATTATCAAATATATTTTCTCACATGTCTTTTTGATCTACAGCACTTTCAATTTTATTTATAACATATTGATTTTTTGCATAGCTTATTTGATTTTTATATAAGTTTCTAACACTTTTATTATTATTCCAACATCATTTGTGTACTTGGCTTTTTCATACATATTTATTTTTTGCATTTTTAATCTATTCCCATTTTTAAAGTTTCCCATTATTATTATATTGTCACATAGATCTTCAATTATATTATTAAAATAAATAAAAAAATTTGACTCCATATTTAGATGTCCTGAAGGCGATCTATAAAGACCAGTAAGATAAAATATTTTATCAATATGTTACTCTTAAACCTAATATCCATAATTCATACTCTAATGCAACCCGACCAATTATACTAACATTCCAATCATTTCTAATATAAAATGCAACTCCACCAGTGTGTTTTGAATTGCTATCCACTCGAAACAAAGTATATCCTTCAATTTGAATTAAACAATCTTCATCACAGCTTATTAAATGAGTTTCACTTAAACGTACAAAATCTATATTACTATTTGCTATAATTATTTCAAATTCATTAAAATTATTGATTAAGCCTTGAATATTAAGATATATGCACTGTATTTCATTTAATTGCTAACAATTAATTCTGTTTTCTTCTTGCTTAAGTTTTCTTTGGAATACATTGCATTTGTGGCTTAATGGTAAATGCAATTATTGCACTCAGCTCCTTGTAGGTTTAATTTTTGTTTTATCTTTACGCAGTTTACACAATGTATTTCACTATCATCTTTTGTGCAGTCATTTTTTTATGGCCTTCCTCACTTTGACAAAGGCTGATTAAACCCTAAACATTTTTTCATAAACAGGACAAATATTCCAACCCTAATCTAATTTTTTTTAATTCCATTATTTTTTTTAAAGATTCTGCATCAACTTCAGTTACAGCATATAACTCCTTATTATTATACGAATTATAAATTTTTAAACACTTAATTTTTTTGCAAACTATATTATTTTGATTTTTTATAGCACTAATAATTTTCTCATCGCTATACTTTTCGTCCATCCCACTTATTAATATTTTTGGATCATGTACTTTAGGTACTAATACATCATAATTACTACCCATTTTTGCTTTTATTTCACTCTCAATTGTTTTTACTGATTCATTATTTGAGCAAGTAATAGACACCGTACCGTTATCTCTCTCACGCATATAGTTTTTTTTTATTGGCAAATTACGCACATCAATGTTTTAATAATAATGTTGTAATAATTCTTCAAAATATTTATATAGACTGGATAGGAAAACTTTTGTCATGACCTTTTACAATTTTTCCAAAAAATTTGGATAACCACTATATTAAAATTTTTTAAATTTTGTCATACAAGCTCGTATACGTATTTATTTTAATTTTAGATAACCAGGTTAGAAAATATTTTTTATATTTTGGTGTCCCTGGTAGATGTAAAATTGAAAATATATAGCCTCGATAGTAACATTTTCGAATGCCTGTTTAGAAATTTTGCCCGTTTGCAATTATATAGATAGAAAACCAGTATATTATGAAAATTTTTTAAATTTGGTCATACAAGCCCGTATACATATTTTTTTAATTTTATAGAAGTAGGTTAGACACTATTAACAGACTTGGAATTGGTTAACCCATGCCGGCCCGATGATTGGCAAAAAAAGATTTGGAAGCAAATTACGTCCAATTTTGCGCAATACTGCTTTGACCAAAGAGAAAGTTAAGTTCCATTTACCCATTGGGGTACAGTGGCTTTTTATAGATTTTTGCGTTACTTAACTCTAAATTAGAAACGATTTGACTTCAAATTTAATACGCGTGAAGCAACTTGAAAATGGAGTTCAGTATGTTAACAGTCGGTCCTACGATAGGTCAAAAATGAGTTACCGGCCTAAACTCATTAGCTTTTTTTGTTCCACTCATTTTTTCAATGGGTACAAATATAGTTTCTTTCCAGTTATCGGGAAATACTCCCATTTCTAATAAGCTGTTTATTATTGATAATAAATTTTCTCCAACTAATTCAAAAATGTCATGTATTTAGGTCTGTCATATGAAAAATGTAATTTTATTAAATTGAGGACTTATCAAAAAGTTATCTTTTTTATTTTTCATATTCATAATTAATTTTTTAAGTTCATTTTTTGAAATTTTTTTAAAATTAAACCTATAGTTATTGTTTGGTATTGTATCTATAAAAGTTCTCGTATTTATACTATTATTTATTTCATTAATACTATTAACAAAATATTCGTTAAGTTTATTAGCTATTCTATAAGGATCGTCTATTAAAACATTATCAAATATATTTTCTCACATGTCTTTTTGATCTACAGCACTTTCAATTTTATTTATAACATATTGATTTTTTGCATAGCTTATTTGATTTTTATATAAGTTTCTAACACTTTTATTATTATTCCAACATCATTTGTGTACTTGGCTTTTTCATACATATTTATTTTTTGCATTTTTAATCTATTCCCATTTTTAAAGTTTCCCATTATTATTATATTGTCACATAGATCTTCAATTATATTATTAAAATAAATAAAAAAATTTGACTCCATATTTAGATGTCCTGAAGGCGATCTATAAAGACCAGTAAGATAAAATATTTTATCAATATGTTACTCTTAAACCTAATATCCATAATTCATACTCTAATGCAACCCGACCAATTATACTAACATTCCAATCATTTCTAATATAAAATGCAACTCCACCAGTGTGTTTTGAATTGCTATCCACTCGAAACAAAGTATATCCTTCAATTTGAATTAAACAATCTTCATCACAGCTTATTAAATGAGTTTCACTTAAACGTACAAAATCTATATTACTATTTGCTATAATTATTTCAAATTCATTAAAATTATTGATTAAGCCTTGAATATTAAGATATATGCACTGTATTTCATTTAATTGCTAACAATTAATTCTGTTTTCTTCTTGCTTAAGTTTTCTTTGGAATACATTGCATTTGTGGCTTAATGGTAAATGCAATTATTGCACTCAGCTCCTTGTAGGTTTAATTTTTGTTTTATCTTTACGCAGTTTACACAATGTATTTCACTATCATCTTTTGTGCAGTCATTTTTTTATGGCCTTCCTCACTTTGACAAAGGCTGATTAAACCCTAAACATTTTTTCATAAACAGGACAAATATTCCAACCCTAATCTAATTTTTTTTAATTCCATTATTTTTTTTAAAGATTCTGCATCAACTTCAGTTACAGCATATAACTCCTTATTATTATACGAATTATAAATTTTTAAACACTTAATTTTTTTGCAAACTATATTATTTTGATTTTTTATAGCACTAATAATTTTCTCATCGCTATACTTTTCGTCCATCCCACTTATTAATATTTTTGGATCATGTACTTTAGGTACTAATACATCATAATTACTACCCATTTTTGCTTTTATTTCACTCTCAATTGTTTTTACTGATTCATTATTTGAGCAAGTAATAGACACCGTACCGTTATCTCTCTCACGCATATAGTTTTTTTTTATTGGCAAATTACGCACATCAATGTTTTTTTTTAAATCAGTTCTAGTTCTTTTACTTTGCACATTATTTTTTGGTTTAACCCTAGTAAGCTTATTTTTATTCTCTTATTGCTAAGAACACGTCGAATCGACGAATATGTGTATTAAGGCATTATTATGCCTAGAAAAAATACAAAAGTTTCATTTTTTTTTATATTTCTTAAATTATTATTTATATTTCGTAACGTACATTTATTTTGAATATTTGCTGCATAATTTTTGTTATACAAAAGAATTTCTTCATTTGTATGATCAACAACTGTTGTCAGTATATCAAATGAAAAAAACAACAAAAAACAATCTAATGGTTCTGTTACGTGAATATCGTTTCCTTAAGGTCCTGGTCTAATATGAACTATATTCTGTGATTTAGTTTTAGAAGTAGGTGGGACCATGTTAGGTTGACTTTTCCAAATAAATCCATTTTTTCAAAATATATCTTTGCTTTCGAAAGATATTAAAAAACCATTTGACTGTTCTGGCGTCTCATTAATATTGGAAGATTGTTTTTTCTACTCATATTTTTTGCATTTGTCGCAATTGCATTCTCTATATTGTACACATCTTCTATTAAATATTCTTCTTGAAGTGGGTAATAGTCTGGATCAGCTACATTGTCATTATCATCTTCAATATAATCTATTTGATCCTCAATTTCGCTATCATTTTCTTCATTTAATATTTCATATATCTCAGAGTCATCCATTACTTAAATATCGTTTTCCAACTTATCCTGTATAAATACAATTTGTTATAATGAGTTATTTGTATTGTATGTGATAATACAAAATAAAAATTTACAATTATTTCGCACAATACTTAATTTTCAAAACAAAATTTCACATAATATTACTAAACATTCGTCATTGCGACTAACAAAGTTTAACATCTTATTACTAAATATTCGTCATATCGACGAACAAAATTTAACATCTTATTACTAAATATTCGTCATATCGACGAGTAAAATTTTACATTTGTTACTAAGTATTCGTTTATTTGACGATGTGCATTTTACTTACTTGTGCGTAGTTCAATTTCTGTATGAGACTATGACCTCACACATTAAATGTAAGTACAATACTAAATGATTGAGAGATACACAAAAAGTAGAAAGAAGAACGACAAAAATTCTAAGAAATACACGCAAAAAATGTTCGATGTTCGTCGAAACGACAAATACTTACTGTTCTAGGGTTAACTATAATTGCTAATTTTAATTTGTCTGCGTAGGAGACTTCAGAGATTAATTTTGATTTATTAATCTCTTTAAAATTTTCAACTACATTTGTTACATTTTTCATTTCAACACTGCAAGTATTTTTTATTTCTGATATACTATTTTCACATAATTTTTCGGTAATTTTCATATCTTTTAATCTTTCAATATATCTATTTTCTATTGCTTCTAAGAAGTTTTTTATTTCATTTACACTTTTTTGTAAACATACTTGAAAGTCATTTTTCGTATTCTTCTAATTGAACATTGTTTTTATTTACATTTTCTTACATGTCTTTTAATACCATATTGTTTTTAATTACACTATTTTGCACTTCTTTTAGTACCATATCAACATCTTGTATGTATGTAATATAATCATCACATATAAAAATTAGCATACACTTATATCTAAACCAATACATTTAGTCGCAGAGTGAAATATTTTTCCACATACTCCCGCGCACTTTCTTCCAGTCTCTCCTCTAATTAAAATTTTACATTTATTGCACACTTCAGTATTTGACATTTTAATACATTTGTTTTAAAACAAACTCACAATTTATATATAATCGAATATTAAAATTCTAAAGATTTATATATTATAATTTAATTTTTTATATTTTTTTTTTTTTTTTTCTTTATTAAAAATTTTTTTATTTTATTTATATATATAAATATATTATTTGAGACTCTAGCCATTTATTGCTCTTGAGACTTGGCTTTTTGGTCATGATAGTTTAAATATATATATCAAAAATATGAACTTAAATAATAATAACAATATATTTTTTTTCTTTTTTCAAATTTAATTTTGTTTCAACAGTTTTTTATTTTATTTCAAGCTTATTTTTTATTTTTGTTGTGAATAATTAATTTACTAATATAAATATTACTGCTGTTATATTAAATAATATTATTTACAACAATTACAATAAATCTCTAATTTTCTTTTTAAATAAGCTATTTATAAAAAATTTGTGGTTTATACTAAGTGGTTTATACATCTTATTTTTTTTTTGTTGTATTATCAATATATTATTTAAGACCCTAGTCATTAATTATCTGTATAGTCTTATAAATATTTTAAATATATATCAAAAATTTAATCATTAATAACCATTTTTATTTCCTATGTTTAATTTTTTTTTTAAATAACAATTTATTATTTCATTTATTTCTTTGCTATTTATTAATTTAATATATTTACTACATTATTAATTACGTTTAATTTACTTCATTACGTTAATTTACTGTATTACTGTTGTTTTTTTTTTTTTTTTTATTTTTTGTTATTTATTAATTTACTATATTACAGTTACAATAAACTCTCTAATTTTCTTTTTAAATAAGCTGTAGGAAGTTAAATTTTTTAATTCATCTGTTAAATTATTGTATGTCCTTAAACTATTGTAAACGCAATTACTTTTTTTTGTTTATCTGTTCTAATAAAATAGTAAACGGGCATGACAAACATGTTACCAATCGCTTATGTTGGTTAGATACCGACTTGCATTTGTAATAATGACCTAATTTGAGATAGGCTTGATAAAAAATTAAATGCAATTAGTTATTACAGCTAAAGAACTAACTTCATATAGCATTAAAACAGCTTATTTTAACTTAAGCTATTATTACAAAATTGGAGATCTTCGTATTAAATACATAGTCAACGTAAGGCTTTTTTCCAAAATATTTTTTATTCATATTAAACTCTTACAACGACTTAAGCTATTTTTCCAAATTAATTTTTTATGTATTTTTTATCTATGTCAGTATAAGCGATTTCAATAAAATACAATTCGTTAAAATACCGTAACAAACACAACATAAGTTTCTTTTACAAATTTTTTTTTCCATTGTTAGTTTTTGTTCTGACTTAAGCTGTTTTGATCATTTTAGTGTTGTGGTTTCAAGACGATGGATTTATAAAGTAAAAGTAAGTGCTTTTTTGTAAGGTTAATTACAATAATAATATTAAAATTATTGGGAAAAATAAAATATTTTGAATAAAATTTAAAAATGTTCGTACCTACTTAAAATAAAAGATATAAACAATATTTAAATATTTTTAAATCAAATTTGAATAAGTGTAAGGCCCGCAATATAGTGAGGAGTAAGTTTCTGTAGTAAACGTAGTTGTGTAAGTTTGAACTATAATATTTATTTGGAAATACTTTTTAACTACTTATTTCTAGAAAAAAATTGTGAAAAATTAACGGAAGAAACTAAGGAAAATGTGGATTTCAATAATGATTCTGTTAGTAAAGGTTTTATAATAATATTACCTAGAGTTTAATGATAATATTATTATTATAAAGCAATTTTTTTAACACTTTAGAAAAATCTTCGGTTGAGATCCAAGAAAAAACTAATAAATCAGATTCAGAAAATTTTTACAACTTCCATGAGGACCCAACTTTACCAGATTTTGAATCAGACAATTCCATAAAAGATCCAAATTTTATTTTACCATCACCCATGTCGGCCGACAGTTGGTCAAAAAAAAAATTTTGGGTCCAAATTTTGTCCGATTTTACGAAATTCTGCTTCGCCTAAAAAGAAAGCCCCAAAAAAAAATTATGTTGAGTTCCATTAACCCATTGCGGCACAACAGTTTTTTATAGGTTTTTTCAATACTTTACTCTAAATTAGAAACGGTTTGACCAATTGACTTCAAATTTTGTATATGTGATGCTCCTTGAGAATTTAGTTGACACTATTAACAGTTTTGGAATTTGTTAACCCATATCCGGCCGAAGGTTGATCAAAAATAAAATTTTGATGAGTTCCATTAACCCATTGCGGCCCAACAGCTTTTTATAGGTTTTTTCAATACTTTACTCTAAATTAGAAACGGTTTAACCGATTTTTTTCAAATTTTGTATACGTGCTCAGCTGTAAGAATTGAGTTGACACTATTGACAGACTTGGAATTGGTTAACCCATGCCGGCCCGAATAATTGGTATAAAAAAGATTTGGAAGCAAATTACGTCCAATTTTGCGCAATATTGCTTTGCCCAAAGAGAAAGTTAAGTTCCATTAACCCATTGGAGTACAGTGGCTTTTTGCGTTACCAAACTCTAAATTAGAAACGATTTGACCGGTTGACTTCAAATTTTATACGCGTGTGTACTGTTAACAGACGATCCTACGATTGGTCAGAAAAAATGTTTGGAAGTAAATTACGTCATATTTTGGAAAGAAGTTTGTACTGCTTTGAATTACAGAAAGTTTCCAAAAATTACTAGAATAATCCTAAAAAAATCGTTTTAAAAAAATTGCTTTCATACATTTTAAAATTTAAATGTGTAAACCGTGTGTAATTTTTGTGTTAACTTTTTGCAGTAACATCAACTTCAATTAAACCTCCGTTGAAAGGCGCAGCAACACGAACCGGGTATTAGCTAGTGTATCTGTACCAGGAATACCAAAAAATATAAAAAAATTTTCCAAACTTGGTTAATAAATCCATACCTGGAACACCAAAATATAAAAAATATTATACTAACACGGTTATATAAAATTAAAATAAATACGTATACGGGCTTGTATGACCAAATTTAAAAAATGTTCATACACTGATTATCTAAAGTATTTGAAATAATAGTAAAATATTTATATAAAATATAAAATATTTTCCCATCCAGGCTATCTAAACTTTTTAAAATATTTGTATACAGGCATTAGAAAATTTTTTCATCGTGGCTATCTAAATTTTCAAATTTACCTTTACTAGGGATACCAAAAAATAAAAAATATTTTACTAACCCGGTTATCTAAAATTAAATTAAATACGTATACGGGCTTGGATGACAAAATTTATTAATTTTCATATACTGGTTATACAAATTTTTTGAAAAATTTGTAAACAGGCATGAGAAAATTTTACTTAGAGGCCACTAAATTTTCAATTTTACTTATACCAGGGACAAAAAAATTTTTACTAAACTGGTTATCTAAAATTAAAATAAATACATATAGGCTTGTAAGGACAAAATTTAAAAAATGTTCATATTATGGTTATCTAAATTTTTTGAAAAAGGTGTAAACGAGCATGACAAAAATTTTCCAATTCAGGCTATATAAATTTTAAAATTTGTATACAGGTATGAGAAAGTTCTACAATTGAAGCTAGCTAAATTTGCAATTTTACATGTACCAGGTACACCAAAATATAAAATATATTTAACCAACCTGGTACCACGGACACCAAAATATAAAAAATATTTAACTGGTTATCTATAATTAAATTATATACGTATACACGTGCTTGCATGACAAAATTTAAAAAATTTTCATATACTGATTCTCTAAATATTTTGAAAAAATTGTAAACGAGCATGACAAATATTTTCCCATCCAGGCTATTTCAACTTTTAAAAATATTTGTATAAAAGCATTTGAAAATTTTGTCATCGTGGCTATCTAAATTTTACAATCGATAAATAAAAAATTGTAAAAGGGCATGACAAAAATTTCACTTAGAGGCTATATAAATTTTCAAATTTACCAATCTTTCAATCTGGTTATCTAAAATTAAAATAAATACGTATACGGGATTCTATGACAATATTTAAAAAATTTTGATATACTGGTTATAAAAATTTTTTGGAAAAATTGTAACCGGGTATGAAAAAGTTTTCATATCTAGGCTATATAAATATTTTGAAAAATTTGTATAGAAGCATGAGAAAGTGTTACAATCGAAGCTATCTAACTTTGTATTTTTACCTGTACCACGGACACCAAAATATAAAAAATATTTAACTGGTTATCTAAAATAAATTATATACGTATACACGTGCTTGCATTACAAAATTTTAAAAATTTTCATTTACTGATTCTCTAAACATTTTGAAAATATTATAAACGGGTATGACAAATATTTTCCATCCATCCTATATTAACTTTTTGAAAAATTTGTATACAGGCATGAGGCAATTTAATCATCGAGGTATCTAAATCTTCAAATTAACCTTTACCAGAGACACTAAAAAATAAAAAATATTTTACTAACCTGGTTATCTAAAATTAAATTAAATACGTATACGGGCTTATATGACAAAATTTTAAAATTTTCATATACTGGTTATCTAAATTTTTTCGAAAAATTGTAAACGTGTGGGACAAAAGTTTTCCTATCCAGGCTATAAAAATATTTTGATATACAGGTTAAATATTTTTTTTGAAATTATAAACGGGCATGACAAAAATGTTCCCATCCAGGCTATATAAATTTTAAAATTTGTATACAGGCATGAGAAAGTTTTACAATCTGGGCTATCTAAATTTGCAATTTCACATGTACCACTGACACCAAAATATAAAAAATATTTTACTAGTCTGCTTTTCTAAAATTAAAATAAATTCTTATACGGGCTTATATGGCAAAATTTACAAAATTTTCATATACTGGTTATCCCAATTTTTTTGAAAAAATTGTAAACGGTTATTACAAAAGTTTTCTTATACAGGCTATATAAATATTTTGAAAACTTTGTATACAACCATGAGAATGTTTTACAATCGCAGCTATCTAAATTTGCAATTTTACCTGTACCATGGAAATTTCGCCATCATGGCTATCTAAATTTTCAAATTTACCTTTACCAGGGATACCAAAAATAAAAAATATTTTACTAACCTGGTTATCTAAAATTAAATACGTTATACGGCATGTGTATGACAAAATTTAAAAATTTTTCATATGCATACTGGTTATCGAAATTATTTGGAAAAATTGTAAACGGGCATGACAAATATTTTCCCATCCAGGCTATATAAACTTTTTAAAATATTTGTATACCGGCATGAGAAAATTTTGTCATCGTGGCTATCTAAATTTTCAAATTTACCTTTACTAGGGATACCAAAAAATAAAAAATATTTTACTAACCAGGTTATCTAAAATTAAATTAAATACGATTACAGGCTTGGATGACAAAATTTGAAAATTTTCATATACTGGTTATCTAAATTCTTTGAAATAATTGTAAACGATGATAACAAAAATCTCCCCTAGAGGCTATCTAAATTTTTAATTTTACTTATACCAGGGACACCAAAAAAATGTTTACTCAACAGGTTATATAAAATTAAAATAAATACATATACAAACTTGTATGACAAAATGTAAAAAATATTCATGTTATTGTTATCCAAATATTTTGGAAAAATAGTAAACGGGCATGACAAAAATGTTCCTATCCAGGCTTATAAAGTTTTTGAAAAATTTGTATACAGCCATGAGACAATTTAACCATCGAGGCTATCTAAATTTTAAAATTTACCTTTACTAGGGATACAAAAAAAATAAAAATTATTTTACTAACCTGGTTATCTAAAGTTAAATTTATTACGTATACGGGGTTGCTTGACAAAATTTAAAAAGTTTCATATACTGGTACTGTAAATTTTTTGAAAAAATTGTAAATGGGCATTACAAATATTTTACTTAGAGGCTATCTAAATTTTTTGAAAAAATTGTAAACGGGCATGACAAAAATTTTACTTAGAGGCTATCTAAATTTTCAATTTTACTTATACCAGGGACACAAAAAAAATTTTTACTAAACTCGTTATCTAAAATTAAAATAAATATAAATACAGGCTTTTAAGGACAAAATTTGAAAAATGTTCATATTATGGTTGTCTAAATTTTTTACAAAAATTGTAAACGGGCATGACAATCCAGGCTTGTATGACAAAATTTATAAAATTTTCATATGCCTATTGGTTATCTAAATTTTTTTTGGAAAAACTGTAAACGGGCATGACAATAATGTTCCTATCCAGGCTTATAAATTTTTTGAAAATATTGTATACAGACATGAGAAAGTTAAAAATATTTTACTAACCTGCTTTTCTAAAATTAAAATAAAAACGTGGCTTGTATGACAAAATTTATAAAATGTTCATATACTTGTTATCTAAAGTTTTTGAAAAAATAGTAAACGGGCATGACAAACATTTTCCGATCCTACGTGCTTCTATTACAAAATTTAAAAAAATTTCGTGTGCCTACTGGTTACCTAAACTTTTTGAAAACATTGTAAATGGGCTTGACAAAAATTTTGCTATCCAGGCTATGTTAAATTTTATGAAAAATTTGTATGAGACAATTTAAACAGCGAGGCTATCTAAATTTTCAATTTTACTATTCGAGAACACCAAAAATAAAAATTATTTTACTAACCTGGTTATCTAAAATTAAAATAAAATTGAATACAGCTGTATGACAATATTTAAAAATTTTTTAAACTGGTCATCTAAATTTTTTGAAAATATTGTAAATGGACGTGACAAAAAATTTGGTATCCAGGATACCTATATTACTTGTAAAAATTTTACTATCGAGGCTGTCTAAATTTTCAAATTTACCAATCTAGGGATACCAAAAAATAAAAAATATTTTACTAACCTGGTTATCTAAAATTATATTAAATACGTATAACGGGCTTGTATGACAAAATTTAAAAAATTTTCATATGCCTACTGGTTATCTGAATTTCTTGGAAAAATTCTAAACTTGCATGACAAAAATTTTCCTATTTTTTTTTGAAAAATTTGTATACAGACATGAGAAAGTTTTACAATCGAAACTATGTAAATTTGCAATTTTACCTGTGCCAGGGATACCGAAATATAAAAAATATTTTACTAACCTGGTTTTCTAAAATTAAAATAAATACGTATACGGGCTTGGATGAGAAAATTTAAATATTTTCATATACTGGTTATCTAAATTTTTGAAAAAATTGTAAACGTGTGGGACAAAGTTTTCCTATCCAGGCTATAAAAATATTTTGAAAAATTTGTATAGAAACATGAAAAAGTTTTACAATCGAAGCTATCTAAATTTGCAATTTTACCTGTACCACGGACACCAAAATATAAAAAATATTGTACTAGCCTGGTTTATTAAAATTAAAATAAAAACGTATTCGTGCTTCTATTACAAAGTTTAAAAAAATTAATTTGGCTATCCAAGCTATGTTAAATTTTATGAAAAATTTGTATGAGACAATTTAATCAGCGAGGCTATCTAAATTTTAAATTTTTCCTATACGAGGGACACCAAAAAATAAAAAATATTTTACTAACTTGATTATCTAAAACTAAAGTAAATTCGTACAAAAATCTTCTTATCCAGGCAATCTAAATTTGTTGAAAAATTTGAAAATTTTGTCATCGTGGCTATCTAAATTTTCAAATTTACCTTTACTAGGGACTCCCAAAAATAAATAATATTTTATTAACCTAAATATCTAAAATTTAAGTAAATGCGTATACGGGCTTGTATGACAATATTTAAAAAATTCTCATTTACTGGTTATCTAAATTTTTGAAAAAATTATAAACGGGGATTACAAAAATTTTACTATTCAGGCTGTGTAAATGTTTTGAAAAATTTGTAAACAGGCATGAGCTAATTTTACTATTGAGGCTATAAAAATTTTCAATTTCAAAACTGGTTATCTAAAATTAAAATAAAATTGAATACAGCTGTATGACAAAATTTAAAAAATTTTAATCAACTGGTTATCTAAATTTTTGAAAATGTTGTAAACGGGCGTGAAAAAAAATTTGGTAATAAGGCTATCTATATTACTTGAAAAAATTTTATACGGGCTTGTATGACAAAATTTATAAAATGTTCTTATACTGGTTATCTAAAGTTTTTGAAAAAATAGTGAACGGGCTTGACAAAAATTTTCCCATCCTACGTGCTTCTATTACAAAATTTAAAAAAATTTCGTGCACCTACTGGTTATCTTAACTTTTTGAAAACATTGTAAATGGGCTTGACAAAAACACAACAATTTAACCAGTGAGGCTATCTAAATTTTTAATTTTACCTATACGAGGGACACCAAAAAATAAAAAATATTTTGCAAACTTGATTATCTAAAACTAAAGTAAATTCGTATGAGTGCTTATATGACAAAATTTAAAAAATTCTCATATACTGGTTATCTAAATTTTTTTAAAAAATTGTAAACGGAGATTACAAAAATTTTCCTATCCAGGCTATCTAAATTTTTTGAAAAATTTGTAAACAGTCATGAGCTAATTTTACTATCGAGGCTATATAAATTATATAAATTAATTAACGGGTATGACAAATATTTTCCTATCCAGGCTTTCTAAACTTTTTGAAAATATTGTATACAGACATGAGACAATTTAACCATTGAGGCAATCTAAATCTTCAAATTCACCTTTAACATGGACACTCAAAAATAAAAAATATTTTACTAACCTGGTTATATAAAATTAGCCTGGATATCTAAAATTAAAATAAAAACGTATACGTGCTTCTATTACAAAATTTAAAAAAATTTCGTGTACCTACTGGTTATCTAAATTTTTGAAAAAATTGTAAAGGGGCATGACAACAATTTTCCTACCAGGCTATATAAATTTTAAAATTTGTATATATGCATGAGAAAATTTTACAATTGAAGCTATCTAAGTTTGAAATTTTACCTTACCTTAAATTTTTGACACCAAAATATAAAAAATATTTTTCTAAACTGCTTTTCTAAAATTAAAATAAATACGTATACGGGCTTGTATGACAAAATTTATAAAATGTTCTTATACTGGTTATCTAAAATTTTTGAAAAAATAGTAAACCGGCATGATAAAAATTTTCCCCTCCTACATGCTTCTTTTCCAAATTTTAAAAATATTTCGTGTACATACTGGTTATCTAAAGTTTTTGAAAACATTGTAAATGTGCTTGACAAAAATTTTGCTATCCAAGCTATGTTTAATATTATGAAAAATTTGTATGACACAATTTAACCAGCAAGGCTATCTAAATTTTCAATTTTATCTATACGAGGGACACCAAAAAATTAAAAATATTTTACTAACTTGAATATCTACAACTAAAGTAATTTCGTTTGCGTGCTTATATGACAAAATTTAAAAATCTAAATCTAAATGTTATAAGGTTATATAAATTTTTTTAAAAAATTGCAAACGGGGGTTACAAAAATTTTCCTATCCAGGCTATATAAATTTTTTAAAAATTTGTAAACAGGCAAGAGCTAATTTCACTATTGAAGCTATATAAATTATATAAATTAATTAACGGGTATGACAAATATTTTCCTATCAAGGCTTTCTACACTTTTTGAAAAATTTGTATACAGGCATGAGACAATTTAACCATCGAGCCTATCTAAATCTTCATATTCACCTTTACCAAGGACAATAAAAAATGAAAAATAATTTACTAACCTGGTAATCTAAAATTAAATTAAATACGTAAACGTGCTTGTATGACAAAATTTAAAATTTTCATATATTGGTTCTCTAAATATTTGTTAAAAAATTGTGAACCGGCATGACAAATAGTTTCCTATACAGGCTTATAGTTTTTCTTCCACATTTTTTAAAAATTTTTCGAAATATTCTTTGTATTTTTTTATCGTTTTTAAGTGGGGATGATGTGTCGAATAAATTAAGAAATTATTTTATGCTTTTACGGGAACTTCGCATCCATAGATATACACAACAATAATGTCCACAAACAGATGTTAAATTACTTTGTAAACGCTTATTGTTGAAAACGAAGCATGTTGATTGATTTTGTAGAAATTTTATAATCTCATTGAGAAACGGGGGATTTCCAAATGAATCAGAATATTCTGCACACCCTTGAACTGGAACAAAAATAAAATTTTTTTTAAAAATTTGTTTACAGGCATTGGAAAATTTTTCCATCGTGGCTATCTAAATTTTCAAATTTATTTTTACTAGGTACTCCAAAAAAAAATACGGGCTTGTATGAAAATATTTAAAATTTCTCATATCCATGCTTTCTAATTTTTTTGAAATTTTTTAGATTGTAGACAATATTTAAAAAATTCTCATATACTGGTTATCAAATTTATCTGAAAAAATTGTAAACGCGGTAAACAAAAATTTTCTTATCCAGGATATCTAAATTTTTTCAAAAATTTGTAAACAGGCATGTGAAAATTTTAATATCGAAGCTATCTAAATTTGCAATTTCATCTCTACCAGGGACACTAAAAAATAAAACATGTTTTACTGGTTATTTTAAATTAAATTGAATACTTATATGGGCCTGTATGACTAAATTTAAAACCTGTACCAGGGACACAAAAATATAAAAAATATTTTACTAACCGGTTATCTAAAATTAAAATAAATACGTATACGGGCTTGTATGACAATATTTGAATAATTTTCGTATACTGGTAACAAAATTTCTGAAAAAATTGTAAACGGATATATCCAAAATTTTGCTATCCAGGCTATCTAAATTTTTTGGAAAAATTGTAAACGGGCTGATAAAAATTTACCTATCCAGGCTTAATTTGTATACAGACATAAGAAAATTTTACAATTGAAGTTATCTATATATACCAGGTTATCTAAAATTAAATTAAATACGATTACAGGCTTGGATGACAAAATTTGAAAATTTTCATATACTGGTTATCTAAATTCTTTGAAATAATTGTAAACGATGATAACAAAAATCTCCCCTAGAGGTTATCTAAATTTTTAATTTTACTTATACCAGGGACACCAAAAAAATGTTTACTCAACAGGTTATATAAAATTAAAATAAATACATATACAAACTTGTATGACAAAATGTAAAAAATATTCATGTTATTGTTATCCAAATATTTTGGAAAAATAGTAAACGGGCATGACAAAAATGTTCCTATCCAGGCTTATAAAGTTTTTGAAAAATTTGTATACAGCCATGAGACAATTTAACCATCGAGGCTATCTAAATTTTAAAATTTACCTTTACTAGGGATACAAAAAAAATAAAAATTATTTTACTAACCTGGTTATCTAAAGTTAAATTTATTACGTATACGGGGTTGCTTGACAAAATTTAAAAAGTTTCATATACTGGTACTGTAAATTTTTTGAAAAAATTGTAAATGGGCATTACAAATATTTTACTTAGAGGCTATCTAAATTTTTTGAAAAAATTGTAAACGGGCATGACAAAAATTTTACTTAGAGGCTATCTAAATTTTCAATTTTACTTATACCAGGGACACAAAAAAAATTTTTACTAAACTCGTTATCTAAAATTAAAATAAATATAAATACAGGCTTTTAAGGACAAAATTTGAAAAATGTTCATATTATGGTTGTCTAAATTTTTTACAAAAATTGTAAACGGGCATGACAATCCAGGCTTGTATGACAAAATTTATAAAATTTTCATATGCCTATTGGTTATCTAAATTTTTTTTGGAAAAACTGTAAACGGGCATGACAATAATGTTCCTATCCAGGCTTATAAATTTTTTGAAAATATTGTATACAGACATGAGAAAGTTAAAAATATTTTACTAACCTGCTTTTCTAAAATTAAAATAAAAACGTGGCTTGTATGACAAAATTTATAAAATGTTCATATACTTGTTATCTAAAGTTTTTGAAAAAATAGTAAACGGGCATGACAAACATTTTCCGATCCTACGTGCTTCTATTACAAAATTTAAAAAAATTTCGTGTGCCTACTGGTTACCTAAACTTTTTGAAAACATTGTAAATGGGCTTGACAAAAATTTTGCTATCCAGGCTATGTTAAATTTTATGAAAAATTTGTATGAGACAATTTAATCAGCGAGGCTATCTAAATTTTAAATTTTTCCTATACGAGGGACACCAAAAAATAAAAAATATTTTACTAACTTGATTATCTAAAACTAAAGTAAATTCGTATGCTTACTTATATGACAAAATTTAAAAAAATCTCATATACTGGTTATCTAAATTTTTTGAAAAAATTGTAAATCGGGATGACAAAAATCTTCTTATCCAGGCAATCTAAATTTGTTGAAAAATTTGAAAATTTTGCCATCGTGGCTATCTAAATTTTCAAATTTACCTTTACTAGGGACTCCCAAAAATAAATAATATTTTATTAACCTAAATATCTAAAATTTAAGTAAATACGTATACGGGCTTGTATGACAATATTTAAAAAATTCTCATTTACTGGTTATCTAAATTTTTGAAAAAATTATAAACGGGGATTACAAAAATTTTACTATTCAGGCTGTGTAAATGTTTTGAAAAATTTGTAAACAGGCATGAGCTAATTTTACTATTGAGGCTATAAAAATTTTCAATTTCAAAACTGGTTATCTAAAATTAAAATAAAATTGAATACAGCTGTATGACAAAATTTAAAAAATTTTAATCAACTGGTTATCTAAATTTTTGAAAATGTTGTAAACGGGCGTGACAAAAAATTTGGTAATAAGGCTATCTATATTACTTGAAAAAATTTTATACGGGCTTGTATGACAAAATTTATAAAATGTTCTTATACTGGTTATCTAAAGTTTTTGAAAAAATAGTGAACGGGCTTGACAAAAATTTTCCCATCCTACGTGCTTCTATTACAAAATTTAAAAAAATTTCGTGCACCTACTGGTTATCTTAACTTTTTGAAAACATTGTAAATGGGCTTGACAAAAACACAACAATTTAACCAGTGAGGCTATCTAAATTTTTAATTTTACCTATACGAGGGACACCAAAAAATAAAAAATATTTTGCAAACTTGATTATCTAAAACTAAAGTAAATTCGTATGAGTGCTTATATGACAAAATTTAAAAAATTCTCATATACTGGTTATCTAAATTTTTTTAAAAAATTGTAAACGGAGATTACAAAAATTTTCCTATCCAGGCTATCTAAATTTTTTGAAAAATTTGTAAACAGTCATGAGCTAATTTTACTATCGAGGCTATATAAATTATATAAATTAATTAACGGGTATGACAAATATTTTCCTATCCAGGCTTTCTAAACTTTTTGAAAATATTGTATACAGACATGAGACAATTTAACCATTGAGGCAATCTAAATCTTCAAATTCACCTTTAACATGGACACTCAAAAATAAAAAATATTTTACTAACCTGGTTATATAAAATTAGCCTGGATATCTAAAATTAAAATAAAAACGTATACGTGCTTCTATTACAAAATTTAAAAAAATTTCGTGTACCTACTGGTTATCTAAATTTTTGAAAAAATTGTAAAGGGGCATGACAACAATTTTCCTACCAGGCTATATAAATTTTAAAATTTGTATATATGCATGAGAAAATTTTACAATTGAAGCTATCTAAGTTTGAAATTTTACCTTACCTTAAATTTTTGACACCAAAATATAAAAAATATTTTTCTAAACTGCTTTTCTAAAATTAAAATAAATACGTATACGGGCTTGTATGACAAAATTTATAAAATGTTCTTATACTGGTTATCTAAAATTTTTGAAAAAATAGTAAACCGGCATGATAAAAATTTTCCCCTCCTACATGCTTCTTTTCCAAATTTTAAAAATATTTCGTGTACATACTGGTTATCTAAAGTTTTTGAAAACATTGTAAATGTGCTTGACAAAAATTTTGCTATCCAAGCTATGTTTAATATTATGAAAAATTTGTATGACACAATTTAACCAGCAAGGCTATCTAAATTTTCAATTTTATCTATACGAGGGACACCAAAAAATTAAAAATATTTTACTAACTTGAATATCTACAACTAAAGTAATTTCGTTTGCGTGCTTATATGACAAAATTTAAAAATCTAAATCTAAATGTTATAAGGTTATATAAATTTTTTTAAAAAATTGCAAACGGGGGTTACAAAAATTTTCCTATCCAGGCTATATAAATTTTTTAAAAATTTGTAAACAGGCAAGAGCTAATTTCACTATTGAAGCTATATAAATTATATAAATTAATTAACGGGTATGACAAATATTTTCCTATCAAGGCTTTCTACACTTTTTGAAAAATTTGTATACAGGCATGAGACAATTTAACCATCGAGCCTATCTAAATCTTCATATTCACCTTTACCAAGGACAATAAAAAATGAAAAATAATTTACTAACCTGGTAATCTAAAATTAAATTAAATACGTAAACGTGCTTGTATGACAAAATTTAAAATTTTCATATATTGGTTCTCTAAATATTTGTTAAAAAATTGTGAACCGGCATGACAAATAGTTTCCTATACAGGCTTATAGTTTTTCTTCCACATTTTTTAAAAATTTTTCGAAATATTCTTTGTATTTTTTTATCGTTTTTAAGTGGGGATGATGTGTCGAATAAATTAAGAAATTATTTTATGCTTTTACGGGAACTTCGCATCCATAGATATACACAACAATAATGTCCACAAACAGATGTTAAATTACTTTGTAAACGCTTATTGTTGAAAACGAAGCATGTTGATTGATTTTGTAGAAATTTTATAATCTCATTGAGAAACGGGGGATTTCCAAATGAATCAGAATATTCTGCACACCCTTGAACTGGAACAAAAATAAAATTTTTTTTAAAAATTTGTTTACAGGCATTGGAAAATTTTTCCATCGTGGCTATCTAAATTTTCAAATTTATTTTTACTAGGTACTCCAAAAAAAATACGGGCTTGTATGAAAATATTTAAAATTTCTCATATCCATGCTTTCTAATTTTTTTGAAATTTTTTAGATTGTAGACAATATTTAAAAAATTCTCATATACTGGTTATCAAATTTATCTGAAAAAATTGTAAACGCGGTAAACAAAAATTTTCTTATCCAGGATATCTAAATTTTTTCAAAAATTTGTAAACAGGCATGTGAAAATTTTAATATCGAAGCTATCTAAATTTGCAATTTCATCTCTACCAGGGACACTAAAAAATAAAACATGTTTTACTGGTTATTTTAAATTAAATTGAATACTTATATGGGCCTGTATGACTAAATTTAAAACCTGTACCAGGGACACAAAAATATAAAAAATATTTTACTAACCGGTTATCTAAAATTAAAATAAATACGTATACGGGCTTGTATGACAATATTTGAATAATTTTCGTATACTGGTAACAAAATTTCTGAAAAAATTGTAAACGGATATATCCAAAATTTTGCTATCCAGGCTATCTAAATTTTTTGGAAAAATTGTAAACGGGCTGATAAAAATTTACCTATCCAGGCTTAATTTGTATACAGACATAAGAAAATTTTACAATTGAAGTTATCTATATTTGCAATTTTATCTGTACCAGGGACACTAATAAATAAAAAATGTTTTACTATCCTGGTTATCTTAAATTAAATTGAATACGTAGATGGGGTTGTATGACTAAATTTAAAAATGTTTAAACACTGGTTATCTAACATTTTTGAAAAAATTGTAAACGGGCATGACAAAAATTTCACCTAGAGGCAATATAAATTTTGAAATTTACCAATCTTTCAATCTGGTTATCTAAAATTAAAATAAATACGTATACGGGCTTGTATGCCAAATTTTAAAAAATTTTCATATACCGGTTATCAAAATTTTTTAGAAAAATTGTAAACGTGCAAGACAAAAATTTTCCTATCCAGGTTATATAAATATTTTGAAAAATTTCTATAGAAGCATGAGAAAAATTTACAATCGAAGCTATCTAAATTTGCAATTTTTACCTGTACCACGGACACCAAAATATAAAAAATATTTAACTGGTTATCTAAAATTAAATTAAATACGTATACGGGCTTGTATGACAAAATTTAAAAATTTTCATATACTGGTTATCTAAATTTTTTCGAAAAATTGTATACGTGTGGGACAAAAGTTTTCCTATCCAGGCTATAAAATTATTTTGATGTACAGGTTATCTATTTTTTTTGAAAAAATTATAAACGGGCATGACAAAAATGTTCCCATCCAGGCTATATAAATTTTAAAATTTGTATACAGGCATGAGAAAGTTTTACAATCTGGGCTATCTAAATTTGCAATTTTACCTGTACCATGGAAATTTTGCCATCATGGCTATCTAAATTTTCAAATTTACCTTTACTAGGGATACCTAAAATGAAAAATATTTTACTAACCTGGTTATCTAAAATTAAATACGTTTACAGGCTTGGATGACAAAATTTAAAAATTTTCATATACTGGTTATCTAAATTCTTTGAAATAATTGTAAACGATGATAACCAAACTTATAGGCTATCTAAATTTTTAATTTTACTTATACCAGGGACACCAAAAAAATTTTTACTCAACAGGTTAGATATATAAAATTAAAATAAATACATATACAAACTTGTATGACAAAATGTAAAAAATATTCATGTTATTGTTATCCAAATATTTTGAAAAAATAGTAAACGGGCATGACAAAAATGTTCCTATCCAGGCTTATAAAGTTTTTGAAAAATTTGTATACAGCCATGAGACAATTTAACCATCGAGGCTATTTAAATTTTAAAATTTACCTTTACTAGGGATACAAAAAAAATAAAAATTATTTTACTAACCTGGTTATCTAAAGTTAAATTTATTACGTATACGGGGTTGATTGACAAAATTTAAAAAATTCTCATACACTGGTACTGTAAATTTTTTGAAAAAATTGTAAATGGGCATTACAAATATTTTACTTAGAGGCTATCTAAATTTTTTGAAAAAATTGTAAACGGGCATGACAAAAATTTTACTTAGAGGCTATCTAAATTTTCAATTTTACTTATACCAGGGACACAAAAAAAATTTTTACTAAACTGGTTATCTAAAATTAAAATAAATACAAATACAGGCTTTTAAGGACAAAATTTGAAAAATGTTCATATTATGGTTGTCTAAATTTTTTACAAAAATTGTAAACGGGCATGACAATCCAGGCTTGTTTGACAAAATTTAAAAAATTTTCATATGCCTATTGGTTATCTAAATTTTTTGGAAAAACTGTAAACGGGCATGACAATAATGTTCCTATGCAGGTTTATAAATTTTTTGAAAAATTTGTATACAGACATGAGAAAGTTAAAAATATTTTACTAACCTGCTTTTCTAAAATAAAAAAAAAACGTGGCTTGTATGACAAAATTTATAAAATGTTTATATACTGGTTATCTAAAGTTTTTGAAAAAATAGTAAACGGGCATGACAAACATTTTCCGATCCTACGTGCTTCTATTACAAAATTTAAAAAAATTTCGTGTGCCTACTGGTTAGCTAAACTTTTTGAAAACATTGTAAATGGGCTTGACAAAAATTTTGCTATCCAGGCTATGTTTAATTTTATGAAAAATTTGTATGAGACAATTTAAACAGCGAGGCTATCTAAATTTTCATTTTTACTATTCGAGAACACCAAAAATAAAAAATATTTTACTAACTTGATTATCCAAAACTAAAGTAAATACGTATGCGGGTTTATATATCGAAATTTAAAAAATTCTCATATACTGGTTATCCAAATTTTTTTAAAAAATTGTAAAAGGGGATTACAAAAATTTTCCTATCAAGGCTATCTAAATTTGTAAACAGGCATATTTTACTACTGAGACCATATAAATTTTCGATTTTACCTGTACCAGGGTCATCAAAGTATAAAAATATTTTACTAACCAGTTATCTATAATTAAAATATTTACAAACTGGTTATCTAAATTTTTGAAAAAATTTTAAAAGGGGATGACAAAAGTTTTCTTATCCAGGCTATCTAACTTTTTGAAAAATTCGTAAACAGGCATGAGCAAATTTTACTATCGAGACTATATAAATTTTTTTTTTTTTTTCTTTATTTATTTAATTCAGTAGTTTTTATTTTACAAAAATAATTTTATTGTGTATTATAATTTGTTTTCTAAAGACCCTAGCCTTAGCCTTTTGGTCACATTGTTTTCTTAGTATAATTATTACAATTCAACGTAATCATAAAAAAAAAAAAACAATAATAAAAAAAGATTATACCAAAATAGAATGAAATAAAAAATCAAAAAACAATTTATTTTTTTTTTTTTTTAAAGTCCAATTTTACATATTTTAAAAATCAATACCTATATTTTTTTTTATTTAAAAATCGATTCATTATTTTATATTTAATTAGACAAATTAAAATTTACATAATTCATCAATTAATTACTTACGTGTCTTTCAATTATAAATTCTGTTATTTTTCTTTTAAATTCTAGCATATTACTAATTAATTTATATTCATTGGGTAATTCATTGTATAATTTTAGGCAATTATAAAGGCAGCTATTTTTTTTCCTATCGGTTTTGAAAAGAGTGAGATAAAAATTTGACTTGTTTCGGGTGTTATGGTTATGTATATCAATCATTCTATTTAATAGAAAATTATGTTTAATGAAATTGTTAATAATTTTAAAAGCAATAATATATAACTCACGTGTGCAAATGTTATCAAAACTTAAGAACCTACCTGTATACAACAATCTTGATAGAAAAAAAAATTAGAATGAAAGTGAATTACTTTAATAGCTTTCTTATGGAGAATGTTTACTTTATTTAATGCAATTTGTGGAGCTCCAGACCATATAGGATTGAGATAGGTAATATTTGACAAAACATATGAAGAAAAAATTATGTATAATACGTCTTTTGAAAAGAAATTTCTCAGACGTCGTAGAATAAAAATATATGGGCTTGTTTTTTTGACAATATGATCAATATGATCATACCATTTTAATTTATTATCTAAAATTAGTCCAAGATAGTTATAGTTTTTTACTACTTCTAGAGCGGTGTTTCTATAAATCATATTAAAACTACTGTATAATTTATTTCCGAAAAGAATAATTTTTGTTTTTTTAATATTCAGTAAAAGTTTATGATTATTGAGCCATCTTTCTATTACACTGAGATCGTGACTAATGGAATTTTTTAAGTTAGCCTCACAATATTTTAAAACTGTATCATCTGCATACATTTGGATTGTTCCTTTTAATCTTAAATTCGCAAGGTCATTAATGTAGATCTTAAATAAATCTGGCCCTAGAATTGATCCTTGCGGAACTCCCTTTCTAATGACGCTAGAGGTACTAGTGGCACAATTATTTTTAACTTTTTGTTTCCGATTTAGCAGATATGTTTTGAAGAAATTAATTTGATTGTGATTGAAATTTAGTTTTTTAAGTTTATAAAGTAGAATGCTTTTTGCAAGTCTAAAAAAATGCATGCAACATATCTACCACTGTCTATGTTTTTAGTAACAAAATCTGTTAGATTAAGACAGGCCGCGGTTGTGTTGGAGTTTTTTTCAAACCCATATTGCTCGCTATGTAAAATATTATTATTTTTAAGAAAACTTTCAATTCGATTCTTTATAACTATTTCAAATATTTTAGAAAACGCACTTAAAATTGAAATGGGCCGGTAATTTGTTCTTTTAGTTACGCAACCGCTTTTGAATATGGGTGTTACAATCGCAGTTTTTAAGCTTTCTGGAAAAGTTGAGTTTTGAAATGAAATATTAACAAATTTAACTAATAACGGAGCTAAAACATCTGAGTATTTTTTAATAAATCTAGCCGAGATTTTATCATAACCAGTTGCCGCATTTGTTTTTAACATATTAATCGTCTCGGAGATTTCTTCAATATTGGTTGGACTCAGATTAAAGCTTGAATAAATGTTAGTTGAAAATTGATTCAAATAATCATAGTCTACAGCGAGTGTAGAAATGTTAAGTTCGTCTGTAACATTTATGAAAAAATTATTCATTGATTCAGCTATGATTTGTTCATTAGAAATAATTTGATTGTTGTGTTCTAATAGTTTAATATAATTAGAAGAATTCAAAGAAGCTTTATTAAACATAACTTTTTTATATAAGTCCCACAGTTTTTTACTATTTCCCGGATCCCTATTAAATTCATCAGAGTAAAATTTTTTTTTTGCTTCAGCAACAAGATTTTTTACTTCCTCTTTGCTATCTTTGTAAAGCTCTTTAATACGGATGTCATTTGGATATTTTTTGGTATATTTATAAAATGATTCTCGAATTTTAATTTTGTTTATTATCTCATTTGTTATCCATTCTTTTTTTTTCTTTTCAACGACATTATAAACTTGTGTGTTATTTTCTAGCACAGTGCTGAGATCAGATACAAATTTATTGAAATCATTATATAACCCCAAATTAGACCAAATTTTATCTTTTTCTAAGTTGGCATAATTTAGAACTTTTTTGACCTTGTTTTCTTTTTCCTTGATAGGTTTTAGATCAATACTTATAAAAAATCCTTGGTGGTCAGATAGTGAAGTATTTAGAATATAAAAAAAATATTTGAATTTAACCATATCAGTGATAAAATGGTCAATAATGGTTTTGGATGTTTTGCCAATTCTTGTTGCGTATTTATCAGTTTTATTATTATATATAACAAAACCATTACTAAGTAATGTACTAGAATAATTTTTGATTTCACTATTGTTTGAATTTAATAAATTCATGTTCATATCTCCTAAAATAATTGAGTTTCTATATTTATTTGTTATTAAATCTAATTTTTCAAGAAAAACAGTAACGTGAGTTTTGTGAGACCTATATATATACTGAATACATTAATGTTATGTTTTGTTATGTTAATACCTACTATATTAGATTCTTGGAATTCCTCTTCAAAAATTAGTGTACTACATAGTTTTTCACTGACATAAATTGCAACACCTCCATAAGAATCTACATTGTAAGATGGTAAGTTAAAAAACTTATTTTCTGATTGACTTAACCATATTTCTGAAAGGACTATAACATGAATATCATATTCATATGAATTTATCAGTAATTCCAAATCATTCAATTTATTCCGAAGACTTTGCATATTTAGGTACAATATATTAACATTGTTTCGATATTCATTATTATTTAAATGATTGCCTACCTCTGTATAATAATTAACTAATAAATCTGTGTCTAGGTTTATTTCATCAGCTGTTTCCATTTTTACTTAAAATTTTTATATTTGGTAAATGATATAATATGTGAGTAATGAAAGTATGAAAGTATGTAAGATAGTATGTAATATATTAAGATTTTTATGTACATGAATTCGATAAGCAAAAATTTGAGTATGGACGTATGTAATGCTTTATTTTTTACATGGAATAAAAGAATCAAAACAATACCTATATGTTAATATTATATACAAACATAATCGATTATTTTTTTTAAATAATAATGAAATCAAAACAATATAATAAAAAATTAAATGCGATTGGAGATTTATATAATCGAATGAAAATAATGTAGAAAAATTGTAGGATATGTAAATATAATAAGTTAATAAATAAGGAATTTTTTTTTTCTTTAAATCAAAATTAGTATTACTAAATATTTGTATATTTAAATAGCAATGTGAATTATTTAAGGTTATGTAATAAAATGAAAATAAAAAATATTTTATAAATTTATCGTGGAAATATAACATTCTTTTTTTTAGTAAATTAAGATAATAATTTAAAGTGGAATTCTTATTATTAAAAAAAAAATTGAATAATGAATTACCATTTTTTTTCTTTTCTTTTTTTGAGTTAAAATTAGTATTAAGAAATTTGATGTTTAAATAGTTATATAAAGTGCTTGAATTTGCAAAAATAACTAAGAAAGTCTCGTAGCAAAATATTGAAGTAATTAATAAAATTAGTAATAAAATAATTAATTTGAATATATAATCGTTTTTAGTTAGTAAATTAAAGCAATTATGTAAAGAGAAATTCTTATTGTTTAAATAAAGAAAAAGTATAAATTTTAAAAAAGTGTGTAATAATAATTTGTAATTAAACCAAGCTCTTAAATACCTTTTTGACAAATTGAATATCACCCATTTAACACTAAACTACCAAAAAAAGCCAGTAGGCTTTTTAACATAATTTACTACGACAATTCAAATTATTTTAAAATTTTGCAATGTAGTAGGCTTTTTTACTAAATTTACAAACTATTTTTAGTTTGAAGCACGTGCTGGTTCATATAAGTCATTTATTTTAATTAAAGTGAATATTATAAATTTTCAAAAGTCATAGTTATGGATAAAGTTTTGGCGTCGTAAGTTCCAATATTTATATTTGTTGTTTTTTTATTATTTTATACTGTTAAAAACATTTCTATTATGTTACGAATTGTTTTTATTTTTTGTTAGAATGTCATGAGCCCTCAAAATTGCTTATGCTTTTTTAAGTGGCCGAAAAAAGCCATTTGGTATAATATGTATAAAATTTATCAAAAAATTTTTATATGGAAAATAAAATAAAATATGAGTTGTTTTCTTATAAAAATTGAGTGTTTGATAAAACTTTTATGTTTCCAATCTTTAGCTCAAGACCTTTAACTTTGGTTGAAATTTTGGAAGAATTGGAAAGTAATGAAGAAAATATTTGCATTTCTAACGAAAATATTTACATAATTCCTCCAGAAAATGATGGAAATTTAACAGAGGAAGATTCTGGGGATGAAGATTGTAGTGACATAAACCGCGTAGGTAAACGTTTAATAAATAGTGAAGTGGTGTATAATTCAGTTGAAAATGAAGGTTTTGCGTTAGAAATTACACAAAGAGTAAATGATGAAGTTAGAGAACCTGTTAATAAAAAAGCAAAAAAGGAAAAATTTAATTGGGAAAAAGGGAACATATATCATATTTCTGCATTTGCTGACTATTCTCGGATACTAGTAAATCCTATTTTACCGCCAATAAATTTATCAAACAAATCAAGTCCTATTGATTTTTTCTTATTATTTTGGGCCGATGAATTTATTGAAGAGATTGTTAAATGTACCAATGATTATTCATTAAAATTTAAAAACAATAACTTAGACGTTAAAAAAGAAGAAATAATGGCTCTATTTGGAATTTTAATTATTAGTGGTTATGCCCATTTACCACGAAGACATTTGTATTGGTCCTCATCGGCAGATTGCCGTAATGATTTAATTTATAAAACTATGCGAAGAAAGCGTTTTGAAGATATTTTTACTTCATTGCACTTTTCTAGATATGAAAATTCTGAAAAAAATGACAAATTATATAAAATACGGCCATTATTAAAATACGTAAATGGTATTTTTAAATATTTTACTCCAATACATGTCAATTTGGCTATTGATGAAACTATGATACCATACTTTGGTCGTCATAGTTGCAAACAATTTATAAGAGGAAAGCCAGTAAGATTTGGCTATAAGGCATGGAACCTAGCAACACCAACTGGATTTTGTGTACAATTTGAAGTTTATCAAGGAAAACAAGTATGCGACAACATAAAATTTTCCGAATTCGGTCTTGGTGAAAGAGTAATACTAAATTTTTGTGATTTCCTCACCAAAAATTTTGAAGATATGAAATTTTCTCTTTACTTCGATAACTTTTTTACTAGCTCAACAGTGATGGCTAAAATAACTGAAATAGGATTTGGAGGAACTGGTACGGTAAGAGAGAATAGACTGGGTTCTACAACTTTGAGAGAAAATTCTAGTTTTAAGAAAGATAAAAGAGGTTCATTTGATACGTGTGTAAATAAAAAATATAACATGATTGCAGTCAAATGGAAGGACAACAATATAGTTACACTACTTTCAAATGAACATGGTGATGAGCCAGTGCACAAATGTTTACGATATTCTGCTTCAGAAAAAAAGAGAGTAGAAATAGTGCAACCACATGTTGTAAAAAATTATAATAAATTTATGGGTGGCTTGGACATGTGCGATAATCATACGAGTGCATACCGTATTGGCATACGTGGCAAAAAGTGGTACATGCCCATAGTTTTATGGACATTGGATGTTTCGATTAGTAATGCTTGGATTTTAGCTAAGTCATTTGGCATCCAAATGGACCAATTGTCCTTTAGAAGAAGTATCGCACAAGAATTGTGTAAAATATATGGAACACCTCCAATCACACCTGGACGCCGTAGTAACAATACTGCTGAAAATCCTGCAAAATATAATGGTCAGCATTTAATTTTATCTGGACAGCCACGTAGTACTTGCAAATATTGCAAATTACGTACCACAAAGAGTTGCAAGACTTGTAACATTCCCTTACACGATAAGTGTTTTATTTTATATCATACATAACTTATGTTAAAATTTTCATATATAATATATATTATGCATAGAAGTGTGCAATTATTTTTTTTAAGCTTTCGATATTGTTTATTTGTTTATGATTTGCTATTAAATTCTCTAATTGTTGATTTGCTATTAAATTCTCTAAAATGTTAAAAAACATAATAAAACATAAAAACATAAAACTTTATTTTTTTCAATTAAATTAAAAAAAAAAAACCTCGTATTATACCAAGTGGCTTTTTTCGGCCACCCTCACAACTTGTAAGGGATTGCATAGATTTTTGATATTTTGACACTTTTGAGTTTTGGGGACCCTAATTACAAAATTTTCATAGATAAAACACTTTTTTTCAACAAAAAGTTAATTGGGTGTTAAATGGGTTAAAAGAAGATATTTGATAAACCTTACTTGCAGAAGTTTGACGCAAGAAAATTTTATTGTTCTTAATCCAAAGAAATTGAAAATTGTGTGCTTCTTTGATCGTTTTGGCTTCATAATGGAGCTTCGATTGCATTGGAGTGAGGTGGTTGCGAAGAAAAATTTCATTATTATTTTGACTTCCCACAAAAATTTCTGATGTGAATATATGTTTTTTCCGTTTCTTCGTCATTACCTCATTTTTCGCTTCTTCAGAGTTTAGTTCTACAAGATATAAAGCATAATTTCCAGGTTGTCTTTTTTTTTTTATTTCGATAACGTTCAGGATGTTTTCCGACTTAATATTCGCATCAATTTTCCTGGCTATTTTAAGAAGTATCTCTTTTGGATTTGATACTTCTTGTGAAAGTCCAGCAATTATTATATTTTTATTGTTTTTTTGTTGTGTGTCTCATCCAATTTTGCTTCAATTTTGTTTATTTTTTGTTCCAGATCAATATTTTTGTTTTCGGATTTTTTTAATTGTTCTTGCAAAGTTTGATTTTCTTTAACAATTTTGCTATTGTGTTTTAAAATTTCATTTAATTGGGCGCTGAAGAAATTTTGCGATTTTTGAATTTCCATAACTGATTCTTGTATTCGAATCACAACAGAGCATAAACCCTTTAAGCATTGTGCCATTTTATCCAGGGAACAATTTGTAAAATCAAAGTTAGATAGTTGTTTAGCAGCATTTAAATCGTCATCATTTTCTTCAATGATTACCAAAGATTCATTTCCATTTGAAGGACACTTTGGACATTTCCAGGTTGCAATACCTGATTTTATAGCTTCATAAAGTTCCCTTGTGACTGATGCGCACCGAATATGAAAAAAACCACGACACACGCACTGCATTGTACTCCTTTTGAATTACCGGTAATGTTTCCGCGGCAAGTGGAACACGTCTTGGCCATTTCAATCTCAGTAATTATAAAACAAGGAAAAATTATAGTGCAATTTAATCTTGTTGGTTTTTTGTTTTTTTTTATTTATTATTTATTTTTATTTTATTATTATTTTTATTTTTTGATATTCGTTAATTTTTTAATATTTGTTATTTTTTGAAAATTATGTTATCATAAAAGTCTTAACTTAAAAAAAAAAAAAAATAAAAATTATGTATTTAGATTGGTTAAAACTTTTTAGCTAAATTGTTTATTAATATTTTTAAATAAAAATTTTTAAATTAGAGTAATAAAAATTGGCACTTTATACTTTGACAGTTAAATTGTTTTTTTCAATTTTACCTGTACCAGGCACACCAAAAAATTAAAAAATATTTTACTAACCTGGTTATCTAAAATTAAAATAAAATTGAATACAGCTGTATTACAATATTTAAAAATTTTTTAAACTGGTTATCTAAGTTTTTTGAAAATATTGTAAATGGACGTGACAAAAAATTTGGTATCCAGGCTACCTATATTACTTGTAAAAATTTTACTACCGAGGCTATCTAAATTTTCAAATTTACCAATCTAGGGATACCAAAAAATAAAAAATATTTTACTAACCTGGTTATCTAAAATTATATTAAATACGTATAACGGGCTTGTATGACAAAATTTAAAAAATTTTCATATGCCTACTGGTTATCTGAATTTCTTGGAAAAATTCTAAACTTGCATGACAAAAATTTTCCTATTTTTTTTTGAAAAATTTGTATACAGACATGAGAAAGTTTTACATTCGAAGCTATCTAAATTTGCAATTTTTACCTGTACCAGGGACACCAGAATATAAAAAATATTTTACTAAACTGCTTTTCTAAAATTAAAATAAATACGTATACAGGCTTGTATGACAAAATTTATAAAATGTTCATATAATGGTTATCTAAAGATTTTAAAAAAATATTAAACGGGCATGACAAACATTATCCCATCCTAAGTGCTTCTATTAGAAAAATTAAAAAAAATTCGTGTACCTACTGGTTATCTAAACTTTTTGAAAACATTGTAAATGGGCTTGACAAAAATTTTGCTATCCAAGCTATGTTAAATATTTATAGGCTATCTAAATAATCAATTTTACTTATACGAGGGACATCAAAAAATAAAAAATTATTTTCTACCTTGATTATCTAAGACTAAAGTAAATTCGTATGCGTGCTTATATGACAAAATTAAAAAAATTCTCATATAATGGTTATCCAAATTTTTTTAAAAAATTGTAAACTACAATTTATTTACAAGATTTTTCCTAAAGGCTGTAAGGGGTCGAAAAATGAAATTTTGCTAAAAATTTAGCTTTTAAACACCTATAACTTGAATACCTGTCAAAATTTTTTTTTATTTGTATACAAAATTGAAAGCCCCAAAATGAAAGTTTCAATAAGTGTTAAAGGTTTTTCTTAATTTTGACTTTGTCCGTCCGTCCGTATGTTTACAAAACCTTTTACACCGTTTGGTTAATTTTTTTTATACAAGGGTCACCAAAATATAAAAAGTAGTTTACTAACCGGTTATCTAAAATTAAAATAACTACGTATACGGGCTCGTATGACAATATTTAAAAAATTCTCATACACTGGTAATCTAAATTTTTTGAAAAAATTATAAACGGGTATGACAAATATTTTCTTATCCAGGCTTATAAATTTTTTGAATTTGTATACAGGCATGAGAAAGTTTTACAATCAAAACTATCTAAATTTGCAATATTACCTGTACCAGGGACATCAACAAATAAACAAAATTTTTCTAACCTGGTTATCTAAAATTAAAATAAAAACCTATACGTGCTACTATAACAAAATTTAAAAAGTTTTAATATAGGTACTGGCTATCTAAATTTTTTGTAAAAATTGTAAACGGGCATGATAAAAATTTTCCTATCCAGGCTTAATTTGTACACAGACATAAGAATATTTTACAATTGAAGTTATCTATATTTGCAATTTTATCTGTACCAGGGACACTAAAAAATAAAAAATGTTTTACTATCCTGGTTATCTTAAATTAAATTGAATACGCATATGGGAATGTATGACTAAATTTAAAACCTGTACCAGGGACGCCAAATATAAAAAATATTTTACTAACCTGGTTATCTAAAATTAAAATAAAAACCTATTTCCTGTATCTATGAAATAATTTTAAAAAAATTTCGCATACTGGTTATCTAAACTTTTTGAAAACATTGTAAATGGGCATGACAAAAATTTTGCTATCTATCCAGGCTATCTAAATTTTTTAAAAAATTTCTTTACAGACATTAGAAAATTTTTCCATCTTGGCTATCTAAATTTTCAAATTTATTTTTACCAGGGACCCCAAAAAAAACTGGCTATTTAAAATTTTTGTTTGACAAAAATTTGGCTATCCAGGCTATCTAAATTTTTTGAAAAATTTGTTTACATGCATGAGAACATTTTTCCATCTTGGCTATCTAAATTTTCAAATTAATTTTTACTAGGTACTCCAAAAAAAAAATACGGGCTTGTATGACAATATTTAAAATTTCTCATATCCATGCTTTCTAATTTTTTTGAAATTTTTTAGATTGTAGACAATATTTAAAAAATTCTCATATACTGGTTATCTAAATTTTTTGGAAAATTGTAAACGGGGATGACAAAAGTTTTCTTATCCAGGCTACCTAAATTTTTTGAAAAATTTGTATACAGACATGAGAAATTTTACAATCGAAGCTATCTAAATTTGCAATTTGACCTGTACAAGGAACACCAAAAAATAAAAAATATTTTACTAACCTGGTTATCTAAAATTAAAATAAAAACTTATATGTGCTTCAATGACAAAATTTTAAAAATTTTTTATAATCAGGTTATCTAAATTTTTTGAAAATATTGTAAACGGTGACAGGTGAAACGGTATCCAGGCAATCTAAATTTGACAAAAATGTTCCTATCCAGGCTTCTATGTGCATGACAAAAATTTTGCTATCCAGGCTATCTAAATTTTTTGAAAAATTTGTTTAAATGCATGAGAACATTTTTCCATCTTGGCTATCTAAATTTTCAAATTCATTTTTACTAGGGACTCCAAAAAAAAAATACGGGCTTGTATGACAATATTTAAAAAATCTCATATCCATGCTATCTAATTTTTTTGAAAAATTGGTAAACAGGCATGTGCAAATTTTACTATCGAGGCTATATAAATTTTCAATTTTACCTGTACCAGGGTCACTATCGAGGCTATATAAATTTTCAATTTTACCAGGGTCACTAAATTATAAAAAAATAGTTTCCTAACCTGGTTATCTAAAATCTAAATAAAAATCCACACAGCTGTATGACAAAATTTAAAAAATGTTCATATACTGGTTATAAAAATATTTTACTAACCTGGTTATCTAAAATTAAATTATATACGTATAACGGGCTTGTATGACAAAATTTAAAAAATGTTTAAACACTGGTTATCTAACATTTTTGAAAAAATTGTAAACGGGCATGACAAAAATGTTCCCATCCAGGCTATCGAAATTTTTTGAAAAATTTTTAAACAGGCATGAGAAATCTTTACTATTGAGGCTATATAAATTTGCAATTTTACATGTACCAGGAACACCAAAATATAAAAAATATTTTACTAACCTGCTTTTCTAAATATAAAATAAAAACGTATACGGGCTTGTATGACCAAGTTTAAAAAAGGTTTATATACTGGTTATCTAAAGTTTTTAAAAAATAGTAAACGGAAATGACAAATATTTTCCCATCCAGGCTATCTAAACTTTTTTAAATATTTGTTTACAGGCATGACAAAATTTTGCAATCATGGCTATCTAAATTAGGCTTGTATGACAAAATTTAAAAAATGTTTAAACACTGGTTATCTAACATTTTTGAAAAAATTGTAAACGAGCATGACATAAATGTTCCTATCCAGGCTATCTAAATTTTTTGAAAAACTTGTATACAGGACTGGCTTGAAACAATTTAAACAGCTAGAAATCTAAATTTTCAATTTTACATATACCAGGGACACCAAAATATAAAAAATATTTTACTAACCTGGTTAACTGAAATTAAAATAAATACGAATACGGACTTGTATTACTAAATTTAAAGAATGGTCATATATTGGTTATCTAAAGTTTTTAAAAAAATAGTAAACGGGCACGACAAATATTTTCCCATCCAGGCTATCTAAAGCTTTTAAAATATTTGTATACAGGCATGACAAAATTTTGCCATCGTGTGGCTATCTAAATTTTCAAATTTATCTTTTCTAGGGATACCGTAAAATAAAAAATATTTTACTACCTGCTTTTCTAAAATTAATATGAATACGTGTACGGGCTTGTATGACATTTAAAAAACGTTCATATGCTGGTTATCTAAAGTTTTTGAAAAAATTGTAAACGGGCATGACAAAAATTTTACCTAGAATACATCTAAATTTTCAATTTTAATTATACCAGGGACACCAAAAAAAATTTTACAAAACTGGTTATCTAAAATTAAAATAAATACATATACAGGCTTGTATGACAAAATTTAAAAAATATTCATGTTATTGTTTCTAATTTTTTTCAAAAAATTGTAAACGGGCATGACAAATATTTTCCTATCCAGGCTACCTAAATTTTTTGAAAAATTTGTATACAGATATGAGAACGTTTTACAATCGAAGCTATCTAAATTGTAAAATTAACTTTACTAGGGATACCAAAAAATAAAAAATATTTTACTTACCAGGTTATCTAAAATTAAATACGTATACGGGCTTGCATGACAAAATTGAAAAATTTTAATATACTGGTTCTCTAAATTCTTTGAAAAAATTGTAAACGGGCATGACAAAAATTTTACCTATAGTATATATAAATATTCAATTTTACTTATTAAAAAAATTGTAAACGGGCATGACAATAATTTTCCTATCCAGGCTTATAAATTTTTTTGAAAAATTTGTATACAGGCATGAGAAAATTTTTCCATCGTGGCATATAAATTTTCAAATTAATTTTTACTAGGGACTCCAAAAATAAAAACGGGCTTGTATGACAATATTTAAAAAATTCTCATATACTAGTTATCAAAATTATCTGAAAAAATTGTAAACGGAGATGACAAAAATGTTCTTATCCAGGCTATCTAAATATAGGCTATCTTTTTTCAAATATTTGTAAACAGGATTGAGCAAATTTTACTATCGAAGCTGTATAAATTTTCAATTTTTCTTATACCAGGGTCACCAAAATATAAAAAATATTTTACTAACCTGGTAATCTAAAATTAAAATAAAAATCCACACAGCTGTATGACAAAATTTAAAAAATTTTCATGTAATGGTTATAAAAATATTTTACTAACCTGGTTATCTTCAATTAAATTATATACGTATAGTTGGGCTTGTATGACAAAATTTAAAAAATGTTTAAACACTGGTTATCTAACATTTTTGAAAAAATTGTAAATGGGCATGACAAAAATTTTGCTATCTTTCCAGGCTATCTAAATTTTTTAAAAAATTTCTTTACAGACATTAGAAAATTTTTCCATCTTGGCTATCTAAATTTTCAAATTTATTTTTACCAGGGACCCCAAAAAAAACTGGCTATCTAAAATTTTTGTTTGACAAAAATTTGGCTATCCAGGCTATCTAAATTTTTTGAAAAATTTGTTTACATGCATGAGAACATTTTTCCATCTTGGCTATCTAAATTTTCAAATTTATTTTTACTAGGTACTCCAAAAAAAAAAATACGGACTTGTTTGACAATATTTAAAATTTCTCATATCCATGCTTTCTAATTTTTTTGAAATTTTTTAGATTGTAGACAATATTTAAAAAATTCTCATATACTGGTTATCTAAATTTTTTGGAAAATTGTAAACGGGGATGACAAAAGATTTCTTATCCAGGCTACCTAAATTTTTTGAAAAATTTGTATACAGACATGAGAAATTTTACAATCGAAGCTATCTAAATTTGCAATTTGACCTGTACAAGGGACACCAAAAAATAAAAAATATTTTACTAACCTGGTTATCTAAAATTAAAATAAAAACTTATATGTGCTTCAATGACAAAATTTTAAAAATTTTTTATAATCAGGTTATCTAAATTTTTTGAAAATATTGTAAACGGTGACAGGTGAAACGGTATCCAGGCAATCTAAATTTGACAAAAATGTTCCTATCCAGGCTTCTATGTGCATGACAAAAATTTTGCTATCCAGGCTATCTAAATTTTTTGAAAAATTTGTTTAAATGCATGAGAACATTTTTCCATCTTGCCTATCTAAATTTTCAAATTCATTTTTACTAGGGACTCCAAAAAAAAAATACGGGCTTGTATGACAATATTTAAAAAATCTCATATCCATGCTATCTAATTTTTTTGAAAAATTTGTCAACAGGCATGAGAAAATTTTACTATCGAGGCTATATAAATTTTTAATTTTACCCCTACCGGGACATTCATATATTATAAATATTTTACTAACCTGGTTATCTAAAATTAAAATAAAAATCCACACAGCTGTATGACAAAATTTAAAAATTTTCATATAATGGTTATAAAAATATTTTACTAACCTGGTTATCTTAAATTAAATTATATACATATAGTTGGGCTTGTATGACAAAATTTAAAAAATGTTTAAACACTGGTTATCTAACATTTTTGAAAAAATTGTAAACGAGCATGACATAAATGTTCCTATCCAGGCTATCTAAATTTTTTGAAAAACTTGTATACAGGACTGGCTTGAAACAATTTAAACAGCTAGAAATCTAAATTTTCAATTTTACATATACCAGGGACACCAAAATATAAAAAATATTTTACTAACCTGGTTAACTGAAATTAAAATAAATACGAATACGGACTTGTATTACTAAATTTAAAGAATGGTCATATATTGGTTATCTAAAGTTTTTAAAAAAATAGTAAACGGGCACGACAAATATTTTCCCATCCAGGCTATCTAAACCTTTTAAAATATTTGTATACAGGCATGACAAAATTTTGCCATCGTGTGGCTATCTAAATTTTCAAATTTATCTTTTCTAGGGATACCGTAAAATAAAAAATATTTTACTACCTGCTTTTCTAAAATTAATATGAATACGTGTACGGGCTTGTATGACATTTAAAAAACGTTCATATGCTGGTTATCTAAAGTTTTTGAAAAAATTGTAAACGGGCATGACAAAAATTTTACCTAGAATACATCTAAATTTTCAATTTTAATTATACCAGGGACACCAAAAAAAATTTTACAAAACTGGTTATCTAAAATTAAAATAAATACATATACAGGCTTGTATGACAAAATTTAAAAAATATTCATGTTATTGTTTCTAATTTTTTTCAAAAAATTGTAAACGGGCATGACAAATATTTTCCTATCCAGGCTACCTAAATTTTTTGAAAAATTTGTATACAGATATGAGAACGTTTTACAATCGAAGCTATCTAAATTGTAAAATTAACTTTACTAGGGATACCAAAAAATAAAAAATATTTTACTTAGCAGGTTATCTAAAATTAAATACGTATACGGGCTTGCATGACAAAATTGAAAAATTTTAATATACTGGTTCTCTAAATTCTTTGAAAAAATTGTAAACGGGCATGACAAAAATTTTACCTATAGTATATATAAATATTCAATTTTACTTATTAAAAAAATTGTAAACGGGCATGACAATAATTTTCCTATCCAGGCTTATAAATTTTTTTGAAAAATTTGTATACAGGCATGAGAAAATTTTTCCATCGTGGCATATAAATTTTCAAATTAATTTTTACTAGGGACTCCAAAAATAAAAACGGGCTTGTATGACAATATTTAAAAAATTCTCATATACTAGTTATCAAAATTATCTGAAAAAATTGTAAACGGAGATGACAAAAATGTTCTTATCCAGGCTATCTAAATATAGGCTATCTTTTTTCAAATATTTGTAAACAGGATTGAGCAAATTTTACTATCGAAGCTGTATAAATTTTCAATTTTTCTTATACCAGGGTCACCAAAATATAAAAAATATTTTACTAACCGGTTATCTAAAACTAAAATAACTACGTATACGGGCTTGTATGACAATATTTTAAAAATTCTCATACACTGTTTATCTAAATTTTTTGAAAAAATTTTAAAAGGGTATGACAAATATTTTCTTATCCGGCTTATACATTTTTTGAATTTGTATACAGGCATGAGAAAGTTTTACAATGACAAAAATGTTCCTATCCAGGCTTATATGGGCATGACAAAAATTTGGCTATCCAGGCTATCTAAATTTTTTGAAAAATTTGTTTACATGCATGAGAACATTTTTCCATCTTGGCTATCTAAATTTTCAAATTTATTTTTACTAGGTACTCCAAAAAAAAAATACGGGCTTTTATGACAATATTTAAAATTTCTCATATCCATGCTTTCTAATTTTTTTGAAATTTTTTAGATTGTAGACAATATTTAAAAAATTCTCATATACTGGCTATCTAAATTTTTTGGAAAATTGTAAACGGGGATGACAAAAGTTTTCTTATCCAGGCTACTTAAATTTTTTGAAAAATTTGTATACAGACATGAGAAATTTTACAATCGAAGCTATCTAAATTTGCTTTTGCCTGTACAAGGGACACCAAAAAATAAAAAATATTTTACTAACCTGGTTATCTAAAATTAAAATAAAAACTTATATGTGCTTCAATGACAAAATTTAAAAAATTTTTATAATCTGGTTATCTAAATTTTTTGAAAATATTGTAAACGGTGAAAAAAAATTTGGTATCCAGGCAATCTAAATTTGACAAAAATGTTCCTATCCAGGCTTCTATGTGCATGACAAAAATTTTGCTATCCAGGCTATCTAAATTTTTTGAAAAATTTGTTTACATGCATGAGAACATTTTTCCATCTTGGCTATCTAAATTTTCAAATTTATTTTTACTAGGGACTCCAAAAAAAAAATACGGGCTTGTATGACAAAATTTTAAAAATTTTCATATACTGGTTACCTAAATTTTTTGGAAGAATTGTAAACGGGCATAACAAATGTATCCTATCCAGGCTATATTAATATTTTGAAAAATATGTATACAAGACTGAAATAGTTTTACAATCGCTGCTATCTAAATTTGCAATTTTATCTGTACCATGGACACTAAAATATAAAAAATATATTACTAACCTGGTTATCTAAAATTAAAATAAATACGTATACGGGCTTAAATGACTTAATTTCGTATACTGGTAATCTAATTTACCATGCATTTTTACCTGTGTAAGGACACCAAAATATAAAAAATATTTTACTAACCTGGTTATCTAAAATTAAAAAAAAACGTATGTGTGCTTCTATAACAAAATTTAACCTTTTCGCGGACCATGACGTGTATAGACGCTATCACAAAGTTTTTCTGGAGAACATGACGGGTATTTCCGTCAAAATTTATTTTATTAAAAAAGTCATGTCGTCTATAACCGTCATGAACTACATGAGTTTGTATGGGTTATTTGTGTTAAGTGTCCCACTTAAACTGCAAAGTTTCATTTTACTGGCAGTTTAAATTCAAAAATAATCACAACATAGATATTGATTTTAAAAAAATTTGGGGATTTTCCAGAAAGGCATGACGTGTTATACCGTCAATCTTATATGTAAGTTTCTTTAGTGTAGACACAAGTGACTTTCTGAATAGACGTATTCGTTTAATTTATAATTTATATAATTTATAAAAGGTAAATATTTAAAGTTATTAATATTATTGATTGAATTTGTATTAATAAAATTAAAATATTTGAAGAATTTTTTGACTAATTAACAAAATGTCATATGAAGATGATGAGAAAATGAGAAAACTCTACTATTGAGGCTATATAAATTTGCAATTTTACATGTACCAGGAACACCAAAATATAAAAAATATTTTACTAACCTGCTTTTCTAAATATACAAAACGTATACGGGCTTGTATGACCAAGTTTAAAAAAGGTTTATATACTGGTTATCTAAAGTTTTTAAAAAATAGTAAACGGAAATGACAAATATTTTCACATCCAGGCTATCTAAACTTTTTTAAATATTTGTTTACAGGCATGACAAAATTTTGCAATCATGGCTATCTAAATTAGGCTTGTATGACAAAATTTAAAACATGTTTAAACACTGGTTATCTAACATTTTTGAAAAAATTGTAAACGGGCATGACAAAAATGTTCCTATCCAGGCTATTGAAATTTTTTGAAAAATTTGTCAACAGGCATGAGAAAATTTTTCTATTGAGGCTATATAAATTTTTAATTTTACCCCTCAATAGAACACCGGGACATTCATATATTATAAATATTTTACTAACCTGGTAATCTAAAATTAAAATAAAAATCCACACAGCTGTATGACAAAATTTAAAAAATTTTCATGTAATGGTTATAAAAATATTTTACTAACCTGGTTATCTTCAATTAAATTATATACGTATAGTTGGGCTTGTATGACAAAATTTAAAAAATGTTTAAACACTGGTTATCTAACATTTTTCAAAAAATTGTAAACGAGCATGACATAAATGTTCCTATCCAGGCTACCTAAATTTTTTGAAAAATTTGTATACAGATATGAGAACGTTTTACAATCGAAGCTATCTAAATTGTAAAATTTACCTTTACTAGGGATACCAAAAAATAAAAAATAGTTTACTTACCAGGTTATCTAAAATTAAATACGTATACGGGCTTGCATGACAAAATTGAAAAATTTTGATATACTGGTTCTCTAAATTCTTTGAAAAAATTGTAAACGGGCATGACAAAAATTTTACCTAGAGTATCTATATATAAATATTCAATTTTACTTATTAAAAAAATTGTAAACGGGCATGACAAAAATTTTCCTATCCAGGCTTATAAATTTTTTTGAAAAATTTGTATACAGGCATGAGAAAATTTTTCCATCGTGGCATATAAATTTTCAAATTAATTTTTACTAGGGACTCCAAAAATAAAAACGGGCTTGTATGACAATATTTAAAAAATTATCATATACTGGTTATCAAAATTATCTGAAAAAATTGTAAACGGAGATGACAAAAATGTTCTTATCCAGGCTATCTAAATTTTTTCAAATATTTCTAAACAGGATTGAGCAAATTTTACTATCGAAGCTGTATAAATTTTCAATTTTTCTTATACCAGGGTCACCAAAATATAAAAAGTATTTTACTAACCGGTTATCTAAAACTAAAATAACTACGTATACGGGCTTGTATGACAATATTTTAAAAATTCTCATACACTGTTTATCTAAATTTTTTGAAAAAATTTTAAAAGGGTATGACAAATATTTTCTTATCCAGGCTTATAAATTTTTTGAATTTGTATACAGGCATGAGAAAGTTTTACAATCAAAGCTATCTAAATTTGCAATTTTACCTGTACCAAGGACACCAAAAAATAAACAAAATTTTTCTAACCTGGTTATCTAAAATTAAAATAAAAACCTATACGTGCTACTATAACAAAATTTAAAAAGTTTTAATATAGGTACTGGCTATCTAAATTTTTTGTAAAAATTGTAAACGGGCATGATAAAAATTTTCCTATCCAGGATTAATTTGTACACAGACATAAGAAAATTTTACAATTGAAGTTATCTAAATTTGCAATTTTATCTGTACCAGAGACACTAAAAAATAAAAAATGTTTTACTATCCTGATTATCTTAAATTAAATTGAATACGTATATGGGGATGTATGACTAAATTTAAAACCTGTACCAGGGACGCCAAAATATAAAAAATATTTTACTAACCTGGTTATCTAAAATTAAAATAAAAACTTTTTTCCTGTATCTATGAAATAATTTAAAAAAAAATTTCGCATACTGGTTATCTAAACTTTTTGAAAACATTGTAAATGGGCATGACAAAAATTTTGCTATCTATCCAGGCTATCTAAATTTTTTAAAAAATTTCTTTACAGACATTAGAAAATTTTTCCATCTTGGCTATCTAAATTTTCAAATTTATTTTTACCAGGGACCCCAAAAAAAACTGGCTATCTAAAATTTTTGTTTGACAAAAATTTGGCTATCCAGGCTATCTAAATTTTTTGAAAAATTTGTTTACATGCATGAGAACATTTTTCCATCTTGGCTATCTAAATTTTCAAATTTATTTTTACTAGGTACTCCAAAAAAAAAATACGGACTTGTATGACAATATTTAAAATTTCTCATATCCATGCTTTCTAATTTTTTTGAAATTTTTTAGATTGTAGACAATATTTAAAAAATTCTCATATACTGGTTATCTAAATTTTTTGGAAAATTGTAAACGGGGATGACAAAAGTTTTCTTATCCAGGCTACCTAAATTTTTTGAAAAATTTGTATACAGACATGAGAAATTTTACAATCGAAGCTATCTAAATTTGCAATTTGACCTGTACAAGGGACACCAAAAAATAAAAAATATTTTACTAACCTGGTTATCTAAAATTAAAATAAAAACTTATATGTGCTTCAATGACAAAATTTTATAATCAGGTTATCTAAATTTTTTGAAAATATTGTAAACGGTGACAGGTGAAACGGTATCCAGGCAATCTAAATTTGACAAAAATGTTCCTATCCAGGCTTCTATGTGCATGACAAAAATTTTGCTATCCAGGCTATCTAAATTTTTTGAAAAATTTGGTTAAATGCATGAGAACATTTTTCCATCGTGCCTATCTAAATTTTCAAATTCATTTTTACTAGGGACTCCAAAAAAAAAATACGGGCTTGTATGACAATATTTAAAAAATCTCATATCCATGCTATCTAATTTTTTTGAAAAATTTGTCAACAGGCATGAGAAAATTTTACTATCGAGGCTATATAAATTTTTAATTTTACCCCTACCGGGACATTCATATATTATAAATATTTTACTAACCTGGTTATCTAAAATTAAAATAAAAATCCACACAGCTGTATGACAAAATTTAAAAAATTTTCATATTGTAATGGTTATAAAAATATTTTACTAACCTGGTTATCTTAAATTAAATTATATACGTATAGTTGGGCTTGTATGACAAAATTTAAAAAATGTTTAAACACTGGTTATCTAACATTTTTAAACGAGCATGACATAAATGTTCCTATCCAGGCTATCTAAATTTTTTGAAAAACTTGTATACAGGACTGGCTTGAAACAATTTAAACAGCTAGAAATCTAAATTTTCAATTTTACATATACCAGGGACACCAAAATATAAAAAATATTTTACTAACCTGGTTAACTGAAATTAAAATAAATACGAATACGGACTTGTATTACTAAATTTAAAGAATGGTCATATATTGGTTATCTAAAGTTTTTAAAAAAATAGTAAACGGGCACGACAAATATTTTCCCATCCAGGCTATCTAAAGCTTTTAAAATATTTGTATACAGGCATGACAAAATTTTGCCATCGTGTGGCTATCTAAATTTTCAAATTTATCTTTTCTAGGGATACCGTAAAATAAAAAATATTTTACTACCTGCTTTTCTAAAATTAATATGAATACGTGTACGGGCTTGTATGACATTTAAAAAACGTTCATATGCTGGTTATCTAAAGTTTTTGAAAAAATTGTAAACGGGCATGACAAAAATTTTACCTAGAATACATCTAAATTTTCAATTTTAATTATACCAGGGACACCAAAAAAAATTTTACAAAACTGGTTATCTAAAATTAAAATAAATACATATACAGGCTTGTATGACAAAATTTAAAAAATATTCATGTTATTGTTTCTAATTTTTTTCAAAAAATTGTAAACGGGCATGACAAATATTTTCCTATCCAGGCTACCTAAATTTTTTGAAAAATTTGTATACAGATATGAGAACGTTTTACAATCGAAGCTATCTAAATTGTAAAATTAACTTTACTAGGGATACCAAAAAATAAAAAATATTTTACTTACCAGGTTATCTAAAATTAAATACGTATACGGGCTTGCATGACAAAATTGAAAAATTTTAATATACTGGTTCTCTAAATTCTTTGAAAAAATTGTAAACGGGCATGACAAAAATTTTACCTATAGTATATATAAATATTCAATTTTACTTATTAAAAAAATTGTAAACGGGCATGACAATAATTTTCCTATCCAGGCTTATAAATTTTTTTGAAAAATTTGTATACAGGCATGAGAAAAATTTTCCATCGTGGCATATAAATTTTCAAATTAATTTTTACTAGGGACTCCAAAAATAAAAACGGGCTTGTATGACAATATTTAAAAAATTCTCATATACTAGTTATCAAAATTATCTGAAAAAATTGTAAACGGAGATGACAAAAATGTTCTTATCCAGGCTATCTAAATATAGGCTATCTTTTTTCAAATATTTGTAAACTGGATTGAGCAAATTTTACTATCGAAGCTGTATAAATTTTCAATTTTTCTTATACCAGGGTCACCAAAATATAAAAAATATTTTACTAACCGGTTATCTAAAACTAAAATAACTACGTATACGGGCTTGTATGACAATATTTTAAAAATTCTCATACACTGTTTATCTAAATTTTTTGAAAAAATTTTAAAAGGGTATGACAAATATTTTCTTATCCAGGCTTATACATTTTTTGAATTTGTATACAGGCATGAGAAAGTTTTACAATGACAAAAATGTTCCTATCCAGGCTTATATGGGCATGACAAAAATTTGGCTATCCAGGCTATCTAAATTTTTTGAAAAATTTGTTTACATGCATGAGAACATTTTTCCATCTTGGCTATCTAAATTTTCAAATTTATTTTTACTAGGTACTCCAAAAAAAAAAATACGGGCTTTTATGACAATATTTAAAATTTCTCATATCCATGCTTTCTAATTTTTTTGAAATTTTTTAGATTGTAGACAATATTTAAAAAATTCTCATATACTGGCTATCTAAATTTTTTGGAAAATTGTAAACGGGGATGACAAAAGTTTTCTTATCCAGGCTACCTAAATTTTTTGAAAAATTTGTATACAGACATGAGAAATTTTACAATCGAAGCTATCTAAATTTGCAATTTTGCCTGGACAAGGGACACCAAAAAATAAAAAATATTTTACTAACCTGGTTATCTAAAATTAAAATAAAAACTTATATGTGCTTCAATGACAAAATTTAAAAAATTTTTATAATCTGGTTATCTAAATTTTTTGAAAATATTGTAAACGGTGAAAAAAAATTTGGTATCCAGGCAATCTAAATTTGACAAAAATGTTCCTATCCAGGCTTCTATGTGCATGACAAAAATTTTGCCATCCAGGCTATCTAAATTTTTTGAAAAATTTGTTTACATGCATGAGAACATTTTTCCATCTTGGCTATCTAAATTTTCAAATTTATTTTTACTAGGGACTCCAAAAAAAAAATACGGGCTTGTATGACAAAATTTTAAAAATTTTCATATACTGGTTACCTAAATTTTTTGGAAGAATTGTAAACGGGCATAACAAATGTATCCTATCCAGGCTATATTAATATTTTGAAAAATATGTATACAAGACTGAAATAGTTTTACAATCGCTGCTATCTAAATTTGCAATTTTATCTGTACCATGGACACTAAAATATAAAAAATATATTACTAACCTGGTTATCTAAAATTAAAATAAATACGTATACGGGCTTAAATGACTTAATTTCGTATACTGGTAATCTAATTTACCATGCATTTTTACCTGTGTAAGGACACCAAAATATAAAAAATATTTTACTAACCTGGTTATCTAAAATTAAAAAAAAACGTATGTGTGCTTCTATAACAAAATTTAACCTTTTCGCGGACCATGACGTGTATAGACGCTATGACAAAGTTTTTCTGGAGAACATGACGGGTATTTCCGTCAAAATTTATTTTATTAAAAAAGTCATGTCGTCTATAACCGTCATGAACTACATGAGTTTGTATGGGTTATTTGTGTTAAGTGTCCCACTTAAACTGCAAAGTTTCATTTTACTGGCAGTTTAAATTCAAAAATAATCACAACATAGATATTGATTTTAAAAAAATTTGGGGATTTTCCAGAAAGGCATGACGTGTTATACCGTCAATCTTATATGTAAGTTTCTTTAGTGTAGACACAAGTGACTTTCTGAATAGACGTATTCGTTTAATTTATAATTTATATAATTTATAAAAGGTAAATATTTAAAGTTATTAATATTATTGATTGAATTTGTATTAATAAAATTAAAATATTTGAAGAATTTTTTGACTAATTAACAAAATGTCATATGAAGATGTTAGAAAAAAGATAGCAAAATTATTTGAAGAAAGTGCAAATGAAAGTTACGATGAATCTGCATATATTTCAACACATACTGATCCTTTCGAGAATGAGGGGGTTTACTCTGGTCGTGATCCAAATTATGAACCATCTGAAAGGAACACAAATTATAGTAGCTCAGGTGAGGATAGAGTAGAACTTCGCGATATTACTGAAAAAACAAATGATGCAAATTTATATGAAATTGAAAATGTCGAACAAGGTTCTGATGAAAATGATAACTGGGAGACCGATACTGAAAGCATTCCGGAATTTAATTTTGATAAGACCAAGTCCGGAATAAAAATTGACATTGCTTCTAATGCTTCACCATTCGATATATTTTTTAAAATATGGACTCCAGAGATTGTAACAACATTTGTTGATAACATTAACACATATGGCAAAAAATTATGTGAAAATATTGGTTCGAAAACTAGAAGTAGCCGTTTTAAAACATTTAAAGAAACCAATATAGTCATGTCGTATATATAGAAGAATATAGAAGAAATTAAAAATTTTTTGAACTTTGTATACTTCAATCACATATCAAGTTTCCTCGTATACGCCATATGTTTAGTAAATCACTTTTATATTATCATCCAATTTTTGGTTCGACTATGTAGGTAGACGCTTTGAACAATTGTTACGTTGCTTCAATTATGAAAAAGTTGAAGATAAAACCGATAGGTTATCTAAGGTTCGAGAGCTCTTGGACACATTGATTAAAAATTTATCAGAGGTGTTTTATCCGAATGAAGCTTTATCATTGGACGAATCTTTGTTACTATACAAAGCACGTCTTCTATTTCGCCAGTATATAAAAGGCAAAAAAGCCAAATATGGCATAAAATTTTATGAAATACGTATTCCAGATGGGTTTACACTAAATATTGAAATATACAAAGGTAAAAGAAACAAATATGCAGCACAAAATAAAAAAATACAATCTCTGGTATTGCGACTTATGGCTCCATATTTAAATAGTGCTCATCATTTATATATGGACAACTACTATAATAGTATTGAACTAAGTAATACTTTACTTAAACACAAAACTCATTCAACTGGAACGATCATATTAAATAGAAAAAGAAATCCTGCAGCTGTTACAAAACAAAAATTGAAAAAAGGAGAATATATATGGCGGAGAAACAGAAAAGTGTATGTGAGCAAATGGCGAAATAACAGAGATGTTTTGTGTATAACAACTGGATATAAACCACAAATAAAACCGGTTGAAAATAGATACGGAAAAATTAAGGATGAACCAATTGAAATAGAAGCCTGCAACTTTAATATGCCAGGCGTTGACAAAGCCGATCAGTTGGCTAGTTACTACTCCATCCCAAGATAAACCATCCGATGGTATAAAAAAGTACTTTTTCATCTCTTAGATGTCACTCTTTGGAATTCTTGTTATTTATACCAGAAAAAAAGTTCATTCTTAAAATTTCGAGAACAGGTAATATTTTCCTTGTTGGGTATGGGAAACACGATTTCTAATTCGGAACCAACAACAAATCAATCAAGTCAAGCTACATAACAATTTGTACAACATTTTCAAGAAAAAATTCCAGTAGATGATAACAAAAAAAAAAGAACAACTTTCTTACGTTGTAAACAGTGCTACAAAAATGGTATTAGACGAGAAACATCGTATCGGATAGGAATACATTTGTTATGCCCGTTTACAATTCTTCCAAAAAATTTAGATAACAATATCATGAATATTTTTTAAATTTTGTCATACAAGCCTGTATATGTATTTATTTTAATTTTAGATAACCAGTTTAGTAAAAATTTTTTTGGTGTCCTTGGTATAAGTAAAATTGAAAATATACTGTAGGTAAAATTATTGTCATGCCCGTTTACAATTTTTTCAAAAACTTTAAATAACCAGTATAAGAACATTTTTTAAATTTGGTCATACGCCCGTATTCGTATTTATTTTAATTTCAGATAACCAGGTTAGTAAAATATTTTTTGTCTATAAACAAATTTTTCAAAAAATTTAGATAACCTGGTATAGTTAAAATTGAAAATTTAGATAGCCTCGCTGGTTAAATTGTCTCATGCAAATTTTTCATAACATTTAGATAGCTTGGATACCAAAATTTTTGTCATGCCCAAGTACAATGTTTTCAAAAAGTTTAGATAACCAGAATTTTAATAAAATTTTAATTTTTTTAACGCTTTGATGGAAACTTTTTTTTTTGCTGGTTCATTGTGGGACACTTGCGGTATTTTTGTCATTTTTAATGATAGAGAAATTCCGAAAACAGCAATCTGCTGGAAATTGAATAAGAAATCTTTTTCATTCTTAAAATTAGATTAAATTTTAGACGTCTACTTCCGTCATGACTTTTAATTATCATTTGACAGATCCCCCGGGTCACAGACGTTTATAGCCGTCATGACATTTAGAACCGTCATGAGTGTTTCTGTAATAAAAAATTTATCACTACGGACATAACGACGAAAAAGACGTCAATATGTCCGTAGACGTTTAGTATAAAAAAAATACGCTTATTTCAAACATCTCATGTTCTTAGAACCATTTTTTTTGTTATAATTTTTCAAACCATATTCTTTATTTATACTATATAGGAAGATAATGTTTTATTCAAATACACAATTGTAAAACATAAAAATAACGCTTTATTTCTTTAAAAAAAAAAAAAAAATTATTCAATAGAAAACAAAAAAAAAATATTAAAATTCTAATAAAAATATAAGTTGTATGACATAGTTTTCAGCTCGTTATTCTGTTAATTTATGTGTGCCATTTTTCGAAATTTGAATTTGAATTTTTAACGTATGTTTGTTTAGTTAAAAACCAAAATGTCACAAAGAAAAGTTATCCAGTTGGTAAGTTAAAAAAGCAAGTCTTTTAAAACAATAAATATAAATAAATTACTGAAAATGTTATATTATAAATCTATTTAGTGATGTAATATAATATTTCAAAAAAAAAGTTACTCTATATTGTCGTATTTTGTGTTTAAATCGGTAGTACACATATGTGTACTCCGGATGATATTAAGAGAAAAAAAGGAAAAAATCTAATTTTGATAAATACACATATGTGGACTGCGGCTATCTAAAACATGAACAAATAACGACTGTTGAATTCAAAATATTTAAAATGCAATACTATTTGGAAAAATAACCAATATTTAACTACGTATGCAAATAAATTATTGATAAAATAAAATAAATAAAAAAATTTTATTTATAATAAGCAATCACTGCAAAATTATCAGACAGGGAAATCATTGACTTCTTAAATAATAGTGGTGCCGAACTGTCTGAAGAAGAGGAAGAGGATGCATTCAATGAAATTATGAAAAATGTTGAAGAAGAAATGATGTTTTGTGAAAATGAAATAATTGGTGAATTAAATTATGAAGGTGAAGGAGGTAGTGAGGAGGAAGAAAATAATAATAATGGTTTTGAGGAAGAAGCTTATACTGTAAATAGAAATAAGAACAATACAGAACGTAATTGGAAATGGCTTAAAAAAAAGTTAGTTCATTCACATTTACATAAACAAATTTTAAGTTCAAAGTAAATTTTTTATAATGTCTATTTTCTAGTTTCCAAGCTGTAGATATTGCAGATAATATATTACTTCCTGATGATAATGTGCCAGAAAATATATTAGATGCTTTTTTTGAGTACTTAAACTTATCCTTTTGGGAAAATACCAGTTTTGTTACCAATCTCAATGCATTTCAACAACAAGACCATAAGGTTTTAAACACATTAGCAGAAGAATTGATTCATTTTACAGGAATTCATGTAATGATGGGCTGTTTGGACTTTCCACATCTTCAAATGTATTGGTCAAATGAGTTTCGAGTTGAAAAAATTGCAAATTGCATGAGCAGGCATTGTTTCTGTATGCTTAGAAGATATTTAAAATTTACAGATAACGAAAATCAGGACGGAAATGATAAATTATGGAAAATAAAACCATTTATTGAACCAATTTTAAATAAATGTCAGACGCTGCCTATGCCTTATCATACTGCAATTTATGAGCAAATGATACCGTTTTCTGGCAGATGTAAATTTCGACAATTCATGCCAGCAAAGCCAAATCCTCTGGGATTAAAAAGTTTTGTTTTGGCTTCAAATGATGGCCTTGTATTAAATTTCCAAATATATACAGGAAAAGGATTCGTTGCAGAAAATGATTTGAAAAATTTAGGACTTGGACCATCTATAGTCAAATTATTAAGTTCACACATAAAAAATGAGGGATGCATATATACTGATCGATTTTTCACTAGTCTTAAGTGCATTGAATATATGGCTTCAAGAAATTTATATCAGGTGGGAACTCTTATGAAAAATCGAATTGGCCCAATAATAAAGAAATTGACGGATGATAAAAAAATGAAAAGAGGTCAATGGGAAGAATGGGTTGGAGAAGATGATAAAATATCTCTTGTAAAATGGAAAGATAATAAGGGAGTTCTACTCCTTTCGTCGTATATCGGAGCACATCCAGTGCAAAATTGTCAAAGATGGTCGAAAGAAAGTAGAAGTAAAATTTTATTGCCACAGCCTGCAGTTGTTAATATTTACAATAAATATATGGGTGGTGTAGACTTATGTGATAGGTATATGTCTCTTTATCGTTGCTACATAAGAACAAAAAAATGGACCATTAGAGCATTCAATCATTTCATTTCATATTTTTAGCTCTAAAGCAAAAGAAGCTTCAACTAAAAGGCATCGTTTGGATGATAATTTAAATCATACTGAAACTAATGATGACAATTTGAATCTTTCATCAGTTCCTTCAAAAAGGAGAACAATTGTTATTCCTCCTGTATCTGAGGAAAGATATGATGGTTTTGAACATTTCCCCATGTTTGTAGAAGCCAAAAATGCATCTAAATGTCGACTAGAAATGTGTTCTTCAAGAACAAGAACTATATGCACTAAGTGCAAATTGTATTTGTGTACAAATGGCAATAATTGCTTTTTATACTTTCATAAAAAACAATAATTTTTTTTAATTTTACATATTATTTATATTGAATTGTTATAATTTTTTATTAAGCTTTTTTTTAATTTTATGAAAATAGTTGAATTTTTTATTAATTTTGTTTATTTTTTTAATTGAATAAAAAAAAATAAGAATAAAAATCTTATATTACTAATAAAATTTTTTTTTGGATTTTTTTTTGTACTAAAAGACTAGAGTCCACATATGTGTACCTCTTAAAACTCTTATTTCTAAAAACAATTTTTAAATTTTTTTTATAGAATTTTGTAATTTTTACATATTTAAGTTGAAAACAACAAAAAAATTTAAATATTTTCCATTAGTTTTTTTGCAACATTGAAGAGGTTAAAATAGTTTTCATTTGGTAGAGGTAAAAAAGGTATTAATGATTTTAAATCGTCTTTTTTTTCTTTTGAAAAAATTGGTCGCTCCTACAAAACTGGAGGTTTAGAAAGAAACAAATTTAAAGGCATAGCTAAAACTTTTTTATTTGCTAGTTTTTTGATATCAACTTTTTTAAAGTTCAAATTTGAAAAAGGATCCTTGTATTCCATCAGAAAAGGTTCTGATTTTTGATATCGAATAATCTTTGTTTTTGGAAACGGAAATTTAATAAAACTTAATTTTGCTGCAGGTACAGTGTATGGATACACAATTATTTTTTTGTATTTGCAAAATATCTAGTTTAATTTTAGGATAATTTAAATTTAATAATAATTTTAGTAAATGAACTGGACTATGTATACCGAGATTTTTTAAATGTTTTTCAATCACTGAATGCACACAGTCAACTTCTTGCAACAGTCAGTGGCCCGGCTCAGAAAATTTTTGGACCAATTCTACGAGACTATTAGAATTTTGTAAAAATTATTTTAAGGCAGTTGACATTATTTTATTTCGATTTTGTGGTATACAACTAATTAATTTTTCTCAAATTTGAGTTATCGAGACAATTTTTATTTAAAAGTTTTATTATAGCGTTAGCGAGATCGTTTCCTCTCCTTCCTGTTTGTGCCTCCGTCCATATCGTCAGCCGTAGGGTTTGAATTTATTTTGAACAAAACGCATTTATTACATAAATCTTTTTTTGGTAACCAAAATGACAAATTAAATTCTTCATTAAAAATTTTTTTATACATATTTATTTTTAATGGCATAGATGTTTCTTCTACATAATAATTGTACATTTTGGCAATCGATAAACCTGGTTCGAGATATTTTGTTTCACTTGTAGCACGACAATAGTGAGAGTCTATTATAAGGAAAGCTTTTATGTGCTTACGAATTTCATCCAATTTTTCTTCAAGTGTCAATGTTTTCTTATGTTTCTCTTTTTTGCGAGGAAGAGGAGTTTTAGAATGTGGTAATCACAGACTAATATACTATACAGATCCACAAAAGTTAAAATTTCATATTTTTCAGTAGCGAGATGAGTTCGTAGTTAAGGCACTGTTATACTAGAATAATGTATACATAAAACTAATTTGTTATTGTTTTTTCATTGAGTGTTATACTGACGAAAAAAGAAAAGAAAAAAATAACAACAAAATCAATTTTGTGTTGTACAAAAAGAGAATCAAAGAAAGAGAAACCAAAAAATAAAAATTATAAAAAATTGGAATGAGTATATCTATATATTTGATATTAATATTTATATTACTATATATTCAAAATCACATAGTGCATGTGATTGTTTATCTTAAAATGGGAAACTTTTTTTCTTGCCTTTAAAAAGAACTGCTATGTATAAAAAACGTATAATAGACTAGAGACTATTATAAGGATAGATAATAATTTAACGACTGAGCATTTAATGTAGGTTTTGTATATAATTTAGTAAATTTTATAGTGTTATAAACGAAAATGCATGTTGTATATCCTGTTAAATTTTTAATATAAAAATTGTTTCCAAAAAATTGATCAAGTAGATCTTTATTTTTTGGAAACCGATGTAAATGTATATTTTCACATGTATTAAGTTTTTGTCCACAATTCTTTATACAACACATTTCTTTTGTACGATTATTCATGATTATAAATAATTATGTACTTACACTTATCACAATTGTCAATATTAATATGTATGCACTTAAATACACTTATCAAGTTATCACAATATTAATTAACTTTTTACAAGTAACTTTAAAAAATCGCTCGAATGCAATTTAGCTAGTTAGCTTTAAAAAATATTCAAATAACTAAACTGGCGCGTATGATATTTTTATATTATTAAAAATTTAACAGGATATACAACATGCATTTTCGTTTATAACACTATAAAATTTACTAAATTATACAGTCTTACGCCGGTTAACGTCGTTAAATGGTTCCAGAAAAATGCGACGTTAACCGAAACAACGTTATGCGAAGCAATTATATAATTAAGAAAAAAATGTTTGGGTTTTTCAATAAGAATAAAATAAGATTTTATTATTTTTAACTAAAAAGGCATGAATTAAATTTTATTAAAATTGTTTTATTATTTAAGAAAGTGTAAAATTATAAGTACTTGCTAAAAAAGGGGTTACAAGTGTACCAGGTAAATAAATGGGTTTTTTAATTTGAAGTTTTTGGACGAACGTTTTTTGTGTAAGTTTCCCTAATAAATGCTTATGTAAAATGCAATCATTATTTTCATTTAATTTTACCTCTACCTGTTGGTTTTTCTACTTTGTTTAAAAAATTTACTAGGGTACGATGACTTTTTGGTCTACTGTATATACTACCTGTTGAATAAATGGATGTTGAATATATGGATTAATAAGTGTACCGGAAAAACCAAAAGGGTTTTTTTTAATTTGAATTGTTTAATTTGAATAGTTTTTTTTTCAAAATTCATATTTTAATTAATGAAATATAAAAACTGATAATTTTTTTATGATATACTGATATTTAATTTTAATTACTGATAATTTATTTAAAATACTGACCATTTATTTAAAATACTGACCATTTATTTAAAATACTGACCCATTAAATAGTAGCCATAAATATATATGTAGTGGCACAATAAAATAAAACAATTGAACATTCACGACAAAATATAAAGAATTTAATGATAACAATAAAATATATAAGAATTAAACAAAATATGTAGGGTTAAGTTCCCTATAATCGAACACTTAACGATACTTCCGACTTTAATTAGTCATAAATAATGTGCATATTGACCGAATAACTAGTTTTATATATCAATCGAAAGTAAATTTAATAACCTTTCGAACTAATTAAATTAAATTAAATTATACAAATTATTAATAATTTTATTTAAAAATTACTAAAAAAACGCAAATTTGCCTATAATCGAACACCAGTTGCCTATTTTCGAAAGCAGATATTCCTTTGTTCGAACACAAATTTTTTTAAAGAATTACTATTAAAAATAGCATGTTTTCATTTATTATATTGTTATTTCTTATGAATTCAAACTTTATAAATACAAAGATTAAATAACTTAATTTAATTTAATAGTTTTCTGGATCATTAAACTATTTCCTAATGTTTTCTTCCGTTTTATTACACGCCTTTGTAATAGTTTCTGGATTACGGTTGAATATTTCCTTATGCCTTAATGATATTTCCTAAAAATATCATTTTTGCCTGGCCTGCCGTTGGTAAAAGGGTTAATTCTTTTCTCCTCCCTTACTTTTTTGGACTACATCTTGGAGCTCTTCTGGCTTTTGTGAAAAGTGGGTTGGTTACAAAATCTCGCTTTTCTAAAACTCGCGTATCAAAATAACTAGTTTTAGTAAATTGATTTGGACGAAAAAGGAACTCAAAAAAATAAAGTAAATCTACCAAAAAACATATCAAATAAAAATTTCATAAATAATTTTTTAAAAGCAAAATTATTGATTTTTGATTTCTTTTTTTAACTTTTTACTTAATTTTTAAAGAAAAGGGTACAATCGTATATTTTTGATACAATCGTATACATAGCAGTTCTTTTTAAAGGCAAGAAAAAAAGTTTCCCATTTTAAGATAAGCAATCACATGCACTATGTGATTTTGAATATATAGTAATATAAATATTAATATCAAATATATAGATATACTCATTCCAATTTTTTATAATTTTTATTTTTTGGTTTCTCTTTCTTTGATTCTCTTTTTGTACTACACTACAACACAAAATTGATTTTGTTGTTATTTTTTTCTTTTCTTTTTTCGTCAGTATAACACTCAATGAAAAAACAATAACAAATTAGTTTTATGTATACATTATTCTAGTATAACAGTGCCTTAACTACGAACTCATCTCGCTACTGAAAAATATGAAATTTTAACTTTTGTGGATCTGTATAGTATATTAGTCTGTGGTGGTAAGCATAAGTTGTTGAAACTATAATAAACTCGTTTTTGGTTTATTGCTAAAGTGTTTACAAAGAAAGTTCGGCATACTCTATGAATTTCTTCATTCAAATTAAAATAAAAGTGATATGTAAACTTCTTGGTTTGGGATGATGTTCTGTGGCTTTTCACTGGAACACTATATGAAGTATAAATGCAAAAACAAAAAACTAATTTATTCGGTAAAAAATTTTTTGGAACAATTAACATTTTTCTGTTTTTAAATAATAAAATTAATATTCACAAATCACAATGTGTATGTGAATATTATGTGTAACTATACACAAATAGGGGAAACAAGCTTTAAAAATTTGTTTTCCATGTTTGCTCCATAGGTATTGAAAATATAATAGTAATAATGATAATTTTAAATACCTATGGAGCAAATAAGTACTCAATATAATGGTAATTATATAAGCCTCATAGAGCATGGTAATGTGTATAGAGCAAATGAGAATTAACAATGTTAATACCTTTTATTTCATACAAAAGTTGCTCCACAAACCAAAAATTTGCTTAAAGAGCAAATAAGCACTACAAAATCAAAATAATGTGTCTTATGGAGCAAAATGCACCCTGTATATCTCGGAAACTAAAGCAGGTAGGAAAATTCTGATGACAGCATTAGAAAGAGATTGTTTCAAAACCTATAGAACCACTCCTAAGTCAAAAAGTCAAAAATTGGCGTATGGAGCAAAAGAGATAGGCTTGTAAAGACAAAACTTAAAAAATGTTCATATTATGGTTATCTGAATTTTTTGAAAAAATTGTAAACGGGCATGACAAAAATTTTCCTATCCAGGCTATATAAATTTTAAAATTTGTATACAGACATAAGAAAGTTTTAAAATCGAAGCTATCTAAATTTGCAATTTTACCTGTACCAGGGACACCAAAATATCTAAATATAATAAAAGACAAACTGCTGCTGCTGGTGACCAGCGTGCCCTATGTTATGTTAAGTGTTATTCGCACATGTAACACACTTCTAATTACAAATACTTACATACAAAGGAGAAAGAAAAAATGAAACTGATAAAATGCAAATTATCAACAGAAAGAAAATAAAATAAAACGTATAAGAAATCTGTTAACAGTTAGATACAGAAAATTACATTAAACACTTCAAAGCTATTTTTTACATTTCAGTATGTATACTTTAATTTTAATATCATTTACAGAACTAATAACTAACTACAATTTGTAGTTTTTAGTTTTTATAAGGAAAAAAAAATCAAAACGTGTAAGAAGTCTTTAAGGAAATACATGCATCTAAATATAATAACAGACAAACTACTGCTACTGTAGCATTATGTTAATGTTAAGTGTTATTCAGACATATAATATACTTCTAATAACAAACACTTACATACAAAAGAGAAAGAAAAAATGAAACTGATAAAATGTAAATTATAAACAGAAAGAAAAAAAAATCAAAACGTATACAGAAAATTATAATAAAAAGGTATAAAGCATTTTTTACATTTCAGTGTGTATACTTTTATTTTAAAATTACCTACAGAACTAATAACTAACTACAATTTGTAGTTTTTATTTTTTATAAGTAAAAAAAATCAAAACGTATTATTCTATTTTAAAATGTTAACTTAAATGTTGAGGTATAGCAGAATTTATTTTCGTTAATATTTAGTGTTTGAAAAAATAAGAAAAAAAAGAAATCAAAATGATTTCTAACATTAATGTTATGTTAATAATTACACATAAACATAAACTTAATAATTACACATAAAAAAAAAACAGGTTTAAAATATTAACTTAAATGTTGAGATATACCAACAATTCTTTTCGTTAATTTTTAGTGTTTGAAAAAATAGGAAAAAAAAGAAATCAAATGTTTAACAGAAATCTGTTAGGAGGTAGAATAAAAAGGTATAAAGCTATTTTTTACATTTCATTATGTATACCTTTATTTTATTATCACTTACAGAACTACTTAAATCAAACTACTTATTTCAATGGTATGGTAACGTTCTTTAGGTAACAAATTTCAATTTTTTAAAAGCGAAATAAAATCAAAACGTATAAGAAATCTTTCGCAAAGTAGATACAGAAAATTATAATAAAAAGGTATAAAGCGATTTTTTACATTTCAGTATGTATACCTTTATTTTATTATCACTTACAGAATTAAAACAAATTATTATAATGGTATGGTAACTTAATGTTCTTTAGGTAACGAATTTCCTTTTATTAATTCTGTAGCGCAATAGTAGGATAAAAAAGAATATATATAAAAAGAGAAATTTGAATTATACCTGTCGTCCGACAGGCTTTTTTACTATAAACCAATAATAAACTTTAAAATATAATTGTAAATTTTACAATATAAAGATATGTAAATTTGAATTTGATACATGATACATTATACTCATACATAGACAATTTTCTAAGAGCCCGCCTTTAAAATTTTTTTATTACAAAAATATATAGTGTTGTTTTTTTTTTTTCAAAATTTTAATTAGTATAGTTTCATATTTGATTCAATATTTTTGGCAAGCGCTACATTAAAATTTATTTTAAAAAATCAAATAAAGTGTTATTTTACATTTCCAAAATAAATTTTAAAATTATTTAGATCTTAAAAAAATTTTAAAAATAAGTGATTTTAGAAAATTATTTATGGTAAGAATTTTATAATAATTTTTTTTCAAAAAATTTTCTAAATTTTTAAATTGGACTAAAGTGAACTTTTGACTGAATTTAAATTAACTTGACTTTGACTGTGAAAAAACATGCCTCCTAAACGGTCTGCCTTGGAAGTTGCATTAAAGAAAGAAGAAGATAAAAGACGTAGGGCTGAAAGGGAACGAATTGGACGGTTAAATTTTACTGAATCACATAGAGAACAGAACCGTCTTCGACAACGGACAATTAATATGACTCCCTAACAGATTGAACAACGCCGATTAAGCAGGTCAATAGAACAAATTGAATGACATCGGTATCTAAATCGGCATGACAATATGACATTAGAACGCGTTCAACTACATCGATCGCAAAATCGTCATGAAAATATGACAGTTGAACGCGTTGAACAACATCGATTACAAAATCAACATGACCATATGACAGTCGAACGCGTTCAATTACATCAGTCGCAAAACCGTCATGAAAATATGACATTTGAACGCTTTGAACAACATCGTTTGGAAAATCAACATGACAATATGACAGTCGAACGCGTTCAATTACATCATTCGCAAAATCGGCATGAAAATATGACAGTTGAACGTGTTCAATTACATCAGTCGCAGAACCGTCATGAAAATATGACAGTTGAGCGCATTGAACAACATCGATACAAAATCAACATGACCATATGACAGTAAAATGCGTTCAACTACATCGGTCGCAAAATCGTCATGCAAATATGACAGTTGAACGCGTTGAACCAAATCGTTTAGAAAATCAACATGACAATATGCCAGTCGAACGCGTTCAATTACATCAGTCACAAAACCGTCATGAAAATATGAATATGCGTTGAATAGCATTGTTCAGTTAATCGGGTTGAAAACCAGCACAGAAACATTCAATTCCGTAATATGGTTTTTCACGTTCAAATGAATTTTTGTAGGAAAATGTCAGTGCACATGATTGTGGTGCGATGAATTCTATTTGCAACTTTTGTTCTGCGAGACATTTTATGAAAGAACAGTCTCCTGACAAAAATTTTATGCTATGCTACCAAAAAGGGAAAGTAAATTTAAATCCTATAAGATCGACTCCACTTATCGAGAACTTAATGAAAGGGCAACATCCAAGTTCAAAAAACTTTTAGCAAAATGTAAGATCAATTAATAGCGCTCTTGCATTTGCATCAATGGGGCGAACATAGCTCCACCTTCTGGGAATGGCTCATATTGTTTCCGTATAAATGGGCAAATTAACCATCGAGCGGAAGCGCTGCATCCAATAAACGGAGATCAGAAAAATTTTCCCAGTTATACATTTTCTTTAAATCAAAAGGGTAGTACAAAATAATCAATGTAATCCAATATTGATCCGGGAATTAAGTAAATTTATGCGTGACGACAATCCGTTTACTGAAGCCTGCAAAATGCTTTACGAAGTTGAACAAGAATGCATCCGTGATGCAGAATTAAATGATACTGAGCCAACTAAAGTTAGTATGCCTATTGTTCAAAATCGTGAATCCGATATTCGCCGCTATAATGCTCCAAAAAGTAATGAGGTAGCAGCAATTTTTCAAAATGGTGATGGTGAGCCAACATTAGAGCGGGACCTTTTAATTCATTGTCGTCCAAATCAAACATGCATAAATGACCGACAGACAGAAAGAATTAATATTTTAGACCCCTCGACATTGAAGGTCCTAGAAGGCCTCGACATTGTATAATTTTTTCCTTAAGCTTTGAATATTTGGTATATTTGGTAACTATTTATATCATTTTTGATGTGAATCGCAACCCCGCCGTATGACTTATCTCTTTTGACAAAGTAAGCATTATACCCTTCAATATTATAAAATTTGTTTTCTGAACTATGTAATCATATTTCCGTAAGAACAATTACATGAATCTTCTTTTTAAACTGGTTATTTATCAAGGCCTCGACATTGTATAATTTTTTCCTTAAGATTTGAATATTTAAATACACCATATTGAAATTATTTTTGAAAAATGTATTTTGTTTATTTGGATCAATATGGGTGAAATAATCTATATTTAATAGATTTTGTATATTAGCTATATCAAGGAATATTATTAAATTGTGTAAAAATTGGGTGTTCGAAATTAGTAAGTACACAAACCAAGATATAACAGTTGAGACTGGGAACAATTATTATAATGATCATAATAAGCCGAATAAAAACTGATAATTTATGTGGTTGATATTAATTATTGTTGAAAATTAATGGTTTTATTGCTGATTTTAGTAAAGCATTTATCTATTGCCACATAATATTATTTTACTAAAACTTGAAGAATATGGTTTTCCACTATTTATCCTTAAGTGGATACATTCTTATTTATGTGATCGTTCCTATAGTGTTATATTTAAAAATGTGATTTCAGAGCCTTTCGTGGCAAATTCGGGAGTTCCACAAGGTAGGCACCTTGGCCCTCTACTTTTTATCTTATCCTTAAATGATGTTTCTTCTTTAATTTTTAATTGCGAGCTTCAAGTTTACGCTGATGATATGACACTTTTTAAAAAGATTACATCTTATAATGACGCCATCCTTATGCAGAATGATATTCAAAATTTTAACAATTGGTGTGTTAATAACTATTTACTACTTAATGTAAATTGATATCAAACATGAGATGTAGATCCCGCGGGGAAGAAGGTTAATTTAATAATTTATGTGCAATAACTTTTAAAAGTAACTATTTTTTATTTAAATTATATTTAATTTATAAAATTTATTTATTAAAGCCGGAAGAGCTAATTCTGTTAATTTTTAAGTTTTATATATATTTTTTACTCTTTTTATGAATGTGGTAAATAAAGATGAAATTTTGAAAATATAAGTCTTTAAGATTTTATATTTGTTATAATATTATTAACATAAGAAATAAAAAAAAATGTCAAAATTTATAAAATATCTTAAGTTGACTTAAAATAAGTTAAAAATTCTTCTACGATTTTTGAAAGCAGCTTAT